>VWZO01008823.1:0-130379 GCA_013396975.1 Bucco capensis | reverse complement strand
AAGAACAACAAAAGACACAAAGTGTTTGAAGTCCTACACCTGGTTGCCAACAGCCACATAATTTAATTTTGTGTCTTCCCTTCCCTAGAGCAGAGCCATGGCCTCTCTCTCATATCATAGGAAGATTCCTTTGTCTCTAAAATACTTTCACATTTGAGCACTCTACATAAATATTGTGGAAATTATCTTTTTTTGCAAACCAGTAAATCCTAGAATCCAGCATGGTGAAGGCTGGACTGGATGAACCCCAGAGGTCCCTTCCAACCCCCACCATGCTGGATTCTGTAATATCCAAAAGATTGGTAAGCTCACATTTGAGATCCTCACTCCACAATGTGTCCAGGTTTGCCCTCTCCCTCCCTGAGCCTTCTCCATGCTGCTGCAAAGCTACAAGTCAGCACATGCCTCAGGTAGGAGTTTCCCTCCTGACTGCCTGTAGTTACAAACACTGCACTGCTTGTGCTGGGAAGATAGTTCAAGAGGAGGAGTTAGGTTTTCAGTACCCAGAAATGATATCCTCTGGGAAAATAGCAAACACAAGAGCCCCATGTGTGATGTGTAAAAGAGGGGAAAGACACCTAACCATCCTCCACAGATAGCAGACTCTTCACCTCCCTCTGAAAGTCAGCTGAGAATATCACACCATGAGGTTATCCACTTCAAACAACAATTCCTCAGGACATAATTATGGTAACCACTTTGTTTTCAACAGCCAAAGGCTGGGGAGCAGGTCAAGAGCTAGGATTTATGAACCAAATCATATCTAAGGGGATGTAAAAGCTTTTGGATGCTCCTCTGCCTTTCTCAGGAGGAAAGCCAGCATGGGTTATTCCCATTTCACCAGGAGATAGAACCTCTTGCCTCAGGGAAGCCCAGTTATCACCAGCTTTGACTCCCAAACCCAAGTTCTCATCTCCTTGTGCCTAATTCAGAAGTTCGGAGACACACCAAGAAACTCTCCCTCAGTGGCAACAGTCCAGAATAGGGAAAAAGCATGAGCACATTGTTTGTCAGCAAAATTAACATAGCCTTGCCTCTTGGATGATGACTCAGAGAATCTTTCCCCCGCAGCAGCTCCTTCAGAGGAGCTTCATAAAAAAGGGGAACACCAGGAGCTCCAGGCCTCCAACTAAACTCTGCCCCACTGATCACAACCCTCTGAGCTCTGTCCTTCAGCCAGTTCTCCACCCACCTCACTGTCTACTCATCTCACCCACCCATTGTCCCAGACTTTAACTCCAAAAAGCTTAAAAACTTTTCTTCCTTTCACAGTGTTTTGTATTTAACTGACTTCCCCCCCCCCCCTTGCTTAAAAGTAGGTAGAGAGCTCCAGTTTAGAACAGATTGGTTCTGAGGTAGATGTTACTGCAGGGGATACCCTTATGCTGCAAAACCCTTTATGGAATTCCATCCACAAACAGAGATGCTTTCACAAACCCTGTCCAACCCAACAGTGGCTTGAGGTCCACCACAGAAGGTACATTCCCATATTCTGGAAGGCAGCCTGAGACAGCAAAACCTGGATTCTGCATGCTTGCTTACTGCCAACACTGCCCTGAAGTGGCTCAGCAGCAGCAAGGGGATAAATTACCTTTGTTACAGAGCAGGAATAAGAAGTCCTTCAAGCTTCCTTATAGGTAGGATAATATTCCTGCAGGAAAGCCAATTTATTCTGGAAGAAAACTCATCATTACACTGAATTCCATACCTTCCTTAGCTGGCTTTCATATTCCTCTCGGAGTTCCCCTGGTTTGCTTAATTTAATGGGTGCTCTGAATACAAAGTCTGGAAAGAGAAGGAAAACAGACAAATAACATGCTTTGTAGTGTCTGATGCCTGAGGTTGTCCATTACTTCCCCAGAAGGATAAGGTCTCCACCAGCAGCACAAGAGGTTCTGCAGCATGTTTTTTTCCAAGCACAGATGTTTACATTCTGGTGCTGCTATCCAAAGCTCTGTTAAAACACAGACAGAAAGGCTGGGAGGAGGGTGGCCAAGGAAGACCATTCTGCACTTCCTTTGGAGATCCTCAAGAGCTCTCCACAAGCAGTTAAGCAATCAGGGGAGGAGCAGCAGGAGGAGGAGGAGGATGTAAACACAGTACTTGAGGAACAGCTTTGAGATGTCCTAGGGAATATCTGAGTGTTGGCAATCAAACCAGGCTTTACACATCTGCTCCAGCCAAAGCCTCCAGAGACACACATTGACAGCAACACCCCAAACCCACACCCGTGTCCTTCTGCCATGGAAACACATGGAGAACACTCTCTGTTTTCTACACAAATGAGGTTTTTCCTCCCTCTTCTACACCCCCTTCACCCTCAGCAGCCATTTGCAGTGTGGTCTCAACCAGTCTGGAGCAAGCAAAGCTTTTATTCTCCTTCCAGTGTGCTCCCTGAGGTCAGTATTTTGTAGTGGGTTGGGCAAGCTGCTCTATCTGGGAGGAATTCCCCTTCCTGCTCCCACTTCCTCCCTTCTCCCTCAGGAATTCAGCCACCAAAAGCATATTGGCACTGGGTTACAGTTTAACCTCCATCCCTCCAGTCTGCTACTCCCCAGATGACTCTGCTCTTTTATGCTGGACTCAAAGCTCCCTCCCGCTTCTCTGCAGTACAAGTCTGGACAAGTTGCACTACAGCCACAGAATCAGAGAGGCACAGGATTGTCTGCGTTGGAAGAGACCTCTAAGATCATCAAGTCCAACTGGTACTCAGAACTGCTAGCTCACCACTAAACCATGTCCCTCAGCATCACATCTCCATGGCTTTTCAAGCCCTCCAGGAATGGTGACTCCACCACTGCCCTGGGCCAGCCCATGACAACCCTTTCCAGGAAGAAATTGTCCCTCATATCCAAACTCAACCTCTCCTGGCACAACTTGAGGCAGTCAAGTCCTTGAACCTCCTAATAGTAAAGTGCTCTGGGAGGGAGAGAAGAGATGACAGTTTTGGAAGGAACAGGAGACATCTGCTCCCCTACACTGGAGTGGGATCCTTTGTTATAGACACAGCTGATTTGTTCCTCTTCTGCCTGTTAGAACAGCCAACACTTTTAGAAGAGGGGTGGGGTGTTTGTGTCAGACTTCTGACACCACTTCCCCCTCCTTCCTCCTCATCTTTCTTTTGGCTGTGGTTTCCCTCTTTCTCCACTGGACCAGAGAAGTCTAGTTCTTCAGCATTTCCTGGTGATTCCTTAATTTCCTGTCTTTTCTTTCTGTTGCTCAGGAGCCTGTCACCAGTTGTTTTTTTCTGTCTCAAGATCACAGTGCTCAGAGCTCAGAAACAACAACCCCAAAAAGCTGCATGAAAAGCAGTGATTTATGCCCCACGTCAAACTCGGTGAGGTTCACACCACCTCATTTTTCCTCCACAGTGCAGCATCAGTGCTGTGAGGTTGTTTGAAGGCAGAGGTTAAATTTAAGTTTGCCCAGAAAAAGAGGCAGAGAAGGACCTGGGAGAGTTGGGGGACAACAAGTTCCGTGTGAGCCAGCAATGTGCCCCCGTGGCCAAGAAGACCAATGGTCTGCTGGGGTGCATGAAGGAGAAAAGTGTGGCCAGCAGGTCAGGAGAGGTTCTCCTCCCCCTCTCCTCTGTCACATCTGGAGTCCTGGCTCCAGTTCTGGGCTCCCCACTTGAAGAGAGACAAGGAACTAGTGGAGAGAGTCCAGCAGAGGCTCCCAAGATGCTCAGGGCACTGGAGCATCTGTGGCAGGAGGAAAGGCTGAAAGGCCTGGGGCTGCTTAGGCTGGAGAAGAGCAGAGCCAGAGGGGAGCTGCTGAATGCTGAGCAAGAGCTCAAGGGTGCAGGGGGCAAGAGGCTGGGGCCAGACTCTGCTCAGTGGTGCCCAGGGCCAGACCAAGGGGCAATGGGCACAAACTGGAACCCATGTGAGGTTGCAGCTGAGCAGGAGGAGAAACTTGTTTGCTGTGAGGGTGCCAGAAGAGTCTGTGATAAGCAAAAATCTCTTGGTGTGGGTGAGTATCTGACAGTGAAGGTGAGCCTTGTGCCTCTAGTCTTAGCAGATAAAGCCATGATCTCATCTGCTTGTCCTTTTCCACAAGATCCTTTCCTTTTGTTTTGATTCATCTTCCATGGGAGATATGTGAATGCACTTTGTTTTTCTTCCCAATCAGGCTGAGCAGCTCACGTGAACATGTTCTCTTCTCCCTGCCTGGCTGAATCCTCAAACACATCCCCGCAGCCTCCAAGGCTCCCATCTGCTGCACCTATCTGCCTTCCAAGACTTTCACCAGGCAACTGTTTTCCTATCAGAAACATTCCTCAGCCAAGTATTCCAGCCAGCACTGCATCTCCAGCTCAAAATGGGGCTGGCTGGAGCACCCCTGCTGTGGAGAGAGGTCGAGAGAGTTGGGGTTGTTCAGCCTGGTGAAGAGAAGGCTCCATGGAGACCTTCTTGCAGCCTTTCAGTACTTAAAGAGGCCTAGAAAAGAGATCAGGAGAGACTTTAGCAGTACCTGTTGTGACAGGACAAGGAGCGATGGTTTGAAACTAAAAGAGGAGATTTAGACTAGATAGAAGGAAGAAATGTTTTCCACTGAGGATGGCGAAACCCTGTGCCAGGTTGCCCAGAAAGGCTGTGGATGTCCCACCATTGGAAGTGCTCAAGATGCCAGTGTCCACAGCCAAGTCCACCACTAAACCATGTCCCTCAGCACCACATCTCCATGGCTTTCCAACCCCTCCAGGGATGGTGACTCCACCACTGCCCTGGGCAGCCTGGGCCAGGCCTTGACAACCCTTTTGGGGAAGAAATTCTTCCTCATGCCCAATCTAAACCTTCCTTGACTAATTCAAGACACGCAGACAAAATTATTCAGCTTGGCTCCCTCTGGACAGCCCAATCCCTGCTCTGATTCAGTGGATCCTCCTGCTTGAAGGCTTCCCACTTTGCTTCCACCAAAGGTTAGCCCAAACCACCAATTTAAGCTGGTTAAGCTCATCCTGCCAACTTCTCCTGCAGCAAACCAGAGGGTGCTGAAACAAGGGTGAACTGGGAGACCAGTAAGGGGCTGGGAAAGGACCAGTTGGGTGGCTAAAAGGCCCACTGAACTGGAGCTTACAGCCTCCTCTGCTCTATGAGGCTCCCACCAGCACTGCTATGTTGGCACAGCACTTGTTTGTTGGCTGATCTCTGCCACATCTCCACCCAACATGTACTATGGTGCCAACAGAAGAAGCCACCCACAGAAGATCCTGGCATACTGGGTGTTTGCCAGCAGCCAGGTGGACATCTTCCACAGCCCCTCAGCTCCCACCAGCAATAAGCCAAGCCATCAGCTCAAAGGAGAACTTAGCTTAAAGGCAACACTGGGAGCAGGTCTCTAGGAGCATAGGAAAGCTTCTGGCTTTGAGACAGGGAGGAGATGTGTGAAAAAAAGCCATGAACTCAGAAACAATGGATTTGAGGTCAACAGAGGACCAGGACCTCTCACAGCACAAGACCTTTCCTCTCTCAACACAGCAGGAACCTGCTCAACTTCTCTCAGCTCTGCCAAGAGGCAGCACCATCAGAACTCTTTGCTTTCAAGCATTCTGGGGTTCAAGGCCAGGCCAGACCTGCCCCATGCAGGGTGTTTGAGTGGTGCCCAAGCAGCATGGTGTTAATAGTTGGACCTGATGATCTTAAAGGTCTCTTCCAACCAAACGAGTCTCTGATTCCATGAGTGCAGGGCTAAAAAGGAGGCAAGATGCTGCTGGCAGTCCACTCTCACCCAACCTTCACACATTCCCAGCCCACCACTGTGCTGGTGGTCTCTGGAGGAGGAGCACCATCCTGCTGGCCCCCTCCTCTTCCCATTGCTGATGATGCTGGTGACAGGAGCTTGATGGCTGAGCCCAGGCACACTCAGTGCATGGAGACGTTGATCTGGGCATGGCAAGGTGGGAAAATGTCCTCCCCTCCCAGGGTTACCACCCCAAGCCCTATCTCCTGCAAATGAAGGTGTGGGCTCAGCTCCACCCCACCACTGCTGGCCCCATAGGTCACAGAACCACAGAATCATTTTGGTTGGAAGAGACATTTAGGTTCATTGAGTCAAACCACTAACCCAAAACTGCCAGGCCACCACCACCTGGTCTTACCTCCTCCTCCCAAGAAGCTCTCCTCAAATCCTTACTGGAGCTGGCACAAACCCCTCTGTTTGGCTTTTTTTGTTGGAAATGTTTTGGTACCAGGATTTAAAAACAACCCATCACAGAGATAAGTAATAAAACAAAGGCTTGTCCAGGCAGGGTGGCAGCTAAGGGGACCCAGCCCAGGAAGACTAGACAGATCTCCAGCTTGAAGTTCAAGAGGAGACATTCAGGAAAAACAGTGACATACTAAAGGATGTAGAGTGATCATTAGGGAAGGGTTCAGGGTCGTCACTGCTGGAGATCTTGGACAAGAGGATCAGTGAATCACAGAACTGTTTTGGTTGGAAGAGACCTCCAAGATCATTGAGTCCAACTGTTAACCAGCACTGCCAGCTCACCACTAAACCATGTCCCTCAGCAACACATCTCCAGAGATGGTGACTCCACCACTGCCTGGGCCAGCCTNGCTGCGCAAAGCCAGGTGGTCTCCTCTGAGCCTCCTTTTCTCCAGGCTCCACAACCCCACTTCCCTTAGCCGCCCCTCAAGAGCTGGCTGAGCCCACACAAACTCATCGCACCTCTCCCCTCACTCCCACGGGGAGGGGAAAGAGAGGGACAGGATCCCACCACCACCACACCTTGCTCCTGCGGCCTCTGCTCTCCTCCTCCTCCTCCGGTGCCCGCGGTGGGCTCAGGCTCGTTGCGGTCCTGTTGCCTGCGGGCGCAGGTGGCGAAGCGGCAGCGGCAGATCGGGCAGCAGAGGCCCAGGCCCGGGCCCTGCAGGCAGCGCTGCAAGCAAGCCAGGCAGAGCGAGTGGCGGCAAGGAGGTGTCACCGCTTCTACCGGAGCCTGCCGGCACACCGGACACTCCTCCTCCTCCTCTTCCTCCTCCTCCTCCTCGGCCGCCTCGAGCTTCCCTCGCCTCCTCCTTCTCCTCCGCTTCCTCGTCCTCTCGCTCAGCGCCGGGAGCGCGGCCCCGGCTCCTGCCGCCGCCATCTTCTGCCACCAGCGAGCGCCGAGCGGCGAGAGGGAAGTAGGCCACGCCCACTCATGAATAGTTAATGTCGGACGAGCGCGACCCCAGCGAGGACATACATATTCATGAGGAGCAGGTCACGCCCCCTCATCAATATTAATATGTGAGGCATAGGGGTCCTAGGCAGCAGGGGGGAGGTGGAGGTGACCAAGGTGACCAAGGTGACCAAGGTGACCAAGGTGACCAGTGCAGTGTGAGCAGGGCTCGGGGCTGAGCCACCTCTGTCTGATGTCCTCACTGATGATGAGGATGAGACTATTGGGGAAACCTCTGTCAGTGTGATGGCACCAAGGTGGGTGGGAGCATTGATCTGCTGGAGGGTAGGAGGATCTCCAGAGGGATCTGGCCAGGCTGGATCCATGGATGAGGTTCAACAAGGCCAAGTGCTGGGTCCTGACCTTGGCTCACAGCAACCCCAGGAAGGCTCCAGGCTTGGGGCAGAGTGGATGGAAAGGACCTGGGAGGTTTGGTAAACTGCAGCTGAAGATGAGGCAGCAGAGTGCCCAGGTGGCCAAGAAGGCCACCAGCATCCTGGCTTGGATCTGCACTAGTGTGGCCAGCAGGACTAGGGCAGGGATTGTCTTCCTGGAAGGCCCTGGAGAGGACACCGTCAACTCTCTCAGCCTGTGCTCCCAGCAGAAGGCTTCCAGCCCTCACATCATTTCTGTGTCCCTCCTCTGTTCCCTCTCCAGCAGCTCCATGTCTCTGCTGTGCTTAGGACTCCAGAGCTGGCCCCAGCACTGCAGCTGAGGTCTCCCCAGAGCAGAGCAGAGCAGAGGCACAATCCCCTCCCTGCCCTGCTGGCCACACTGCTGGGGTTGCAGCCCAAGACATGGTTGACATCCTTGAAGGCCACCTCCTTCCAGCAGGGTCAGTGGTCCTACCAACACCTTTGGATTTTCTGTGTGAAGAGAAGGAGAATCAGAGTAAATCTGAGGAGGCAAAGCCTCTCCTCTGGTTGCTATGGAAATCGCTTGTGCTTCTCTTCTGCTTTTCATCTCTTTATTGGGGCACTAAACCAATCCCTTCCACCATAGCTAAGTGTCAGGGCCCTCTCTGCTGAAGGTTCTCATCTACCCTAGACATTGTTTAGGCAGCAGAGATTGGAGGTGAAGCTCTACATCTTTGCTGAGCAAGAGCTCAAGGGTGCAGCGGGCAAGAGGCTGGGGCCAGATTCTGTTCAGTGGTGCTCAGGGACAGGCCAAGGGGCAATGGGCACAACTGGAACCCAGGAGGTTCCACCTGAGCAGGAGGAGAAAGTTGTTTGGTGTGAGGGTGCAGAGCCCTGGCCCAGGCTGCCCAGAGAGCTTGTGGAGTCTCCTTGTGTGCAGAGATTCCAAAGGCACCTGGAGATGACGGTGGGCAAGCTGCTGTGGGTGAGCCTGCTGGAGTAGGGGGGTTGGACTGGATGATCTCCAGAGGTCCCTTCCAGCCCCTACCATGCTGAGTATATTTTGTCTAACAGTTCAGGTGCTTGTCCTGTAGATGCTCCTCCTAAGTGGAGTCAGATGGGAAACGTTTGGAGCTGGGGAGCCCTTGGGGAGCAACAGAGAACATGGGAAAAGGAGACAGCTCCCCAACAAAGCCACTTGTGGGACAAGCCCCCATGCAGACATCATAGTGGCAGTGGATTTGGAAAGGGATCTGTGCCAGATAGTCTCCCAAATTACTCCTGCACATCCAGCCCGCCCTGGACAGAACTTGGTTTCGGTATCTCCAGCTTGTCTTCCAACCCAAACCCCTGTAAGGGGCAATGATTTTAAAGTGAAAGAAGGTAGGTTTAGGTTTAGGTTGGGCATAAGGATGAAGATGCCCTTTGAAGGTTTCTTTCCTCCTAAACCCTTCGGTGATTCTCCAGTTGAGGATGTGTGGAGCTCAGCACTGGCCTGCAGAGGGTATCCTAAGCCCATGCAAGGCTCTAGCCTCACGTCCTGTCACCCAAGCCAAAACCTCTGCCCTGCCCAGTCTGCCCAGTCTGCTTTCTCTGCTTCTCACCTGTGCCAGGGAGCTGGCAGGGTTGGTGCTGATGCTGCTTGATGTTGACCTCGCAGCAATGATGCTGGCACTGGCCAGTCACTGGCCATGTGGTGCAGGTGGGGATGTGCTGCAGTGGAGACAGGAGACAGGGAGAGACCCGTGGTACTGAGCACCCTCATTTATCCTCTCTGTCCTTCCCCCTTTCTCTCACAGAATCTCAGAATCCAGCACGGTCAGGGCTGGAAGAGACCTGTGGGGATCATCCAGTCCAACTCCCCTGCTCCAGCAGGCTCACCCACAGCAGCTTGCCCACCATCACCTCCAGGTGCCTTTGGAATCTCTGCACAAGGAGACTCCACAAGCTCTCTGGGCAGCCTGGGCCAGGGCTCTGCACCCTCACACCAAACAAGTTTCTCCTCTTGGACAGGTAGAACCTCCTAGGTTGCAATTTGTGTCCATCTCCATCTCCACTGACTCTACCTTGGACCTTAGGCATGCTGATGTGCTGATGCAGTGACTCGTCCTCAAATGCTGGCCAAAAATAAAGGACATGGTCACTAGTCATCAACAGGGATGGAGGAAGACTACAGAGTTACAACAGGAATCTCATCTGTGCTTCAGACAACCCCAGACTCAAGTGCCAGCACATCTGCCCTATCACCAGTTCCCATGAGGCTGTGATGCTTTTGCTCAAGGTTCCATGCCACAACCTGTGTTAAAAAAAACCCAAACAGACCACAAAACAACAAAATAAACAAAAACCCAGAATCTGCTCATGAGAGGTGTTTTTGGTATTCCTGCTTGATAAAGGAGGTTGGAGCCAGCTTGGATTCTGTTGAGGTCCAGGGAAGTTTTCCTCCTCCTCTCCTCTGCCCCACTCAGGCCACAGCTGCAGTCCTGGCTCCAGTTCTGGGCTCAGAAAGACAAGGAACTAGTGGAGAGAGTCCAGCAGAGGCTAGGAAGATGCTGAGGGCACTGGAGCATCTGTGGCAGGAGGAAAGGCTGAGAGGCCTGGGGCTGCTTAGGCTGGAGAAGAGCAGAGCCAGAGGGGAGCTGCTGAATGCTGAGCAAGAGCTCCAGGGTGCAAGGGGCAAGAGGCTGGGGCCAGACTCTGCTCAGTGGTGCCCAGGGCCAGGCCAAGGGGCAATGGGCACAAACTGGAACCCATGTGAGGCAGCAGCTCCTTCATCCCCAGGACACAACTCACTCCTGCAACCACATTTCTTTAGTCCAGCTTGCAATGCTTGATGGTCCTGCAGGTTTCCATCCTGCTCCTGCATCTGACAGTTCTCACCTGTGTGTTTCTCCTCATCCGCAGACACTGAACTGGGTCAAACATGGAGGAGTTGGGGCTACAGACTTCCAGGGGAATGTAGGGTGTGGAGGCAGCTCATGCAGCATGGGCAGCTCATGCTCCTGCCACCAGGCTTGTGTGGTGGGAGATGTTGTTGGAGCCCACGTTGTTTAGTCTGTAGTTTGCAGGAGAAACTCAGTTTTCATTTAAAAAAACAGAAATCATGAAAAAAGGAATGATCTCTTCTCCTTGAAAACATGAAGCAAGTTTGACCCAGAGGCTCAGGAACCAGGAGGCACATAAAAAGGACTCAAGTTTTCTTCTCTGCAAGCCAACCCCATGGTTTCTGGAGCCTGATTCGTGATCACCAAAGGATTGATGTGGGCAGTATTGGACTCTCAGCCCCATTCCTTCGTGGCTGAAGATAAAGAGCCTTGCTTGTTGCCAAGGGGTGAATGTCTTCTTTATGAGCCTCAACAGAGATGTTAACACAGCACCTTGCTCCTGACAAGGCTGGCCTTTCTTTCTTGGGTCTGCACATTAGGACCATGGCTGAACATTCCCCTAAGTTCCTCAGCCCTGATGTGGGGCCAGGATCTACAGACCTGAATTCAGCTGTCACTGCTGCAGCAGAGATGCAAAATAACTTCATTGAGTTGAGCTTCGCGTCCCCATTTTTCTAAGCACTTTCATGGCTTGCCCACAGACCTGCTCTACAAATGAGCTTTTCAGGGCTGCCCTGTGCAAGGGAAGAGCTGGGAGAGGAGGTACAGGCTGCTTCTGGTGGGAGTTGGAAGGAGCTTGCTATTTACCCAAACCCCTTCAAAATCTCTTGATCAAGGCATGAGAAGAAACCAGAGGAGCTCTGCTAGCAGAGTTGGGAGGCAGCTGGAAATGAGCAGAGCAGTGAAACAAGAGAAGCTGGGTTAGATGGTGAGAAGCTGTATCAGCACTAGTGTGGCAGCAGGACTAGGGCAGGGATTGTCCTCCTGGACTAGGCACTGGGGAGGACACAGCTCCAAGCCTGGGCTCACCTTTGGGCTCCTCACTCCAAGCAGGACATGGAGGTGCTGGAGTGTGTGCAGAGAAGGGCAAGGAAGGTGGGGAAGGGTCTAGAGCACAAGTGTTGTGAGGAGCAGCTGAGGGAACTGGGCTTGGTTAGCCTGGAGGAGGTTGAGGGGAGACCTTCTGGCTCTCTGCAACTCCCTGCAAGGAGGTTGGAGCCAGGTGAGGGTTGGTCTCCTCTCCCAAGAAACATGTAATGGGACAAGAGGAAACAGCCTCAAGTTGCCCCAGGGGAGGTTTAGGTTGGACATTAGGAAGAATTCTTGGTGGCAAGGGTTGTCAAGGGCTGTCCCAGGCTGCCTAGGGCAGTGGTGGAGTCACCATCCCTGGAGGGGCTGAAAAGCCCTGGAGATGTATGTGTTGCTGAGGGACATGGTTTAGTGGTCACCTGGCAGTGCTGGTTAACAGTTGGACTGGATAACCTTAAATGTCTCTTGCAACCAAAACAAGTCTATGATTCTGTTCAAAACTGGGACCATTGTGTGAGTTGAGCCTAGCCAGTGTGAATCTGCACAGCATGAAGTGCTGGAGCAGTCAGTGCACAGATAAGGCAGATGGGGAAGAACTGTGGATCCTCCACCTACAGCATGGGACATCCCCACCCAAGCCCTACATGGAGGCTGCAGGGATACCAACCCATCACTCAGAGGAGTGGAGGGCAGCATGGGCCATCCTGGGCTTTGGGGTGCTCTGACACATTAGAAGCTGTAATGCAGAAGGCATGCTGGTGCCTTCTCTAAAAATAAGACCTGTAGTTTGTCTGGAAAATGTCTGGCCACCTCAGGATTGCTCTGCTTAGCCCTGAAATGCAGCAGTAATGGCACCACTTGTGCTTTCTGGTGGTTGCCAGATGATGTGCAGAGCAGCCCTGGGTTATGGGCTCCTACATTCCTCTGTAGTGACTTGGTTCTTCAGAAGAATCATGCTTGCAATCAATGCTCATAAACAAGTTACCCATGAGTTGAAGTGTGATTAACACAGGCTTCTGCTTCCAAAGGAGGTTTCCCTCATATCCAGCTCCAGGAACAGGCATCTGCTGGTGTGGTTTGGTACCAGGAGATGTGTCTGGCTCCTGGCGCAGGGCTAGAGACAGATGGATGGGAAAGGTGGATGGATGGGAAAGGTGGGTGGATGGAAAGAAGAACCAGGCCTTTGAGGGGAGATGTATCCTAGTAGTGTCACCTTCTGGCTCCTAGCACACCAGCACAGGATCCAGCCAGGTAGGTCCTTCCAGCTCCCTCCCCAGGCAGCCCTGGCCAGAGATGGAGGGATGCAGGGATGCAGAGATGGAGGGAAGAAGGGATGTAGGGATGCAGGGATGCAGGGGTTAACCCTGGGGCTCCCGCACCCCTTCCCCGCCCTCCTTCCCTCTCCCCGCCCTCTAGCCGCCGAGGAATTTCCTAAAACACCCCCAAAAAGTGGGAAAATAATAATAATAATAACAATAACAACGCTCACACCTCTACTCTGCGGGTCTCTGCCCCCACCTCCAGCCCCCTCCGCCTTTAATACCAACAAACAAACTCTTTGGCTCTCCCTAAAGGAGGAGCCTTTGATCGGAGAGAGAACAGCCCAGCCGGCACCCGGCACCTTCGCATCCCCGATACCGGCATCCCCGGGAACCCGCACCCCCAGGCACAGGCATCCTCGGGAACGGGCACCCCCGGGCACCAGCTCCTCGGCGTTCCCAGTACCGGCATCTCCGGGAACCGACTCTCCCGGGCATCGGTGTGTTGACAACCCCGGTACCGGCACCCCGGGGCACCGACAGCCCCGGCACCGGCATCCCCGGGCACTGACATCTCGGCACTCCCGGTACCGGCACCCTCGGCACCGACATCCCCAGGAGCCAGCACCTCCGGTATAATCATCTCGGCACCCTCGGTACCCCTGAGAACTAGCATCTCCCGACAGCGGCATCTCCGAGCACCGACTGCCCGGGGCACGGGCAACTCGGCACCCGCTGTGCAGGCATCCTCGGGTACGGGCACCCCCGGGTGCAGACATCCTCAGGAACAGGCATCTCGGCAACCCCGGTACCGGTGCCTGTGACACCGACATCCTCAGACACCCACTCCTCCCGGGAACGGGCATCTCGGCACTCCCGGTACCGGCATCACAAGGAACCGGAACCCTCGGGCACACAGATCCCCGAGCTTCGGCATCTCTGTACGCTTGGTACCGACACCCCTGGGAACCAGCACCCTCGGCATCCCTGGGCACCGAGCCTCCCGGGATCCCAGGCACCCCACACCGCCACCGAGGTGCCATCGGACACTGGCAGCGGGAGCGAATCCCCGTGGCACTGAGACCGACACATCACTGGGAGCCACACCGGGACCAGCACCAGCACAGCGGAAAGCGGCACCAGGACCGAGGCACCCCCGAGACGATACATCCCCCGGCACCGGGACCGAGGCATCTCTGGGCACCGGTCGCTGCGATGCTTCCCGGGGCAGGTGCCCTCGCCTTCCTCCTCCAGTGCCTTGTCCTCCTCTTTGCCTCCGAGAACCGAGCTCGGGCTCGTAAGTCCTTCCTCACAATCCTACACCCTTCCTGGCTGTGTTGGGTCACTCCGTGCCTCAGTTTCCCCATCCCCTTCTCCATCTCCATGTCCATCCCTTGTCCACCTCCATGTGCCTCCCTTGTTCATCTCCGTGTCCATCCCTTCTCCATCTCCATCCCTTGCCGAGCTTCATGTCCATCTCAATACCTTGTTCATCTCCATGTCCATCCCCATGTTCATCCCTTGCTCATTTCTCTGTCCATCCCTTATTCACTGCCATGTCCATATCTATCCCTTGTTATGTCCTTGCTCCTGCTCCCAGTTGGCTGACTGGGGCAGATAAGATCTGAGAAGGGGAAGGGAGGTTCAGCACTTCCTTATACAGGAAGGCTTGAAGGACTAGGTGAAGGCAGCTTGGAGGTTGTTGATGTTAATTGGGGCCAGGAAGTGGATTTGGCTTGGGCACAGCATTAGGACCTCACAGCTAGGTGCTGGGCACCCTCACAACAAAGCTACCTGAGCACCAAGCAAACCACAGCAGGACCTGTCGTGTCCCTACACCTCTTCTTCACTTTAAGCTCCTGAAGTCCTGTTAGCCACTCAGCAAGCAATCATCCTCCAAACTGCTCTGCATCAACACAAGCCCTCAGACCTGGCCTGGAGCTGTCTGGCAGGTGCATGACCTCCAAAAGAGCTGTGAGGGCCAGGAGCCTGTCTCAGATGTGTCCTGCTCCAAGGAGGGCTCTGGCAAGACCATGGAGATGGAGGAAATCCTTTATGGGGTGAAACAGGAGAGAAGAGGGGTGAGACCTGCAGGATATTTTGGTAGTATCTGTGGTAGAGCCAGCTTGGTACCTGGAGTGAAACTCCCACTAGGGAAACTGAGGCACAGGCTGGGGGAGGTTCTCTGTGGAGGGAGAGGTTGTTACCTTTGTGTAGTGATAGAACAAGGGGTGGTGGCTTTAACCTGGAAGAGAGGAGATTTAGATGAGATGTGAAGAAGTTCCTTATGCTGAGCGTGATGAGATGCTCACACAGGTTGCTCAGAGAGGTGGTAGAAGATGTTTCCCATCCCTGGAACCATTCCAGATAAGGTTGTTTGGGGCTCTGATCTAGTTGAAGAAGTCCCTGCTGACTAGATGATCTTTAAGGTTCCTTCCCACCCAAACCCAGTTTGTGATTCTGTGATTCTATGATGTCCAAACAGCAAAGAGCTCTGTCCTGGACATGCTTCTCTTCAGGCTCTGGAGGTTGAGTTTGAGTGGGTGAAGTGTGAGGCATCCCCATGGAAAGGTTGGGGGTTGCAGAAGGGTTGCTCAGTAGGACTTGGACTGCTTTGGGGATTGGGAAATTTCTTGGCAGGGCTGGCAGATGGATTAGAGTGTTTGCCAAGTTAGGTTTGCCCCAGGTTGGGAAGGCAGCAGGTGGATTTTTAAGAGCAAATGGCCCCTCACCATGTCTACAGCTGCCCTGAGAGGGGCTTGGAGCCTTCTGGAAATTCAGAACAATCGTGTTTTGTCTATCTCTGGGTGGCCACCATGTCCTATAGGTTGTGAGATGCCACATCTGATAGCACATGTACTTCTAGCCATGGATCCTGCAGCAGAGACTTGCCTCTGGGGACTCCTCAGTGTCCTGTAGCATGGAGGAGGTCCAGTGTAAGTTAGGATTGGTGCATGGTGACCCCATGAGTGCAGAGACCTGGGTGAGGGCTTCACCTGGAGTTTGGGTTCTGCAGCCTTGGAAACACTCCACAGCTCAGGAGCCTGCTCTGGAGAAGGAAAAGCAAAGACACATCACTTCTGTGACCTAAGATGGAGCAAATAAGGAGACAGCACCAGCAATGGGCTTCTCACTCTGAGCCAACTGGGAGGAGGTCCAAAGGTTGACCTCTGAATATGAAATTATTACCCTGGCATGGTAAGAAACAACTGAGAGCCTCCAGCTTTTAAGCCTCTCTCCCTCCATCCTTCTGTCCATCCAACCCTTCCTTCTTCCCTCTAGCAATCCCTGAATCCACAGAAGAACAGGAACAGCCAGTGGGCTGTGGTAGGAGTTACATAGTTCAGGTTCCTGCAGGTCCAGCTGGGGTTAGAGGTTGGTCCTGTAGGACTAGGTGATGGTTCTTGAAGTGAACATCAAGGATGATGGAACTGGGCTTTCTGGCCCAAGAGATGGCTGTTGGTGATTATGGCCATGGTTTGTCCCCCAGGCCTGCTGTAGGCTGGTCTCCTCCTGCCAAAGGGTTGGTGGGTAACCAAGGGCTTGGAGATGAAGGGGGTTGATAGGGACCTGCTAAAACCCAGGGAGACAGGAGATCTTTGAAGAGGATCTCCTTCACCAGTCATGCTAGGGACTATCTCAAGGTTGAGCCCATGCCAGTGAAGGGAGGGCTGGATTGTTTCTGGGACAGGCACCTCCAGTTCAGGAGCATGGCTGGAAACAGGCTCTTCTCAGGATGAGAGGATCAAGGAGCAAGAGAAAAATACATGGTTTTGTGCTTTTGGGGACAAAAAGTGGAGGTGGTGGACTTGCTATCCCCATGGACAGCCACATAAATGAAGAGCATGGTTCAACCCTCTCCAGTTTGACCAGGTTCACAATAAGCCCAGTAAAGCCAAAGGGGCTGAGCCTGGTGGGATGGGGCAAGCCAGCATGGTCCTGCTCCTTAGGGCTGATGCTTTGCTGCCCATGTCCAGGGACCAAGGAGCTGAAGCTCTTAGGGTGAGCAAAAGGTTTTCCTTGAGAATGTGTTTCTACCCCAAAATGTTTTCTTTTCCTCTTCTTTTTTTTTTTGGAGAACAATGAGAACATCTCCTAAATTCAGGCTCTGCTATCTCCTTTACCACTCCCAGCCCTTCTGATCTCCCTGGGGGAAAAATCCAGACCCATAGCATGGCCCTGACATGCTTATCCAGCTTCCAGTGAGAGCTTCTACTGACCTCTTCTAGAGTGTCAACTCTACTTCTTGCCTCAATCCCACCCATTCTCTCCTTGTCAATCCCACCCATTCTGCTCCTTGCTCACCACAGAAGTTCACCTTGCTCAGAGGAGTTCCTGTTGGGTCAGGTGGGTCCTAGCCTTCAAAACCAAATAATGGGGTTAAAAATAAGGCTTTTGGGGGACTGTATTCCACTTGGGCTTTGGTGGGTGGGATGCGGCCATCAGCAGCTGATAGGAAATAGAGCATGAAATCCTTGCTCATCTCATCACAGAGGGAGGAAAGCTCTCCCAAGGACCACCTCATTGTCTCACCTAAGCTTCTCCTGGTTGACTTTCAGGGACAGATATGTTCTGTGACTTCAATGGCAAGAAGTACAGCCCAGGAGAGAGCTGGCACCCCTACCTGGAGCCCCAGGGGCTGATGTACTGCATCCGCTGCAGCTGCTCCGAGGCAGGTCCACGCATGGGAGGTGGTGGGGATGCAGCTGCCTTGGGACAGCATGGTGGCAGCTTTTAAGGAGATAGGTTCTGGTGTTTATTTTGACCAGAGAAGCCTTTTCTAGTCCTGTAGGGATGGTGGATTGATCTCTTTCTCTGTTCCCTTGGGAGCGTTGGGTTGACCTTGTGAGGAAGCTGTCTCAGTAGCTTTGGTGGGCTGGGGGTGGAGGTGGCTCTTTGCTGCTATGGGACCACAGGTGATCTTTGATGTAGAGAGGTGACACCATGAGCTGGCTGGGTTTGAGCTGGGGATGGAAACTTCCTTGGCTGGGTGGACTGCACCATCACAATCTTCTGCCAGGATAATGTGGCCATCATCCAACATCTTCCTCCCTGTGCAAGGGGGAACTTAGAATCATGGAATGGTTTGGGTTGGAAGGGACCTTTCAAGATCATCTAGGGATGCAGGGACATCTTCAGCTAGATCAGGTTGCTCAGAGCCCCAGACAGCTTGACCTGGAATGGTTCCGGGGATGACCAAATCCTCTTTCTTTCTGCCTTTCTCCAGAACACCAACATCAGGTGCTACCGGATCCATTGCCCAGCTCTGCAGTGCCCCAGCCCTGTCACAGACCCCCAGCAATGCTGCCCACACTGTCCTGGTAGGTGGACATCCCCCAGGGAAGGGATGACAAGGTGCCCATGGTCCTGCAGGGTGTATCTCAACTGCAGTCACTAGCAATGTGCCCTCATGGCCAGGAAGGCCAATGGTCTCCTGGGGTGCATGAGGAAGAGTGTGAGCAGCAGTAGGTTGAAGGAGGTTCTCCTCCCGCTCTGCTCAGGCCACAGCTGCAGTCCTGGCTCCAGTTCTGGGCTCCCCAGTTCCAGAGAGACAAGGAACTAGTGGAGAGAGTCCAGCAGAGGCTAGGAAGATGCTGAGGGCACTGGAGCATCTGTGGCAGGAGGAAAGGCTGAGAGGCCTGGGGCTGCTTAGGCTGGAGAAGAGCAGAGCCAGAGGGGATCTGCTAAGTAAGAAGATTGTGGAGTCTCCTCNAGTCAGACTTCCAGGTTTTCCCTTTATGATGAGCTCAACCTGGTCAGAGCAGCCTCATTCTTCCAAAGTTTTTGGCCCCATCAATCCTGCAGTGCCCCAGCCACTTCTCACAGNTGAGGGGCCCACAACTGGACACAGGATTCCAGGAGAGGCCTCCCCAGGGCAGAGTAGAGGGGAGAAGAACCTCTCTGGCTCTGCTGGCCACGCTCCTCTTAATGCATCCTAGGATGCCATTGGCCCTCTTGGCCACAAGACATGACAAAGGTCTCCTGGTCCTCTTAGGTTGGGCTAGTGAGGAATCTGCTGTGCATCCATGCTACAGCAGGCCCAGGCAAAGCTTGGCTCTCATCCTGTTGCTTTCTCCTCTTCTTTTGCAGAGCCACATTCCCCTTCTGGCCTGCGTGCTCCCCTCAAGAGCTGCCAGTACAACGGGAGCACCTACGAGCAGGGCGAGATGTTCAGCAGCAGTGAGCTCTTCCCCAGCCGCCAGGCAAACCAGTGTGTGCAGTGCAGCTGCTCTGTAAGCTACTGCCAGCCCGGGGCAGGGGGGGAGGGCTTCCTCAGGTCTCCTCCTGCACCCCAGCTGTGTCCCACCAAGTCAAAAAAGAACCTCATGAGGACCATTGGGTGGTACCCAGCCCATGGTGAGGTGGTTGCTTGTCAGGATCAGGTCATCAGTGCAGGAGATTGAGCAGCCTCTGAATTGGTGCTGGGTCCTCCCTGCCCAGGGACTAAGGGCCAGCACAGAGTCAGGTGCTCTTGACCTCCAGCAAGGTGTGCTCTAAATGTCTGCTGGACCCTAGGGTTGGAGCACAAAGCATTCACCTGCCTGTCCTCCCCAGTGGGACCAGCACCAACAAGCTGCTCCAAGGGTAGGTTAGTCACTGGAGATCCTACAGGCCAGTTCTGGGTGGGCCCCACTGGGGATCCCTGGTGTGGGCATGGGGACAGCACCATAGCTTTTGCCTGCTGTGAGGAGCATCCCTCCTGCCCCACTGAAGCATCTCATGGCAGATGGCCAGCAGAGAGGTCAATCTGGAGCCTTTCCACCAATGTGCCTGCTGCAGAGCAGATGGAGTTGGTAGCTGCAGGACCTGGGGGAGCTCAGGGTGCCCACAAGGCAAGGTGGACATGAGCTGCCAGCTCTTGGGCTTCAGAAGTTCTTGGGATGTTGAGCCCAATGTTGGGCTGGTGAGACTGAACTGAGCTCCAGAAAGTTGCCAACTGCTGATGGTTACTTGGGTCTCATGGTGCCTCCAGCAGCCAGCTCCTGCCCTGCATGGCTGAAGTTCAGCTCTGATGCAGCTGGGAGATGATGGACGAGGGATGGGGACCTTCACAACAGAGCCTGGCCATCAAGGATGGCAACAAGCAGGAGTCTGGTGACCTTCATGCTCCTTGCTTGGATTGAAGTGGAAGCTGAAGCCAGGGCTGAGATATGCTTGAGCACCAGGATCTGATCTCATCTGGAAACTCCTGCAGCATGTTCACCAACCCTCTGGAGCATCCTGTGCAGAGCTGTGACCTGGAGAAGGTCTGTGCACCTGCTCACCAGGCTGTCTACCAAAAGCATCTCCTTTCACTCTGGGTTGCAATGACCTTTGCAGGAGCATTGCATGCCCAACTCCTTGATAGTCCTGATCACCCTTCCTGAGGGCTATGAGGGCAACCAGGACACGGTGTGGTCCTCAGTGGGCAACCCCATGCTGGTGTTGCCCATCCAACAGCCATTCCCAGCAATGAAGGGTTGCTCCTGCTCCTGGATCCTCCAGCACTGCTCTGCTCCACTCAGTCTTCTCTCACAGGGTGAGACCCTGTGAAAAACCATCCAAACCTGAGTCTTGATCCTTTGCTCAGGAGACATGAGCAGTGATGGGGAAGGTCTGCAGAGCATGGGACCATGTATGCCAGGAGCTGAGGGTTGGGAGATGAATGGAGCAGCTCCTCCTCCTTGAGAGGGGGCAAGGAAGGAAGATTGGAAGTGCCAGTGCTGGACTTGGACACTGTGGGGAAATGCTCATGCTGGCTGCATCCATGGTTACCATCAGCTGATGTTTGATGGTAAAGTATCTGTGGGGCTGCTTAGGCTGCTCTGAGCTTTTGGTGCTTGTGCACACCTTGGAGCTGGGTGGCTTGCAGCTAGGTGGCAAGAAGAACAGCTTCAATGTCAAAATTCCAGAGCTTCTGAATGTCTTGTGGACCTCAGTTGGATCCCAGCCCAGCAGAGCAGGGACAACTGCTGGGAAAGAGCCTTCCAAAGCAGCTGTAGGTGCCCACCTGGCCCTGCTTTCCCACCCCATCCACCCCTGTCCCCAGGAGCCTGTGGAGCTCCGTGTCCCACTCAGAGGCACAGCTCTAGCTCAAGCTCTGTTTATCCAGCAGGAGAATGCCTTGGATAGGAAGGGGAGAATAAAAGGATGGCTGTGGAGCCTTGGAGCAGGGAGATCTCCTCAGGCTGTGGCTGATGTGGTCAGCTGCTAGAACAGCTGTGGGAACAGCTGGTCTAAACCTCTTTGAAAGCCACCCTGAGACCAGAGCCTCCAGGATAAATCCCACTTCTTGTGGCACTGCCTATTCCCTGCCTGAGGCACCTTGAGCTGCTGGTCAGAGAGAGAAGGAAGAAGTTGTGTGGCCAGACCTTGTTCCCTGCAAGACTAGACCCCGTGGAGGTCCCTGAAGAGGAGAGCAGGGTTTGTTTTGCAGTGACCTCCACCAGATCTTCTCATTTACCAAATTTTCTTCCTCCTCTTCATGTTGCCTGCACAGCAGCCTGGCTTCCTGCAGTTCTACAGTGAAGGACTTGGGAGTGCTGGGAGACAACAAGTTCCCCNTTGGACTGGATGATCCCCACAGGTCTCTTCCAATCCCCATCATGCTGGAATTGTTCTACCTGAGAGCAGAAGACACTGCTGTGTTTTGCTTTTCTAAGGATATCTGTGGTTAACCTCTCAGTTTCAGCTGACTGTGAGCTTGTGGATACCCTGAAGAAGAGGACTTTTCTGTTGAGGTTTGGCTGCTGCTGGGCTCTAGAACATCTCCAAAGCAGCAGAAGCTCAGCCCTGCAGCAAACAAGTGCAAATCCATTGACTGAAGTGGGACTTGGGATCCTCCAAGGTCAAGACTAACCTTGACCTGTGGCTTTCAACTTGAATCTCTACATCAGTGAAGTTTTCCAAGCTAACACCAAGCCAGCAGGAGATGGTCTAGACCTGAATGTCCATCCACACCTCTTGACCCAGTGTCTTTGTGTGCTTGGCTCTAGTGTCACCAAACAACCCAAGAGAGAGGGATGACAGAACTGTGATGTAGACCTGGGGCTGGGTTCATGCTTCTCCTTTCCACCTGTCTCCTCCAGGTCCCTGTCCAGGGAGATGTCAGAGTAAAGGTTCTGGTGTGTCTCCAAGTGGGTGGGTGTCACACAGGGTTTACAGGTTGGATGCAGGAGCATAAACAATGCCTGAGAAGAAGGCATCACCTCCTTTTTTGGGGAAGACCACTCCACATGTGAGCATGTGGACTGGTGGACCAGATGTGTTAGGAGAGGACACCACCCACCATGGTAGGATGGAGAGTGTGGCAGGGGCAGGTTTTCACCTTTCACCAGTTGCTAGATGGTTGGTGATGGCTGAGGATGGACTCTTGGGAGACTTTTGATTCAGGCTAGACCTGCCATTTGAAGAGCAACCACTCCAACACAGGGGACATCCAGGTCTCTCCAGATCTTTCTAATGCTGACCATGGCTGTTTTTTTCTCCTCCTCCTGCCCTCCTAGGAAGGTCAGATTTACTGTGGCTTGGTGACCTGCCCTGAGCTCTTCTGTTCCTCTCCCCTAACGGTACCGGATTCCTGCTGCCAGGTCTGCAAAGGTAATGAGGGGCTCAGGAGCTGCTCCTGAGGAGGGCTGGGAGATTCCAGTTGGTTGCCACCAGCTAGCAGGAGGCATCTCAAGCCTCTTCAGCAGAGTTTTGAAGCCTGGGCTGTAAATTAAGGCACTTGCTATACCTTAGCTGCCAAGGAGCAGAAGAAACCTCTTCTGTTTCCAGCAGGAAGCAGAAGATTAGGGCTCAGGTTTCTCTGCCATGCTTCTTCTCCCACACCTCCTTGTGTCCTACCTCCCTGCAGCCCTGCCTGGGGCTGAGCTCTGTGCCCTCCCACTGCTGCATTGTGACCTGCACGGAGGGCCAAGGCCTCCAGACCACTCATCTACCAGGATGGAGATGGTTGGATAGACCATGTAAAGATGGTCCAAGGAAGTTTCCAGGGCAGTCAGGGAAAAATCCCCTCCCATCCCAGGACAGCATGGCTTAGTTTCTCGCCCACAGCTCTCAGTGAGGGAAATTCACAAAGTTGCTGCTGCTTCCTCTGATTTACATCTGGGAGGGTGAGGAGAAGATCCAGCTCGAGCTCTCTAGATGAGTTGGGCTCAAGAGTGAGAGGGCAAGTTCACACCTTGCTGACAGTAAAGCCACAGCATGAAATGTCTCTGTATTCCTGAAGCTGAAGGCCATGGTGGTCTCCTGGCCACAGACCTCCTCCAGATGCCTTCTCTAAACTCTCCCCTGCTGTTCCTCTCTCCTGTTTTTCTTTGGTGCATCTGGGACATGTCATTGACTCTGTGGGAAATGGCTTTGGGTTCCTTTGTAGCCATCCATCCCCATTGCCTCAGACTGCACCTTCTGGGGGGTTTCCATGGCACCAAACTTCAGGAGCTCCAAGGACATATCCATTCATAGTCTGTGAGGACAAAAGGTGTTCTAGGGTATGGCTCCTATTGTGCTCTGAGTGATGGGAATTGCATGGTCAAAGCTCTTCTCTCTCCAGAGCTGGTAGGTGGACCAACACCCTGAAGAGCCCTGCAGCATGCCACAGGACAATGTTTTTTTGGTTGCTTGCCTGGTTTTTGTTTCTCCTTGCAGATGGCTCATATGAGAGGTCCACAGAGGAGGAACCTCTGCAGCTGAACAGAGGAGTTGTACGTGACATTTCCATTGTAAACCTCAGGTTATTGCTTCTAGCTCAAGGAAAAGCCTTTTTGCCCTTGGCCATAGTCTTCTACCAAGAAATGAGCCACAGCAGGTGTAGAAGGAACCTTGTTGGTTCCTTGGACAACAGAACCATGGGCACCCCTGGTTTGCAGATGGGTTGTGTTCTGGAGCTGACTCTAGGGGAGAGCTAGCAGCATAGGCTGAGACCTCAGACCTCCAGGGAAAGACTCTTGTGCTCTTCCTCTGAAGCATCTCTGATGTCTTTGAAAGACCAAAAGACCTGCAAGAAGTGGAAATCTTGGGTACTTGTCCTCCATGTTGACCAATAATAAGGTTAAAACAGCTGAGGAACATGGACAGAGCAGGCTCAGAGGTGACCAACAGCCAGACATGACCTTTACCCATAGAGTCAGATGACCCAAATCCCTCTTTGGGGCTCTTTTGCTTTAGGAGATGGGGTCTTCTTTCCACTGTGGGCTCCAAGGTGTCCTGTCTCCCAGTCCTAAGTCCCAGAGGGCAGGAGGCCACCAGGGTGCTCTCCCCAGGCTGTTTGTATCAGCAGCCCCAGCAGGGAAAAAGTGACTACTTGGCTGCCAAGGGCTGATTGATGGTGGTGACCTTTCAGAGCTGGGTGGCTCATGCCAGGGGTGTGGGATGAGCTCACTTACAGCTCCTGACCCTGCCCTTTTCCATACCTCCACCACCTAGAAAAGCTCCAAGATAGGCATAAGGGAACCCTCTGTGCTGTGTGTCTTCTCCCAGTGGTTTCCTCTTGGAAGCCCAAGGGTGTTCCTGGGATTTTGGTCCTCCTGGATGTCAGCCCTGCACCACATCTCCTGGTGCCACCAGGTGAGGGAGCAGGATATAGCCTATCCTTACCTCTCTGACCCACCTTGGTTTGCATGGATGTCATTCCTCAGTTTGCCAGCAGGCATCTAGAAGAATTCATTTCCCTGTCCATGTTAGTGATGTAGGACCTCACCTGAGGACATCAGGTTGAACATGGGATGAGAAAGGTGCTGCATGCAGCAATAGGGTGGGCATCCATGTAGGACATTGAAACACCCTTTAGGTGTACTAAGATGGCTCCTGGGTCATTGCTCATCCCTGTGGTCTCTGGACCTTCCCAACAGAAGGTGTGCAGGATGCTTGCATGGCTTTATCTAGCATGCTTTGGAAGGAGAAGAACCCAATTGTCTGGGTCTAAGTCTTCTTTTTTTCTCTGACTGCTCCCAGAGGCACTCACAAGATCAGTGCTTGGGGGAAGCAGTGGGCAGGAAGCCACCTGGAGCCACCACTTCCACTCTTCTTACTTCTTCCCTGGAGTTCATTCCCAGGAGCTTCAAACCCAAGGGAGGAGGTGGCACCACTGTCAAGATTGTCTTGAAAGAGAAGCACAAGAAAGGTAAGGGGTTGTGGGGCCAGGCAGTCTATATGTGGCTTAAGGTGACCTCTCCAGGACTTTGGGTTCTCCAGGGAATCAGTTTAGCAGCAGGTTTCCACCACTGACTCCTCTCTCCCACTCCTCCCTGGTGGCTTACAGCTTCCTGATTGCATCAGTCCACCACTTTCCAAAAAGAGCTGGAAGAAGATTGGTCCTTGAGGTGTTTTGGAGATCTGGGACCTGGAAAGGGAGATGTTCAGCTGGGAAGACTCCATGTGGTTCTTCCAGGACAGTGCTGCAGAAGGACAAGATGTTCCTTCTTGCACCTACTCACCACAAACTGGGTCTGCCCCAGTGCTGTGGTCCTCCTCCTGGAGGAGAGAACAGGAAAGTGAGATGAGGAGGCAGCTCCATGGAGCTAAAGAGGAAAAGACAGGTCCCTTCTCCTCTTGGGGGGTCTCCCACTACTGTGTCTCTAGAAGGGCTCTTTCCAATCCTTGGAGATGAAGCCCTGCAGGAAATGTTGGGACCTCCAGCAATGTTGATGGAGGAGTCAGCAGGTGGCACTCTCCACTGTGCTTCATGCCTGTGACAGCCTCGGAGGGACCCTGGGCTTGCAGAGCCTTGCAGGCAGGTGAGGTCCTGCCCACCCCTACCACATTGGTTGACCCCAGGGGCCTTCATCTCCTGGAGCTGCTCTCCCTTGTCCCATGGCACCTCCTGGGTGGGATGGCTGCAATATCTCTGTGTCCACTGCTGCTGGAGGTGCTGCCAGAGGATTATGTTCCTCAAGAGAGCAGGGCCACCCATTGCCAAGGTGGTCAGTTGTGTTTGAGCCCCACCAAGCCTTGGGTGTAGAAAGAGGAGGAGGTTTTATTCCCCCCAGCAGCCCTTGCTCTTTCTCTCTCCTCCAGCTTGTCTCTACAACGGGAAGACCTACTCCCACGGGGAAGTGTGGCATCCTGTCTTCCGGCTCTACGGCCTCCTGCCCTGCATCCTCTGCACTTGCAGGGATGGTGTCCAGGACTGCCAGAAGATCACATGCCCCAAGGAGTATCCCTGTGATTATCCCGAGAAAGTAGATGGGAAATGCTGTAAAATATGTCCAGGTAAGTGGGACTTCACCTGCTCCTGCAGCTGCCTTCCAGCTTCCCTCAGCTCTTCCAAGCCTTGGTGACTTGAGTTGCCACCAGGGGAACTCAGCAGGGAAAGCACTGATGAGAAGTTTGGGCTGATCTTGGAGAGCAGAAGGACCCAAGGTCAGGAAGCTGCACTGATCCCCAAAAGTTCCATCTGTTGGGTGGTGCAGTCTGGGACAAAGATGCCCAAGGAGGGACATGCTAAGAGTCTTCAGACAGGTAGAAGATGTCCTCTGGGGAGAGGACATGGTGTGTTCTGCAGGCCTCCAGCTGGGACAGGGACTTGTAGGGTTGGACAATGTCAGCTGAAGTGCAGGTTTGACATTAGGAGGACATTTTCTGGGTCCAGGGTTATCTGTGGCCTCATGGTCTGATTTGAACTTGGGTTGAGTTCCCCATCCCTGGAAGGGGGAGGGTTAGGCACAAAACTGTTGAGGTGGGCCAGGTGGAACCAGGCTGGTAATGGGGCTGGGATATGGTGGAAAGGACCTCCTGTATTTCTTTTCATATTCAGTGGGGTTTGAGTCTCTCAGCTGCTTTGTGGTCTTGGGAAAGGTGTTCACCTTAAACCAGAGACCTGGCCAAGGTGTGGCAGGGCATGAGATCTTCTGTTCCTGCTGGAGAACGTTTGCTAGGTTCTACCTCTCTGTGCTAGCATTCAGCAGAAGATGTTTAGGTGATGGACCACCCACTGCTTCCTTCCCTAGAGAGGCTAAAGATACCTCAGAGTCTGAGCCTGGCAGCAGAAGCAGTAGTTTCTGGGTGATCTCCTCCTGTGTACACTTTTGTGGTGGTTTCAGGGAGGACCAAGCCCTGAGGCATTGCCACCATCCAGAATGGGAGCAAGCAGGTGACAAAATCAGTTTGGTTGGGATTTTCCAGCTTGTCCAGCCTGTAAGCAGGGAGGTTCTCCCCAGGGGAGCAAAGGCCAGAAACTCAGCTTGTTCTCAGAAGGTTTCTGATCTCTATATGAGTAGGATTTATGACCTGGTGCCTGGTGGGAATGGGTTGGGATGGGAGGGATGTGATGAGTGAGCAGAGCACTCTCCAGCCTTGGTTTGCCCTTGGAGCAGGTCTTTCTGCTTAAAGCTCTACAACTTTCTCTTATCTGCTCTTCTGCCTTCACTTGTCTCCAGTCAAACACTCTGACCCAGCCAAGATAATTGTCCTCTTGCTTTCCAGCTTGTCCTTGGCCTCACTACAAGGAGGTTTCACTCATCTTCTTCCAGGCAACCTCCATCAGTGTCCTCCTTGCTCTCCTTTGCACCTAGTAACTTGGAGAGAACCTCTGAGTAGTTTCTATCTCTAAAAGGGATTTCGATTGAAGTGGAACTGCTGTGTTGTGTTTGTCACATGGGGAGAACCTCACAGCTGCTGGAGGCAGTGGGCACAAACTGGAACCCAGGAGGCTCCAGCTGAGCAGGAGGAGAAACTTGTTTGGTGTGAGGGTGTAGAGCCCTGGCCCAGGCTGCCCAGAGAGCTTGTGGAGTCTCCTTGTGTGCAGAGATTCCAAAGGCACCTGGAGGTGATGGTAGGCAAGCTGCTGTGAGTGAGAAGCAGAGACCCAGGGGTAGAGGCTGGAAGGGAGCTCTAGACATCATCTAGTCCAACACCCCTTCAGTCAGGGAGGACTTGTACTTGGCCTTGTTGAGCCTCCTGAGGTTCACCTGGTCCCACTTCTCCAGGTCCCTCTGGATGCCATTCCATCCCTCAGCTGTGTCACCCATACCACTCAGCTTGGTGTCACCTGCAAAGCTGCTGAGGGTGCACTCGATCCCACAACCCCACTCCAAGAAGAGAAGCTCAGGACCATCCCAGAAAGTGCTGAGGAGAGCAGAATCAGGCCCACACAATGTGTCTTGTTAAAAGAACCTCCATGTGTCTATTTATAGCCCAACTTTCTTTCTAGTAGTGTGAAAAGCTTCAGCATCCACAAGGACTTGGAGAACAAGGCTAAATTCAGCAGCTCTAGGCTCTTCTGCGTTCCAGGGACTGCAACCAAAGGCAATAAATCTCCTTCCAAAACCTTGGGAGATTCTTAATTACTCCAAATACCTAAAAATACTAAAATATCAGCAGCACTCCTTAACCAGGGATGTTGCAAACATCACGTAGAGTCCTGCTGGTGCCACTGATGGAGGTCATCATGCTGTTGAGCTCCATGTCAGGAGGCTGCATGGGCTGGAGCGGAGCCCACCCATAGGGCTGAGCTGCCCAGGAAAGCCCAACCGTAGCTCTGGCTCCTGTGCCGCAGGCTCATCCCTGTGCTTCTCCTCCAGGATGGCAAGAGAAGTGAGATGGGAAGCAGGGAATCCAGCCTGGGCTTGGCAGTGATGATGGAACCAAGGTCCTAAGAGTAGGTGTGGGAGATACAGGTGAAGCAACTCCCCTTTCCCCAATCCTTGCTGGCATAGAGGCTGCCAAAGTCAAAGAGAATGGAAAATATGGAGATGAGCAGGTCCACAGACCACAGAATCCAGCAGGGTGGAGGCTAGAAGGGACCTCTGGGGATCATCCAGTCCAACCCCCCTGCTCCAGCAGGCTCACCTACAGCAGCTTGCTNGGGAGGAGAACCTCCCTCCACCTGCTGCTGCTCACACTCTTCTTGATGCACCCCAGGAGACCATTGGCCTTCCTGGCCACGAGGGCACATTGCTGCCTCATGAGGAACTTGTTGTCTCCCACCACCACTCCCAGTTCCCTTATCAACACCTCCCTTGTCTGCTGAGCCCAACACTGGACATCAGTCTCTAGGAGCCAAGGTCCCATTTAGAGAAGTGGCTGTGCCACATGGCATAAAACCAACAAGATGCTTTTGCCTTGACCTGGTGCTTAGCTGGTTCCTCCAAGTTCCTTTCTGCCTCTCTTGAATGAATTCAATCCTTCCTTTTGCCCAGAAAGCAGAGTCAAACCCACTGATGAAGCAGCCACCCCCCGCTGTGGCAAGAACCCCAACCATCTGCTGGTCTACATGTTTGTGCCCCCGAGCTCAGAGACCTCCAAGGAGATCCTGAGGACCATTGCCATTGAGAAGGAACTCGAGGAAGAGGTGGAAATCTACAACTGGAAGCTGATTAAAGGTGAGTATTGTAACAGAACCAACCAGCAGTGGAGGAGCTGAGTGTGGAGACCTGATGCTTTCCAAGCTCTGTTGAGTTTTCCAAGCTTCCCCAGTGGTGCTCCAGACCTTCTGTGGTGAGTCCAAAGCTGCTGCTGAACTTACATGCAGACCAGGGGCTGGAAACCACTTTTGGCCCTAGTGTACCCCAGCAGGAACTGCAGCACCCTCCAGAGACACAGCATGGTAAGGCAAGGGCCATGGGGCTGCTCCTCCATGGTTGCCCCCATCACTGGGAGCAAACCTTGCAGAGCTGCTGCAAAAGTGCCCACAGAGGGGGATGAATTGCCCCAGCTAGCTTTTGGGATGGGTGGATTTGGATGCTCTGCTTGGTGTGTCTTCCAGAGATCAAAGCATATCAGATGACACCAATGTCTTGCTCTGTCTCCATGCCTTTAGCTGTGCAACATTTCCATGGACCAGAGGAGCCTACCTCTGCCAGGACTACATGGTCCTGTAGGTGTTAGTGTTAGTGTATTTCTCTTGGGTCTGGGAAAACAGGACAGATGCTCCAACTCCAAAGCTCCACTGGGCATACTCTACCCCTTGTAAAACTTGTGCCTTGAGCACTTGAGGTTGGTTGCACCCTACCTATGGATAAAGCAACCCTCAGCCCATGGCTTCTGGACATGCGTAGGCATATTCTTGTCCCTGGGTACGTTCATGTCTCAAGGAGACCTCAGTCCTCTTGGGCCTAGCTCTTCCAAGCCACCAAGGCTGGGGACAGGTAGATGGTAGCTGGTAGCTCCAGAGATGGAGTTCTGGCTGTCACCACCTTTCTATCCTCCCTTTGCCATCCTCCATCCTCCAGGGTGCCCCTCTCCCTGCCCCCACCTCAGCAGAGCCTCCTTCACAATGGCACCTTGTGGCTGGAGGATAGCTCTGAGCCTCCACTGTCTGGGCCCCACTGGTTTCCTCTCCTCACTCCTTGGCAGAGGTCACCACCCAAACCTTCTCACCACCTTCTGAGGCCAAAAACTTCATGTCTGCACGGAGCTCCCAAGCCTTGCCAGCCAAGGACAGGGGAGGCTCTTGTCCCCGAGGCCAACACAGCTCTTTTGCTTGGCAGAGCAAAGTGTTACTGTTGGGAACAAGCATGAGCTCAGTCACATATGGATTCCACCTCTCCATGGTCCATCACTCGACCAACAGAGCAGCATGTGTGGAGAGAAGAGGATGCAGGACACACCTGGAGCCTGTCCATCTGCCTTTCTATGGGCTTACCACACCAAAGTGGCCTCATCTGCTTCTGTGCCAAGGTGGTTTCCTCCACGGGGCAGGAGTTGGGAGGAGGAACTAGCACCATCACCCAGCCAGAAACTTTACCCACCATGCTAGTGGTGGTGCAGTAGAGGCTTTCACTGTGTTTTGAGGGCTCTGAACACCTCAAGTAGTTTGAAATGTGACTTTCTGATGGTTTACAGCAGGAGCTGTCATGAGGAGTGAGGACAACAGAGGAAGAGGGAGAATCAGAGAGGGAGCAGCCTAGTTTGGAGGCTCTGTTGTTGACTCCTGCCCTTCACCTTGCCTCAATGGAGGCCTGGTTTGGATTGGAGGTGTGGGTCCCCCATGGACCTCTTTCCCACGTTGACTCTGCCATGCTCTTGACCAGATATTGACCAAAATAATCCTTTCTATCTCAAAAACCAGCAGCTCTGGGACCCTCACTGATCCCTTTTGGTGCTTCACCATCTTGGTGTAGCTTCACACCTGGGCTAGAGCAGACCTGCAGGGTCCAGACCAGCTGCCCCCATGTTCTTCTGGCATTTCCTTGGAGATCTCATGCCATGGAGACTCCACAGCCCATCAAATCTCTTCCAGATCCACAAACACCTTCCTAAGGGAAGACCTTTCCTTCCCTGCAGCTCAAGCTCATGACTTCTCCTACTTTCCACCACATATGGGTGTGAAAAGCAGACTCCTTTCCTCTGATGCTGTGCAGATGCCTTCAGCTCCTGCCACTGTCCTCTTGTGCAGTTTGAGCAGTTGATTCTTTTCAGTCTTTCCTTGATGTTGGACACTGCTGGTCCTTTGGTCCTTCCCACAGCTCTCTTCTGGACTCTCTCAATGTCCTCCTTGAAAGGCAGAGACCAAAATGGGCTGCAGAGTTCTGCTCAAAGGTTGTGTCCTGCTGGGATGGGTCTGATACACCCATGTGCACCCAACCTCCTTTCTCCCTCCACCCACCAAGGCTTTGTTTCTGCAGATGATTTAGAATTCCTATCTTTGGTCCTCTAGCTGCTTCTAGGAAAGGGAAACATCTGAGGATGGAGGAGCCTCTGAGACCAGAGAAGACAGAGAGGTGGTTGAGAGTGAGCAGAGAGGACATGATCCCATTGGTCTTACCTTGGTTGTTCTAATGGTTTCAGGGGAGATCAGACCTCCTTCAGCATGAGATGCTCTGCAGAGCACCAAGATCTTATCACTTTGGCCAGCTCTGGGGTGGTGTCACTGCTGTGTTCTGCTTTCACAGGCAGTTGTCACACGAGATCTCTCCTGGGCTTTGGCCAGCTCTGGATTCACTCCCAAGCTCCAGTCAGACTTTGGCAGCAGGTCCTGCACCAAACCAGGACCTCAGGGTATCCATTGCCCCTTTTGTTTCCGAGAAGGGGCAGAGATGTGGATCCAAACCTGGTTGAGCCTCATGGGATGTCACAGACTCTGATGTCCTGTGCTTCCCTCCACAGGAATATTTCACCTGATCCAGACCAAGAAAATCAGCAAAGAGGAGTTCAAGCAGGAAGCACAGAACTTCAGGCTGATCACCAGGACCAATGAAGGTAGGGAGAGAGAAGTCCCATTGCCCCACTCCTCCAGCAGACCCTGCCCCAGACAACCCTCCTGTTCTGCTGCTGAGCTCTGGCCATCCAGAGCAGCTCCTGCTGGTCATCCCCAAGCATCTGGAGGAAAAGAAGGTTGTCAGGAATAGTCACTGTGGGTTCAGGAAGGAGAAATCATGCTTGACCAAGCTGAGAGCCTTCTCTGATGATGTGGCTGGCTGTCCAGAGAGCTTGTGGAGTCTCCTTGTGTGGAGAGATTCCAAGCCCAGCTAGAGGTGATGGTGGGCAAGCTGCTCTGGGTGAGCCTGCTGGAGCAGGGGGGATGGACTGGATGATCTCCAGAGGTCCCTTCCAACCCTCACCATGCTGGATTCAGGGATTCTCTGCTCCGTGTGGGGTACAGTGTGTTCTCCTGCTCCAAGGGTTTCTTCTAACCAGTGTCTACCTCTGCTGCTCCAGGTCACTGGAACTTCTTCCGCAGCCAGCCCTCAGAGCTGAGGATGACAGAGAGCCCAGAGAAAGAAACAAAGAACTTGTGAAGACAAATAACCTTCAGCCTAGCTATTGATCTATCTCCCCACCCCTCACCTACTCACCCACACCTATAGGCCACAAGCAAAGCTGCATTTTTAGGCTGCCACAGCAATTTTGGATACACTAGAAGCAAACTCCAGCAAAGGACCCAAACGGAAGTGTGGCCAAGCCCCAGCCATGGAAGTGCCTCTCTCAGCAGCAGCAGGAGAGCACCAGAGGGTGGTCATCACCTCCTGCCACCCAAGATGTTGGATGTGCAGAGGGAAGAGAGAGGGAGAAGGTGGAGATGGGGATGGAATGGTGGGACATGGAGATGGGGAGCTACCTCCTTGACACCTCAAGGTTTCTGGGGAGCTAGCAGCACAGCAGAAGGTGACCATGCTTTCTACCAGCCACTGGCATGAAGGTGATCTGCAAGGAGAGAAAAACCATCCTCTAGGTCTTTTCTTGCAGCCCTTATGATCTGCAAAGAGTTTCTTGGGCTGAGCACCCTCCAAAGAGCATGGTTTGTAAAATCTTGGGTCTTCTGTGCTTCAGCTAGGAGGATTCTTCTCCCTCCTTTGCAGGTCACTCCAAGATGTAGTTCTGGGGAGGACCTACCTGCTGACAGGGTCTGAGACCCCCCCAATGCTGCACTGAGGTTGCTACTAAGCATGTTATGATGCTATCTATTTGTATCTATCTCCTACATCATATCTACTGGGCTGTATCCACAGGAGGAACATCTCCCAAAGGGTCAACAGGACCATTTCTGCAGCGTGGGGAGGAAGGTCTGCAGCAGCAGCATCACCTTCCTCCAGTCTGGAAATAGCTTTTGGGGGATTTTATCAGGTTGTTTTGGTACATGTATTTATCCTGGGTTTCTGGTTTTATTCTGTTTTGATAAATCTATTTATTTGGAGATCCAGATCTGTCTGATCAATCTGATTAAAGTGTCTTCTTGATTCAACCCTTGGGGCTGGCTCTCCCTTTCCTGGAGGGTCCACTTGATGATTTGAAGGGTCTCAGTGGGACCTTCATCCTGGTGGGATGGGACCTTCATCCCAGTGAGGTGGGACTCTGATCCTAGTGGATTAGCATTTTGTTAACCAGCACTGCCAGGTCACTACTAAACCATGTCCCTCAGCACCACATCTCCAGGGCTTTCCAAGCCCTCCAGGGATGGTGACTCCAGCACTGCCCTGGGCAACCTGGGACAGACCTACACAACCCTTGCCAGGAAGTAATTCTTCCTCATGTCCAACCTAAATCTCTCCTGGCACAACTTGAGGCTGTTTGCTCTTGTCCTCTCACTTATGTAGGAGAAGAGACCAACCCCCCCCTGGTTCCAACCTCCTTGCAGAGAGTTGCAGAGCCAGAAGGTCTCCCCTCAGCCTCCTTTTCTCCAGCCTAACAAACCCCAGTTCCCTCAGCTGCTCCTCACAACACTTGTGCTCTAGACCCTTCCCCACCTTCCTTGCCCTTCTCTGCACACACTCCAGCACCTCCATGTCCTGCTTGGAGTGAGGAGCCCAAAGCTGAGCCCAGGCTTGGAGCTGTGTCCTCCCCAGTGCCCAGTGCACAGGACAATCCCTGCCCTAGTCCTGCTGCCACACTAGTGCTGATCCAAGCCAGGATGCTGGTGGCCTTCTTGGCTATTGTGATGGGTGCTGAGGTGATTAAACTTATCCAGTAAAAATTCCCAGTGATGCTTTGGGCACTATGGTCGTTCCCCATGGCATGGGGTGATGGCAGAGGGGCAAAACCACCCTTACACCCCATGGCCACATCCATGACCATAGCTGGATGCCAACAGGGTGGATTCTGCCAACCTCTGGGTAGAAGCAGACCCCTCACTCATCTGCCTAATTAGCTCACTCTTGCATGCTCTAATTGAGCACGAGGCTGAGGCCAAATTTACCCTCATTTCCCAGAAGCTGCAGGTGTTTGAGATGAAGCTGCTGGGCTGTGCTAGACAGCCTGGAGAAAAGGAGAGGATCTGGAGAAGCTGGAGAAGTGGGACCAGGTGAATCTCATGAGGTTTAACAAGGACAAAGGCAAAGTCTTGCACATGGGTTGGGGCAATCTTGGTATCAATCCAGACTGGGGGTGAAGGGATGGAGAGCAGCTCTGAGGAGAAGGACTTGGGGGTCCTGCTGGCTGAGAAGCTGGAGATGAGGTGGCAATGTGTGCTCAGAAGCCAACTGTGTCCTGGGCTGCATCCCCAGCAGTGTGGCCAGCAGGGCAGGGAGGGGATTGTGCCTCTGCTCTGCTCTGCTCTGCTCTGGGGAGAGCTCAGCTGCAGTGCTGGGGCCAGCTCTGGAGTCCTCAGCACAGCAGAGACATGGAGCTGCTGGAGAGGGAACAGAGGAGGGACACAGAAATGATGTGAGGGCTGGAAGCCTTCTGCTGGGAGGACAGGCTGAGAGAGTTGGGGTTGTTGAGGCTGGAGAAGAGAAGGCTCCAGGGAGACCTTCTTGGGGTATTTCAGTTCTTAAAGGACCTAGAAGAAAGATCAGGAGAGATTTTATAGCAGGACCTGTTGTGACAGGACAAAGGGTGATGGTTTGAAACTAAAAGAGGAGATTTAGGCTAGCTAGAAGGAAGAAATGTTTTCCACTGAGGGTGGTGAGAGCCTGTGCCAGGTTGCCCAGAGAGGTGGTAGATGTCCCATCCCTGGAACCATTCCAGGTCAGGTTGTTTGGGGCTGTGAACAACCTGCTCTAGTTGCAGATGTCCCTGCTGACTGCAGGGAGGTTGGACTAGTGACCTTGGAAGGTCCCTTCCAACCCAAACCAGTCTCTGATTTCACCACAGTCTGCACTGCCCAGCCCAGAGAAAGTTCCCTGCAGGTCTCTAGGTTCCTGAACTTGGTGTAGGTTGCAGTGAGCCCAGACACAGGCAGGAGATTTCTTGGCTGCAATCAGCTGAGGGCCATGCTCTGAGAGCTACGTGTGGAGGTTGGCCAGCAGCCCACATGGTCCCTGTGTGTGTACTCAGGGCTCCTCTGCCTGCTGACGTATGGCCCAGGAGGGGCAGAGGGACTTGCTGTGGAGCTGCAAGAGGTGAGTCATCTCCTGCAACCCTGTCAGTGATATGCCATCACAGGAGCTTTCCCTAATGAGGTCCCCATGGGGAACCTCTTAGAGGCTGCTGCCCCTGTGGAGGCATCTCTGGGCCTTAACCCTTCTAACTGGATCAGCAGCTGTGGAGCAGAAGCTAATGCTTTGTGGTCAGTGGTATCACCTCCCTCTCCCTGCTCTTCCTCCTTTCTCCTTCTCCTCCTCCTTCTCCTTTTCCTCCTCCTTCTCCTCCTCCCTGCCTCCCTTGGCCTCTGCAGGCATCACCCCACAAAGACAAGGCAGAGCTGCCCCAGTGCCATGGGAATTTGCAGAGCTTGCATCACCAAGTCTGAAGGGCAGGAATTGGGTTTTCTGCTGAGGGTTTGAGGAGGCTTCTCCAAGGCTCTGCTGGGACCTTCTGTGGGGACATCCCCATGTGTCTCTGACCATGTGGGTGCCCATCCCACCATGGCTGGGGCACCAGCAAGGAGGAGGAGTGTGTAGGGTTGAGGCTGCCATGCCCTGCCATGCATAGAGCCAAGGGTCCATGAACACTCAGTGATGATTCCATATGCTCCCTTTACCCTGAGGTAGCTCAGCAGTTTCGTAGTTCTGATAAGGAATTTGTATCCTGAGCTTTGTACTTTGTGCTTTGTAGAGCTGGGTCACTTTCCTTACAACTTCTTCAGAAGGTTTGCATTGTCCAGTTGTGCTGGATGTGACTTGTGTCTGATCTGTTCAGGGACTGGGAACAAAACCTTGCAATCCTGACCTCTGTGAGCAAGGAGAGACCTCAGCTGGTGGTTGCTGAGATGATCATGGAATCGTTTTGCTTGGAAAAGACCTTTAAGATCCTTGAGTCTAACCCTTAACCAGCACTGCCAGGTCACCACTAAACCATGTCCCTCAGCACCTCTCTACAGCTTTTCAACCCCTCCAGGGATGGTGACTCCACCACTGCCCTGGGCAGCCTGGGACAGGACTTGACAACACTTTCCAAGAAGAAATTCTTCCTTGTGTCCAACCTAAGCCACCTCTGGCACAACTTGAGGCCATTTCCTCTTGTCCTATCACCCCTTCTCCCCTTCAAGATCTGGCCCCTTTCTCCTTCTAAGGCCACCACCTTTCCCATTTTGCCTGTGGGTTAACCATGGCTGTTTCTGAGCTCCACTGGATGATGTCTCTGTTGGACCTGCTGTGTGCTTCTCAGGGTCCTTTGCAGGTCCATTCATGCAGCTGGACCACAGCAGCATCTCTCCTGTTGGAGGAAATTTGGCTCCATGGAGCACATCACAGCACGCTGAGGTGTTTGATGCAGCCTCCTTGGCCAGGGCTGTTGTCCTCTCACCACAGTCCCTTCTTGACCTGCAGGGAGAAGATGTCATGATTTAATTGCATGGTCCTTATGCAGGACCCCTATCTCCTGCTGCTTCTTCTACGGGAGCCATATCTCCTGCCAGCCCTCCTGCAAGCTCTCTTTTCTCTTGCCATGGCCTGTTTGGTGGGCAATAAGTGTATCAGGTATCCCATGGCTGGTGCAACCTGTGCTAAGATAGCTTGTGAACTCTGCAGAGAACATCTGGGGACTGGGTCCAGTTTAGGTCCCCAGGCCCAGGCAGGTAGTGACAGGCTGGACCCAGTCCAGCTGCTGGAAGAACCACCAAAAAAATCTTTCTCTTTGAGGTTGATCAAACACTGGGACGAGGACCAAGGCAAGGAGGAACATCCCATCCTTGGAGAAACTCAGCCCTTGCCTGGACTTCAACCCTGAACAATTTGATGTAACTTCAAAGCTCTCCCTGCTTGGAGCCAGAGGTTGGAGCAGAGACCTCCTGGGGTCCTGTCCAACCTGCATTACCCCATGGCTGCGTGCGCTGGGACGGATGGCGAGGCACCATCAGCAATCTTGGCTCTACCTCCAAGGTCTTAGGGGTTTTGGACGTCAGAGCCATGCTATGTCATGCTCTATTATCAGGTTAGTCAAAACACTTCCCTCAACTAGATGTCCAGGCAGTTGCCAGCTGCAGTCACTTCCTTGGCTCCTGCTGTTTTCCATTGCATCGGAGTTTCAGTCATGCAAAATATCTACTTTCACCTCAAGCTGTGTTTCACCCCAAGGTCCCCGTGGGCAGCTCGGCAGGAGAAGCCAACACCTCCCAGCTCCAGTCACTGGAGCCTTGTTCCCTACTGGGCAAGGTGGGAGAGGTGCTGCTGGTGACGTGACCTGCTCCACTCAGGGTGTTCCTCTGCACCTGGGGAGGAGGAATCCCATGGAGCAGGACAGGCTAGGGGCAAACAGCTCCATGGAGAAGGACCTGGGGCTGCAGGGGGACAACAAGGTCACCATGAGCTAGCAATGTGTCCTTGTGGCCAAGAAGGCCAATGGTCTCCTGGGGTGCATGAAGATGAGTGTGAGCAGCAGTAGGGCAAGGGAGGTTCTCCTTTCCCACTCCTCTGCCCCACTCAGGCCACAGCTGCAGTCCTGGCTCCAGTTCTGGGCTCCCCAATTCCAGAGAGACAAGGAACTACTGGAGAGAGTCCAGCAGAGGCTAGGAAGATGCTGAGGGCACTGGAGCATCTGTGGCAGGAGGAAAGGCTGAGAGGCCTGGGGCTGCTTAGGCTGGAGAAGAGCAGAGTCAGAGGGGAGCTGCTCCATGCTGAGCAAGAGCTCAAGGGTGCAGGGAGCACCCTTGTCTGGCTGGGGCCAGACCAAGGGGCAATGGGCACAAACTGGAACGCAGGAGGTTGCAGCTGAGCAGGAGGAGAAACTTGTTTGGTGTGAGGGTGTAGAGCCCTGGCCCAGGCTGCCCAGAGAGCTTGGGGAGTCTCCTTGTGTGCAGAGATTCCAAAGGCACCTGGAGGTGATGGTGGGCAAGCTGCTGTGGGTGATTCTGCTGGAGCAGGGGGGGTTGGACTGGATGATCTCCAGAGGTCTCTTCCAACCCTCACCATGCTGGATTCTATGTATATATCTGAACCATCAAGACTCTGCCATGGGGAAACTAAGTCAATAAAAGAATCTTTTGTTGAGTTTGTTGCTGCCCTGCAAGTCCTATGTGAAGCCCAAAGCTCTGGAGATAACCAGAGTTTGAGCTTATAAATGAAGCATCTCCCAAGGAGTTGGGATGCATGTTCTGATATCTCCATCCCCCAGGCACAGGAAGGGCTTTCTCCCCCAAAGGATGGCTTTCTCCCCAAAAGGATGTATTATCCCACGAAGGCAGTGAGAAATTGAGAACCCAGAGGATGGTCCATGCTGCAGGGCTCAGAGGCTATACTCCTACCACCACTGACCTCTCTTCTCTCCAGACTAAATACTCCTGATATTTCCTGTCTCTTCTCACACAGAAATATGTCTGTAATCACTTTTCCTCCACCCTGCTCTTTCTGCACCTTTTTTGGTTGCCAGAGCAGCTCAGGAGGTACCAATCTTGTTGGGGATTGTCTGTGCTGCTGAGGAGATGAGATGACATTTGCCTACCCCAGCTTTGTCAAGATTTGAGACCCCCAAACCTGGGAGACAAGACAAACCTCTTCAGAGAAAAGCTTCACCAGCAAGCCAGGACCATCCAGGCACTGGAAAAAGCTCTTGGCTGACTGGAAGATGAATGTTGAGGTAGGGGTAAGGTACCGCCATCCAGAGGCATCTGGAGAAGCTGGAGAAGTGGGACCAGGTAAATCTCATGAGGTTCNAGATGGGAGAGACTTTTTAGCAGGACCTGCTGTGAGAGGACAAGGAGTGATAGTTTGAAACTAAGGGAGATTTAGACTAGCTAGAAGGAAGAAATGTTTTGCACTGAGGGTGGTGAGAGCCTGTGCCAGGTTGCCCAGAGAGGTGGTAGATGTCCCATCCCTGGAACCATTCCAGGTCAGGTTGTTTGGGGCTCTGAGCAAGCTGCTCTAGTTGCAGATGTCCCTGCTGACTGCAGGGGGTTGGACTGGATGACCTTGGAAGGTCTTTTCCAACCCAGATCAAGGGGGAGTTAGGACAGCCCAGTGGTCCAAAGGAGCTGGTGGAGCATCCCACTGACCTCTGCCCCATGGGATGCAGAAGAACCATCCCCACTGCCTCCACCTGCTATCTCCAACACTCTACTGTGCTCTTTCTTCCTCTCCTGCTTTTTGCCCATGGGAGCACAAAGTCCTCAGCTGGAGAAATCTGAAGGAAGCTGCTTCCATGTCCTTCTCACCAGCACTGCCAGAAGACCATGATTCAGTGATTTGAGAGTTTTTTGTGGGTAGAAATCCATTAGTTCAGGTCCATCCCAATTATCTAACTCAATGAGCAGAACAATGAGCTACTGTTTCAGGGGTGGTCATGGGCAGTTAGCACCATCTGGGTCTTCTGATCAGGGGCTTTGGGAACAGGTGAAAATGAAGTCAGAAGGGTTGCTTGGCCAGGACATCCCTTCTTGCTTCCCAGCTGCAGGGACAAGGAGAACTGGACCTATTAGATGCAGGGAGAAAGGCTGTGGAGCACCCCTTAGCTCACCATCTTCCTCTGAGCTGTGGGTCTTTGTCCCTGGGTAGGAAGGTGGTGGCCTTGGAAGGAGCAAGGGACCAGAGCAGGAGAAGGGATGATAGGACAAAAGGAAACAACCTCAAGTTGCAGCAGGGGAGGTTTAGGTTGGCCCTGAGGAAGAATTTCTTCCTGTCAAGGGTTGTGAAGGCCTGGCCCAGGCTGCTCAGGGCAGTGTGGAGTCACCATCCCTGGAGGGGTTTCAAAGCCATGGAGATGTGGGACATGATTTAGTGGTGAGCTGGCAGTGCTGGTTAACAGACTTGATGATCTTAGAGGTCTCTTCCTGACATAGCCACAGGAGCACTGATGTGGGGAAGGTTTTCCTCCATGGTGGCCACCACGTGCAGCACAAGCTTTGCCAGCTGGAGCCATCAAGCTCCTCTCATCACTGGGACAATCACTTGTGTGACCAGACAACAGCATGACCTGTGCTCAGATCTGATCCTACAGCCACACATCTCCTCCTGAGGGACTGGCCATCCCTGAACTATGGCTGTGTGACAGGTTGGTTGATCTGGAGGCCCAGAGGGGTGGATTTTGGGTGGTCAGAGGACAGCTAACCTTGTGTCTCCAAGGAACCTATCTAGATGGGAACTGGAAGCAAGTGTCCTCCACCAGCACCATCTGCCGTGGCAGTGTCCATCCAAACAGCCCAAATTTAGGGGGTTTTGAGTTATTTGTTTCTCTTACCTGTCCCTGTGTCTGGTCCTTGCTTGGTGCTTGCTTGAACCTTCCCTGCAGATCTGAGCAGCTAGAGTGAACACCGCAGCATGCTGGAACTGGACCTTTAGCCTTCACATTGGCATGGCCAAGGGTTAACCCTACTCACCCAAAAGGGGTTTTTGAGGGACATTTTGGCTTTGACATGACAATTTAACCCTTTCTAGCCTTGAAGGGATCCTTTTCCCATGACCTAAAACTTGATTTTTACCTCTTCTTCCTTGGCCAGGCAGTGTGTGTGCTGATTGGGATGGAGATGTTTAGGTTGACTTGGCTTCCAGCTAGCTTCCAAGGGACTTGGTGCCCCTTGGGGTCATGTTGCAGGTCCTAGGAGAAGGCAGATGATGGGCTACACATGGAAGAAGTGGTGGGAGCTAGGATTTGCAGCCACAGCTCAGTTGTAGCTCATTGCCCTTTCTTTTGGTGAGAGCAGATCAAAGAGGGACCAGGTGGAGCTGCTGGTGGCTATTGAGCATGGGACATGGTTTAGTGGCATGGTGGTGATAGGTAGATGGTTGGACTTGATGATCTTAGAGGTCTCTTTCAACCTGAATGATTCTGTGATGGTTTTGGATGTGACATCCACCTCCAAGCCCTGACCCACCTCCTGCCAAGGACTAGGAGGACACCCCAAGGAAGGGGCTCCAAAACAGAGCCTTTTGGGTGGTGCTGTTCACCAGCCCCAAGGTCTCCATTCCCGGTGGGGATGGTCCCTCCTCCCCCATGAGCAGCCATGCTCCCCACACCCGGTCTGGAGAAGAGGGATAACGTCATCTGCAGCTCCTTGGCACACAAGTGGTTGCAGAACATCAGCCAGCAGAAAGGCCAGCTGGGCACAAAAACTCCTGGGTGCCAAGTCTCCCAGCTGGGACTTGGTGGGAGGGCTCAGGTTCTGCTGTTCACAGAGCCTGAGGTTTAATTCCCTTTGTCCCAAGGGAAGGAGACCTCTCTTTGCAACCAGAACAACCCAGCTCCTTGAGATCTTGCTTTACAAACATCTTGGGTATATCAGTGGGAGAGTGCTGGGCAATGACATCCTGATGTCCCCATGGACATCTATGCATGCTCCTCTCCCATGTCCTCCTCTTCTTCCCTCTCTCCTCTGGGTTGTTTTAGACATCCCAGAGCTTATTTGCAGGTCCAACAGAGTGTTGGGATGATCCACAAAGCTCTCCAGGCTTGCAGGTGAGCTCCAGCCCTTGCAGGGCAGAGTCTGCTCCCCTTTCCAGCCTGTGGTCCCTTATGGGAGAGGTGGGATTTTGGTGAGCAGATGCTGCTTCTTGGAGGTCTGCAGAACCACCCACCCCACTCCCAGCCTTGTCACCTCCAAATAAGGAAACCCATGAGGAACAGGGTGGGTAGGAGATGTGCCTTCCTTGTGGTGCCCTCCCATGGTCTGGGCAGGAGGTGGATGTCACATGCAAAGCCATCATGCTCATTAGCCACCAGCAGCTCCATGCTAGCCAGTGGGAGGAACTCCTCCTTTGGTGGTGGTAAGGATGTGTGTGTCCATCAAACACCTCTTTTCTGCTCCAGCCCTGGGCAGGACAGAGGTCTGCATTTGGGGGCTAAAGCACTGAAGATCCCACTCCTGCCACGAGCTGGAGAACATCACTTCCAGGTGATGGATGAGAAGAAGATGGGGCCAGCCAGCATGGATCAGGAGCAACCTGGCCTCCAGATGTGTGCATGGGGAGGCTTGTGGCCATCCTGTTCACCATGGGGGACCTGGGAAGAGCAGAGATGTCCCTAGGGTGATGAGACCTCCCAGCAGACACCAGTCTCCAAATTGGGGGTACCAATCCTCATGATCCCACTAAAGCTCATGGAGCACTTGGAGAAGGGTTTGTGTTGAGGAGGTGGCCACAAGAGGGGATCATGGGGAATCAAGCTCCTCAATCCTGGGCTGTTTAGAGAGGAGAATTTAATAACTGGGGAGGGGGTAGGAGGGAAGGGGAGGGGCTTGGATTTTTATGGCACTAGCTTTATTCCACCTGGGCTCAGCAAGACATTCCACATCTGCCCAGAAGTGCAAGCAGACTCTCGTTAAAATCCTATGCCAGGAGAAGACTTGGCTCCAGGACACAAAGATCTGTTTGAGCATGGCTGGGAACACCACAGCAAGCCCTGGGCTCAGGGCCAGGAGGCCATGGGGTGGCAGGGGCCAGTGGTGCTGGCCAGCAAGATGGGCATGGGGCTGGTGGGGACGAGTTGGGGTGGGTTGGTTGTCCATCCCCTCCATGGTGTGGTGACTGCAAGGGGTGGGAGGAGTATGTGTGTAGGGACCTTGGAGAAGGTGATGTCCTTTAGTATGGAAGGACCATGGGGACAAGATGATGTCCACGTGTACAGAATGACCATGGGGAGAACGTGATGGCCATGTGTATGGAGGGACCATGGGGACAAGGTGGCATTTGTGTGTGTGGAGGGTCCACGGGACAAGGTGCAGGGACCCTGGCACACAGTGATGTCCAAGAATTCCACCATGGTGGGGGGTGGAAGTGACCTCTGGAGATCATCCAGTCCAATCCCCCTGCTCCAGCAGGGTCACCCACAGCAGCTTGCCCACCATCACCTCCAGGTGCCTTTGGAATCTCTGCACAGAAGGAGACTCCACAAGCTCTTACAGAATCATTGTTGGAAAAGACCTCTAAGAGCATCAAGTCCAGCTGTTAACCCAATACCCCCATGGCCACTGAACCAGGTAGCAAAGTGCCACAGATACAGGTTTTTTGAACCCCTCCAGAGATGGTGACTCCACCACTGCCCTGGGCAGCCTGGGACAGGCCTGGACAAAACAACTGGGGAAGAAAGTCTTCCTCATGTTCAACCTAAACCTTCCCTGGGGCAACTTGAGGCTGTTTCCTCTTGTCCTCTCACATGTTCCTTGGGAGAAGAGATCAATCCTCACCTGGCTCCAACCTCCTTGCAGGGAGTTGCAGAGAGCCAGAAGGTCTCCCCTCAGCCTCCTCTTCTCCAGGCTAACCAACCCCAGTTCCCTCAGCTGCTCCTCACAACACTTGTGCTCTAGACCCTTCCCCACCTTCCTTGCCCTTCTCTGGACACACTCCAGCACCTCCATGTCCTGCTTGGAGTGAGCCCAAACCTGAGCCCAGGATTGGAGGTGTGACCTCCCCAGTGTTCAGGGCAGCTGGAGCCTCCATCACCCTCACAGCAAACAAGTTTCTCTCCTGCTTAGGTGGAACCTCCTGGGTTCCAGTTTGTGCCCATTGCCCCTTGGCCTGGCCCTGGGCAGCACTGAGCAGAACCTGGCCCCAGAGGAGCAGCAGCTCAGGAGGCTGAAAGCCTTCCCTGTCCCTGCTGTCACAGGACACCCGTGCCGTCATTTTTTTTATGGTCCCACGACGTCAAGCTGAGTGTTGACCAAACAAACAGCTCTTGTGTCTCAGGTTTAATAGAGCTGTCCTCCAGACAGCACCAGCTCTGACTGAGAAACTCAGGAGACCTTCGAAACAGCTTCTGGGGGAGCTGTGAAGTCAAGAAAAAAAACAACAAACCAAACCAAAAACCCCAAAAAGCCTCACTGGGCAGCGCTGGCTGCCAAGGCAAACAGCCTTACCTAGTAAAGCATGAGTAAGAGGTGGCACTTGCTACGGCGTGAGGATGGAACTCCTCATGCAGACACCAAATAAGGCTCCCTGGGGAAGGTGGACAGCCTCTGGAGGTTTCTTCTTCTCCTCTCTTTTTTTTCCTCCCTCCTCCTTCTGGAGCTGCTTGCATGTCCTCCCCCAGCACCCGGTTCCGCAGGAGCCCTGTTTACAGCTTTCCCTCGCCCTCCTGATGGGATCAGCAGGGAATGGAAAATCCAGGAGAGAGGCTTCTGCTATTTTGGAGAGGTTAAAAATATCCCTGCTCAGACAGCAGCCCGAGGTAGCCCTGGTGGGGACCAGACGAGAGGACAAGCAGCAGGAGGTGGCAGGAGCCAAGGCTCCCAGGGGACAGGGACAGAATTGGGGTCACTAGTGGACCTGGAGGTGGCCACCAGGAGATGTGGAGTGATGCAGAGGGGCTGCAGGGCTCAGCACTGGTGGAGGTGCTCAGCACCAAGGGAGGGTACTCAGGATGAAGGGAAGGTGGTCAGCATCAAGAGAAGGTGCTCAGGCCCAAGGTGAGGTGCTCAGCATCAAGGGAGGATGCTGACCACCAAGGCAAAATGCTCACCCCCAAGGGATGTTGCTCAGCATCAAGGGAAAGTACTCAGCCCCAAGGTGGGGTGCTAAGCGTCAGGGGAAGGTGCTCAGCCCCAAGGTGGGGTGCTCAGCCCCAAGGAAAGGTGCTCAGCCCCAAGGTGGGGTGCTCAGCCCCAAGGAAAGGTGCTCAGCCCCAAGGTGGGGTGCTCGGCATCAAGGGAAGGTGCTCAGGCCTGAGAGTGTGCTCAACCCCGAGGGAAAGAGCTCAGCTCCAAGGGAAGTTGGTTTATATGAAGGAAGATGCTCAGCACCAAGGCTGGGCAATGCCTAGCCCTGAGGAAGGATGCTCAGCACCCAAAGGGGACGCTCAGCATCAATCCTGATGTGAATGCTTTTGAAGCCCACCCCCAGCTGAAGCAACCACCACATGGGGCAAGAGCCACCATCGAGCTTTCCACAGGGATGGCAGCTCCAAAGGCTGCAGGTGCCATGACCCACTACCACCAAAGCAGACCCCAACATGGCATGGGGGTGCCTGGATCCAGCCCAGCAGCCCCCACACCTTATGGAATCATGGAATCATTATGGGTGGAAAAGACCTCTTAGATCATCCAGTCCACCCACCCACCCAAGGCTGCCACACTCACCACTAAACCATGTCCCTCAGCACCACATCTCCACATTTTTTGAACCCTTCCAGGGATGGTGACTCCACCACTGCCCTGGGCAGCCTGGACCAATGACTGATATCCCTCTCAGGGAAGAAAANCCCCAAGCCTGGAGCCTTCCTGGGGTTGCTGTGAGCCAAGGTCAGGACCCAGCACTGGGCCTTGTTGAACCTCATCCCATGGATCTAGTTTGGCCAACCTTGTCTGCACCCCAGGGTGCTCTGCAGCTGGGGAGAAGTGAGGTGCTGATGTCCAGCCCTGGCAGGCACCAGCTCTCTTCTCCACCAGCCTTTGCTGATGCACCACTGAGCTGCAGTTTGCTTCCTTATAAGGCTCTGCAGGAGCTCCTTCCCTCTCTGGTATCTGCAGCTGAGCTGGCATCAACTGTTGGGAGAGTAAAACAATTCCCTGCAGGCTGCTGGGACATCTCCTGCCTGCCTGGACTCTTTGTTATTCCAGGTTAGCAGCCTTCCATCCCTCCTCTTCTTAACTAGGTTCAGGTCTGGCAAACCTGGGGTAGGAATTGCAGAGGGATTTTTCCCTGAGCAGGCTCTGAAGGAAGGTTGTAAATCATCTCAAGAACACGGAGTGGCCAGTTGTCATCCCTAGGAGCAGTATTTCCAGCCCCTTCCCAGGTTCAGAGGCACTTTGTCCATCAGGGAGCCTGGTGGATCAATGAGTTTATGCCACAATATCTGATATGGTGCAGCTTTCTCCAGTTTCTCATCCCAGCTGAAAAACAAGGATGAAGCTCTCTCTGAAGAAAGGCTTGCATGGAGCTGGGCAAAGGAACACCATAAACCACATTATTTAGCAGAGAAAGCTCAGCAGCCTAAGCTCCTGTCCCACTGCACTGCTCTTCTGAGGGTGCTTGGACAGGACGAAGAGGTACCTGATCTAGTTGGGGATATCCCTGCCCACTGCAGGGGGGTTGGACTGGATGACCTCCAGAGGTCCCTTCCAACCCAAACCATTCTAGGATTCTATGATTCTATGAAATTCTTACAAGATTCCAGTTTTGGACCCTGAACACCATCACCACCAACTCGTGAGCCCAACTGAAGGCAGATGTGCTCCATGGAGCTGCCGCCACCTCCCAGATGTTTTACTTCCCCACCCAACCCCCCCAGGTGCCAAATGGGTGACATCTGCCCCATGGCAGCAAGAAGGAACCTTGCTTCCTTCCTCACTCCCTCCCACCCAGCACCTGGGGACAACTCCAACCTCTCCAAGGGGGCATCCAGGGACCTGAGGCCCCACCTTGGGGCTCTGGCAGCCCATGAGGTATTAGATCATGATTTTTAGAAGTCTGAGGTTTGCCTCTGTCCTCCTTCTTCAGACATTAAGTCATTTTCCTGAGGAAGTCTCCCGTGACGTCGCTGTGCTTTGCGCGGGAACTAGGCTGCAGCAGCGCCCTCCAGAGGTCAGGCAGCAGCAGCACACCAGCTCCGGGCAGCAGCAGCAGCAGCAGCACACCAGCTCCAGGCAGCAGCAGCAGCAGCAGCACACCAGCTCCGGGCAGCAGCTGCCCCAGCAACCAGCCTCAAGAGCTCCTTCAACCCAGGTCCTGAGCATTTGAGATGTTCTCACCCACTTTTCAGATGCCATAAACCACTCAGTTTTACCCTTCCAGGCCCTGGTTTTGAGGGAAGAACTCTTCAACCCAACTCCATCAGGGATAACTCTTCCAGGCAGCCACACATTCAGGTTAGATAGTAGGAGGAATTTCTTTCCTGAAAGGGTTGTCAGCCATTGGAACAGGCTGCCCAGGGAGGTGGTTGAGCCCCCATCCCTGGAGGTGTTTAAGAGACAGGTGGATGTTGCATCCAAGTGGATGTCCTGATTATTTAGCAGGGCTAGGACAAAGGCTGGACTTCATGATCTTCAAGGTCTCTTCCAGCTCTTACTGTTCTATGATTCTACCTCGCAAGCCCTGGAGATCAGGAAATAGCAGATCTTGTAATCAACAGCAAGGACAAAACCAAAAGTCTCTATTTATTGGGTTTTTTTACTTATCCTTACATTTCCAAACACATCCCCCCCCCAGTCCTACCAAGCAACACAGAAACACCGCAGCAGTATTTTTGTTTGAGCAGCCAAGTTTTCTTCATCAAAGTCAGAACAAGGTTGGTCATTCTCTCCCCCTGGACCTCTGCTGCTCAGGTCACTCCAGCACGCCATGAGAGCACAAAACCAGGGTCTGCAAGGACATTGCCCATTCTGCCTTCCCTCATCCAGCTTCCCATTATTATTCCTCTAAATCTCCACAAAGTCCAGAGGTGAATTTCTCAACACTTCTGAGGAGCTAAAGAGGGAAGGTGCTATGAGGTCACCCTTTTACATATCTCCATCAGATGTAGCACCAGAAAAACCAGAAGGCATCCAAAAGGCTGACTCCTTCCTGATTAACAGGACCTGCAGGGCTTTATTCCTCTCCAGCAAGTGGCTTCCTCAGGACCATGTACTGGGAGATGCTTCCTTCAGCAGGGAGATGATGTGAGGTCCTAGAGAATAACTCTTTTCTTGTCTGGTTTACACCTGGAAAAGAAACCTTCAGGCAAGCCAAACCCTGTAGAACCCCAAAAGCAGCCTGTAGCTCCTTCAGAGCAGGTGACAGCAGAGTTCCCAATACCACCAAATCTCCCCAGTGATGCTGGAGCCAACTGTGTGGGAAGCCTCAGAGATGCTGAGCACCAAAGAGTACCCTGGTCTATCATTAGGACATGGGAGCCATTTCCAGAGGATATCTTCAGGGAGGGGGAAAAAAAATAGCAGGAGAATTCTATGGGCACTGCTTTGTCCAACAATAAAAAATAGAAGAGATTATGAAATAAAAAGTAAAAACTATTTAGAGTCCTAGAGGGGAAATGAAGATAAATTCATTCAGTTCAGGCTGAAGCAGGTGGTCAGTAGTGGTGGATTGGCCTGAAGACTTCCTACAACACAGCTTCTAGCCAATGTCAACACATAGATCCACCTGGAGAGCTGGAGGTGTAAAAAAAGGAGAGGGAGGGGGAAACCAACCCAAAACACAAAAGCTACATCTTGACTCCTAATTTAGCCCACCTCCCACACATGGGACAGACCTGCAGCACTGAGCAGGGGAAAGGTGATGTAGAAAAATAACATTTTTGTGGGAATAGATCAAAGTCTTTGGAGAGTTCCTGGAGATTTTGCTCCTAGCTGGTGATTCCCACACTGCTTCCATAAGATGATGATTGCAGTAAGGAACAGAACTTCTCTCTGCTACAAAATCTAGTCCCAAGGGCTTACTTACACAGTAAGCAAGATCTCTCTTAGGTCACTAAAGATTGCATGTTGGTCTCCTCCAATGCAGCAGCCACTCAAAAAAGAGCAGCACTGCCAAGCTGCCAAGAGGAGCAGGAGAAAGAGCCTGCTCATTTCTTGTGAAAATAGCCCATGATGGAGACCTGCTTGTTGGCTCTGCTGGCAGTGGTTGCTCCTTTCTTCAGGTTCTTCCTTTCTTCCTTTGGTTCTCTCTTCAGGGGCAGTGCAGGTGGTTTGTGGGAGGCTGGTGGCTTGGCCTTGCTGAAGTCATCCTCACTGTCCGTGCACGACTCGCTCTCGTAAACCTTCTCAGTCACTGGGTCAAAGGGAAGAAGGAGAAGAGATGGTGATGGTTAGGTCTGGGTGTCAGAGCAGAGACCTCTCCACTGGAAAGGAGCACTTTGGGTGCTTTTGGGTGCTCTTCACACAGTGATGTCCAAGAATTCCACCATGGTGAGGGTTGGCAGAGACCTCTGGAGATCATCCGGTCCAACCCCCCCACAGCAGTTTGCCCACCATCACCTCCAGGTGCCTTTAGAATCTCTGCACAGAAGGAGACTCCATAAGCTCTCTGGGCATCCACCTAACAGTCCTGTCCCCACTAAATCATGTCACAAAGTGCCATGTCTAGATGCTTTTTGAACCCTTCCAGGGATGGTGACTCCACCACTGCCCTGGGCAGCCTGGGCCAATGCTTAACCATTCCTTCAGGGAAGAAAGCCTTCCCAATATCCAACCTGAACCTCCTGTGGGGCAGCTTGAAGCTGTTTCCTCTTATCACTTGTTCCTTGGGAGAAGAGACCAACTCCCACCTGGCTCCAGCCTCCTTGCAGGGAGTTGCAGAGAGCCAGAAGGTCTCCCCTCAGCCTCCTCTTCTCCAGTGTAACCAAATCCAGTTCCCTCAGCTTCTCCTCACAACACTTGTGCTCTAGAGTTCCCAGGATTTAGCCAGCCTGGCTGTGAGCTGAGCACCAGAAACTCTTAATCTCTGTGCCCAGAGCTGCTGCACGCACAGAATTTGGAAGTTCAGCTGAGAGCTCAGTAAAAGCAAGCTGATCTAAACTTTGTTATCTTGTAGTTGGAGAGTTCCCAATGGTCCCTGACAAGAAAGAAAACCTTTGAGAGCTCAGGAAGTAGCTGGTGATTTGTTCAAGCTGCCTCCAGAGGGAGGTTATTTGGCTCTGCAGTCCCTGTTTGAGCATCCACTACCCTTTCTGGAGCAGGATTGATACCATTCCTCTTCCCACTCTCTGGTGACGTAGAAATCCTTATGGAAAGTGATGCATGAGGAGAAGGGAAAGCCAATTTCCCAGCAGAAGGGAAGTTAGGACATCTGTTTGAAAGAACACAGTTGCTAAAGAAAAATGTCTTACTAGAAGAACAGCAGAGCAGTGCTGGGAAAGCTGATCCACAACAGCATTTACTAGAGCCTGACCATGGCTTACATCAGTGGAGCTGCTCCCAGCTGAATTTCCATGAGCAGTTTACATCCCTTTGGACTCCATCTCTGGCCACTGGCAGCAGGGAGGTAGCAATCCCAGTCCCTCCCCCAGCCCTGGATTTTCATCAGGAGTTTGGGGTTTGTTGTTGTAAGGGATTGCTTTGGATTTTCCCTGCTCAAACACTGGTACAGAAAGAAGCTGCCCCTGAGGTTTTGTGCTGCTTCTCCCATCTCTGAGATGAGCTACATTCACTTCCCTGTTCCCTGGCTGTCTGGGCATGGAATCATGGAATGGTTTGGCTTGAAGGGACCTACAGGGGTCATCTAGTCCCACCTCCCTGCAGTCAGCAGGGACATCTGCAGCTAGAGCAGGTTGCTGTGGGTGGTGCTGTTGGTTGTTGTCCAGCTTCTTTCCACCCCTCTCAACCTTTTCCACATACAAACCTAATCATCTGAGGGCTGAATAACTTGTAAATCTCCCAGGCTAATGTAAATTGTTGTTATTCACTGAAATTTAGGGACTTTTTTTCCCCTCTCTCTGCTGTGTTTTTTTTTATCAAGGACCAGGGTTTAAGAGACATTAAATCCTAACATTAGGAGGAGGCTGTGCTTTATGTTTCTCCCTGGTTTGAAGTCATCCTTTTCCCAATAGCTGTAATAGCAAAGAATTGGTGTCAAAAAGCAAAAGTTATTTAGGGATTAGCCCTGAGGGAAATTGAGCAATTTAAGTATCTGTGGGGTTAATCACAAGGCACATGGCAATGGATTGACTGGGACTCATCAAGTGCCTGCTCTTAATCTACAGTAAATGGAATTACTGAGGTTTGAGCTAGTGCATGGCTACCTTGGACTTTGCAAAGCTTGCCCAGGATCAGTCCAGGTGCCTTTGGAATCTCTGCACACAAGGAGATTCCACAAGCTCTCTGGGCAGCCTGGGCCAGGGCTCTGCACCCTCACACCAAACAAGTTTCTCCTCCTGCTCAGCTGGAACCTCCTGGGTTCCAGTTTGTGCCCATTGCCCCTTGGCCTGGCCCTGGGCACCACTGAGCAGAGTCTGGTCCCAGCCTCTTGCCCCCTGCACCCCTGAGCTCTTGCTCAGCATTCAGCAGCTCCCCTCTGGCTCTGCTCTTCTCCAGCCTAAGCAGCCCCAGGCCTCTCAATCTTTCCTCCTGCCACAGATGCTCCAGTGCCCTCAGCATCTTCCTAGCCTCTGCTGGACTCTCTCCACTAGTTCCTTGCCTCTCTTCAACTGGGGAGCCCAGAACTGGAGCCAGGACTGCAGCTGTGGCCTGAGTGGGGCAGAGGAGAGGGGGAGGAGAACTTCCCTCCACCTGCTGCTGCTCACACTCTTCTTGATGCACTCCAGGCCTTCTTGGCCACAAGGGCACATTGCTGGCTCTTGGGAAACTTGTCCCCTAGCACTGCCAGGTCCTTCTCCATGGAGCTGCTTTCCAGCAGGTCAACCCCTAACCTGTCCTGCTCCATGAGGTTCTTCCTCCCCAGGTGCAGGACCCTCCACTTGCCCTTGCTGAACTCCAGGAGGTTCCTCTCCCCCAACTCTCAGCCTGTGCAGCTCTCCCTGAATGGCAGCACAGCCTGACCCTGTGTCACCCACTCCTCCAGCTTGGTACCATTAGCAACTTGTTCAACTCAACCCCTCAGCAAATGTCTGTTCCAAGTGTTGTAATGGCTCTATCTGGGATTGGAGGACAAAACAGCTCATAAGGCAACTAGCCAAGTAGTCAAGAATGTTGTGAAAATCAGAGTCTCTGTCAGGAATCCAGTGTTTAAGTTACTAGCAGAGGCAGTTGCTGAGTGCTAGCATTGTGTTTCTTTAAAGGAGACACAAAAAGTTAACAGGAAATGTAAGACCTAGCTCTACAGACACAAGCTGAGCTGGGTCCAGGCAGCTCCAAATCTGGGCCAAGCAAGCCTGGATCTGTAGAATCAGAGAATCATCATGGTTGAAAAAGCTCTTTGAGCTCATTGAGTCCAGCCATCCACCCAACAGTGCCATGCTCATCACTAAACCATGGCCCCAGGCAACCATATCTCCATGTGGGATGGTGATTCCACCACCACCAATGCTCATGGGGAAGGAATTCTTCCTAATCTTTAACCTGAACCTCCCCTGGCACAACTTGAAGCTGTTTCCTCTTGTCCTATCACTTGTTCTTTGGGAGAAATGACCAAACCTCAACTGGCTCTAACCTCCTTGCAGGGAGCTGGGGGAGAGCCAGAAGGTCTCCCTTGAGCACCTTTCAGAGGTTAGCCTGTAAGTATCTCCAGCAGCTGCTCAGCTCAGGCAGTGCTGGCAGGTCACTCACCCATGCAGCCTTCTTCTTCGTCAATAAACATCTTGGACTTGAGCACACGCTTGCGCTTCCTCTTCCTGCCTCCGGCTGGCACCTGCAGGACATGGTGGCACTGTCAGCCCCACCAGTGCAAGCTAGTCTCTCTGACCAAGCTGAGCATGACTTGAGAGCTAATTCTGTCCCTTCCCAGTATAGCTACACTTATCTCCTCAGCTCAGAGGTGAACTTCTCAGCAGCCACAGCCCACATCCCTCACCCAGCAACTCCCCTGCCATACAAAGTTGGACATCAGCAGTGTCTGGCTTCATTTCTGGCCCTGCCCTGACTCCTGAGGTCAAGATTTAGAGGGAAGAGATTTGAACATATGAGCCACAAGTCATACAACTGTTAGGAGGGACAAAGGAACTAGAAAACTGCACTAGGTCAGCAGGCAAGAGACAGTGCAAATAGCAGTCTAGAAAATTACTGAGCTAGGGAACATGGTGGAGTCTCTCAAGCAGGATGACCTGAGGGACTTGACAGGCAGACAGGACCTCTCCCTTAGCATCTGAAAAGAGTCTGAGCAGACCTCAACTTGTTGGGTAAGACCAGAATTTAACCATCTCCACACTGAATCACAGAGTCATTTTGATTGGAAAAGAACTTTGAGATCATCAGGTCCAACTGACAGCCAGCACTGCCAGGTCCCCACTAAACCATGTCCCTCAGCACTACATCTCCAGGGCTTTCCAACCCCTCCAGGGATAGTGACTCCACCACTGCCCTGGGCAGCCTGGGCCAGGCCTGGGCTAAACTTGTGGGAAAGAAATTCTTCCTCATGTCCAACCCAAACTTCCCCTGGGGCAACTTGAGGCTGTTTCCTTTTGTCCTATCACTTCTTTCTTGGGAGAAGAGACCAAGCCCCAGCTGGCTCCAACCCCCCTGCAGAGAGCTGGAGGGTGAGACAGGCTCTCACCTCAGTGGATGCAGGCTCCAGTTCAGTTTTCAGAGCAGGCACAGGAGGTGGAGATGGAGCGTTCTCTTCCTCAGGTGTGGCAGGTGCAGGAACATCTGCAAAGAAGATGAACATTTTGAGAGAGACATGTGAGTCTAATGTCCCCTTGCAGCTGCCTTTTGGTCTCAAATAATTTCATTTAGCTCTCAGCAAATGCTTGTAACCTCTTTTCAGATGAAGGTGGACAAGTTTTCACCTAGATTTGTTTAACTGAAGTCAGGACAGTGTTTCAATTAACTTGGACTCACCTTAATCCAAGAATTAAGTGTAATATACTATTACCCATCCTAAAAGATTAAGGGACACCCCAACCTTTGCCAGAAACAAGCAGGGTAGAGGTTGGAAGGGACCTCTAGAGATCTCTGGGTGCAAGAACAAAGAGAGTGGCAACCTTCAGTGCCAAAGCTGAGCTAGTCAAGGCCATCTTCACAAATGTGTACAGAGCAAACCCACCTCTGGAGCCTCCTGCAGCTAGGTCTACTAGAGCTTTAAGGAACCTAGCAGGGCTTCTAGACAATGAGAAAGCCAAGGTCACTCTTCTTTGGGGCTGGCAGAGGGACAGAGATGTGAGAGTAAAGAAAAACCAGCACAGGGGAAGAAGCAGCACCTTGCACTATGCACCTGACTAATTCAGAATCAGAGAACCACTATGGTTGGAGAAGACCTCAGAGATGATTCAGTCCAACCATCCATCCAAGTGCCATGCTCCATGGCCCCACAGCTCCATGCTTGATGAACCCCTCCAGGGATGGTGATTCCATCACTGCCCTGGGCAGCCTGGGCCAATGCTTGAGAACCCTCTGGGGGAAGGAATTCTTCCTGATATCTAATCTGAACCTTCCCTGGTGCCACTTGAAGCCATTTCCTCTTGTCCTCTCACTTGTTCCTTGGGAGGAATGGCTGTTTAAGGAATCCTCTCCAAATCCAACTTGTGAAAAGCTGCTGTGCAACTCCTCAAAATGTGTGGGAGAGCTTGGAATGTGGGGGAAGAAAACTCCTCAGCTGACCTATTGCTTAACTAGAAGAAGGCTGCTGCTGGCTGGGAGGAGTGAGAGAGCCTGCCTGGCTTCTCCTGCCAGCTCCTCTGGCTGCAGCATTGCCTTCAGCCTGTCCTTGTAACACACATTCTGCATCTCTAGCTGTCCTGAGGGATTAGGTCAGTGTGAAGAGTTATGACTGTGCCAGGCAGCCAGCCAAGTGACCTTCAGAGGTTAAGAAGGGCTCAAGTGAAACACTGCTTGGCTGCCAAGGCTCCTTTAATAAATTGCATTCTTCAAATGAGGACTCAGCCTCCCAACTACTGGAGTAAGCCAGGCAGAGAAATGCAAACAGAGTAGCAGAGCATGACTCTGCCTTCCACCCTGCTCCAAGGAGCTGGGCTCTGGCACAGCAACCCAAACTGGGGAGCTGCTCACTGCTGGGGCACAAGGAACTGGAACACCTCAGGGGGCTGGAACACCTCTGCTATGAGGACAGGCTGAGGGAGCTGGGATTGTTCAGCCTGGAGAAGAGAAGGCTTCGGGGAGACCTACTAGTGACCTTCCAGTACCTAAAGGGAACTTCCAAGAAGGCTGCAGAGGACCTGTTTGCAAAAGTCTGGAGTGAAAGGACAAGGGGCAATGGTTTTAAATTGGACAAGAGTAGATTTAGACTTGATATTAGGAAAAAGTTCCTCAGCACAAGGGTGGTGGAACACTGGACCAGGTTGCCCAGGGAGGTGGTTGAGTTCCCATCCCTGGAGGCATTGCAGGTGAGGCTTGCCAGGGCTCTGGGCAAGCTGCTCTAGTTGGGGATGTCCCTGCCCAGTGCAGTGGGGTTGGACTAGATGACCTCCAGAGGTCCCTTCCAAACCAAACCGTTCTATGATTCTATGAACTGCAGCCCAGGAGCTGTGGGGAGCTTAAGGCTGCTCAAAGTTGCACCAGGGGAGGTTCAGGTTAGGTATCAGGAAGAATTTCTTCACCATGAGCATTGGTGGTGGAATCCCCATCCTTGGAAGTGGTCAAAAGACATCTAGATGTGGTGCTTGGGGAGATGGTTTAGTGGTGAGCATGGCAGTGGTGGTGGATGGTTGGACTGGAGGAGCTCAGAGATCTTCTCCAACCATAATGATTCTGTGATTCTGTTTTAGCAGAGCCTCTCAGCACCCACAGACTGCACAGCACCAACCCTGCTGCTCCACAACTGGCTCAGGCTGCCCACAAGCACCTGGCAAGCTTTAGAAGAGGGCTGAAAAGCAGCCTGGTGAAGCACTGCCACCTCTGCTGGCCTTGAGCAGAGGCTGCTGAAAGGATTTGCTGCCTCACTGTGCTTCCTTGGGGAAATCAGGGCTCTTACTTCAGCAGCCTCTTTCAAACCAGTTCCCTCAGCTCTTGGCACCTTCTTCCCCAGCACAGAGCATTTTGGGCTACCAGGAAGCTGTGCCTCTGTGACTTTATTATCCTCTCCTAGCCAACAGAGTCCTCTGGCATGTGATAACTCCTGAGTCAACCTCGAGCTGCTTGCCCACAGTTTACTCAACAGCAACAGCTGCATGAAATGAGATACACATTGGGCAACTGGATGCACCAAAGATGTCAATCCTGCCTTTGTTCTGCTTGTTCTGACCCTGCCTGGAAGTAAAAAACACAATAAACAAAGAAACAACAAAAAACCCAACCCTGGGAGAAGCTTTAGTGCTTCAGCAGCAGCTCTCCAAAACTGATAAGTTTGCAGGTTAGAGTGCCATTGAAATCACTCTCCAAAGTGGCTGTAAACCACTTGTCAACACTGTGAAACTGCTGCCTGTTGGCGGGAGGGCTGAAGCTGCCAAAAAAACCTCCTTGTCCTCTGTGGACACACATGTGGAGTTTATTCTGGCAGGGGAAGCAAAACAACCTGCAGTGAGTAAGGTGTCCTCAAACCAATACAACTCTGTCACGAAGCAAAAAGTAAAAATACCATTTAAATGGAGAGGATTGTGCCTGAAGGCCCTGCCTGGCTTTTCAGTGTGGTACAATGTGCTGACTCTTGTGTAAGAAGAACTGATCTGGAGCTAATTTCAGTACATTAAGAGCAGATTACTTCACAACAACCTAAAAGCCTTGGTGGGACATAGAAGTGCCCATGCAGTGTGTCTCATGAGCTGGATGGACCTGCTTTCAAATCCACAGAATGGTGCACAGTTTGCCTATCAAAGGGCAGAGGTTTTCCTAGGAGTCACCCAGGAGAAGGCCTGGCTGAGGGCTGCTCTGCTGCAGACAAGTTTCCACTTGCACCTGCACTGCACCAGCAGGAAAGACTAACAATCCTGCCCCAGGCTGGAGCTGCCTGAGGAAGAGAAATACACAATGGTTTGGGCTGGAAGAGACCTTCCAAAGTCATCTAGGCCAACCCCCTGCAGTCAGCAGGGACATCTGCAACTAGAGCAGCTTGCTCAGAGCCCCAAACAACCTGACCTGCAATGGTTCCAGGGATGGGACATCTACCACCTCTCTGGGCAACCTGGCACAGGCTCTCACCACACTCAAAATTAAGTATTTCTTCTTACCTCTAGTCTAAATCTCCTCTTTTAGTTTCAAACTATCCCCCTTGTCCTGTCACAACAGGTCCTGCTAGAAAGTCTCTCTTTGTCTTTCTTATTAAGATCTTCCCTTTAAGTACTGAAAGGCCCCAAGAAGGTCTCCCTGGAGCCTTCTCTTCTCCAGCCTCAACAACCCCAACTCTCTCAGTCTGGCCTCCCAGCAGAAGGCTTCCAGCCCTCACATCATTCCTGTGTCCCTCCTCTGTTCCCTCTCCAGCAGCTCCACGTCTGCTGTGCTGAGGACTCCAGAGCTGGCCCCAGCACTGCAGCTGAGGTCTCCCCAGAGCAGAGCAGAGGCACAATCCCCTCCCTGCCCTGCTAGCCACACTGCTGGGGATGCAGCCCAGGACACAGTTGGGCTCTGAGCACACATTGCCACCTCATCTCCAGCTTCTCAGCCAGCAGTATTCCCTGCCCTAGTCCTGCTGCCACACTAGTGCTGCTCCAGGCCAGGATGCTGGTGACCTTCTTGTCCACCTGGGCACTCTGCTGCCTCATCTTCAGCTGCTGTTGACCAACCTCCCAGGTCCTTTTCCTGGGAGCAGCTTTCCAGCCACTCTGCCCCAAGCCTGGAGCCTTCCTGGGGTTGGTGTGAGCCAAGGTCAGGAGCCAGCACTTGGCCTTGTTGAACCTCATCCCATGGATCCAGCCTGGCCAGATCCCTCTGGAGATCCTCCTACCCTCCAGCAGCTGAACACTCTCACCCAACTTGATGTCAACTCCAAACTGACTGTGCTTGCCCTTGATCTCCTCATCCAGATCACTGGCAAAGATATCAAAGAGAAGAGGCCCACACTGAGCCCTGGGCACACCACTGGTGACTGACTACCAACTGCATTTCATGTCTCAAAGAGGAGCCTGTGAAACAGAAGGCTCATTCCTGCCTGCTGTCCTTAGCAGAGAACTGCTGAACTGAGAGCTTGCAGCCCAGCACAGAGCATTGCTTCACCAGGCTGATCCCAATCTGCTCTCTTCAGAGCTGAACAACTCAGCCTGTCAGGAGGCTCAGTGATGAGCACATGGAAACACCAGATAATAGCTTATAAACATTTAAAGAAGTAAATACCAGAGAGTGTGGGCATATATAGGGTTTTTTTTTTGTAGCTAAAGAAGGAGCTGCACACAGGAATGTGATGAAATTAAGGCTGATCATGAACAACAGCTTCCTGAGAGATTTATCATCCTGTGGAAGAGTCTGACTGATGGATGCCTGATGACAGAGATCACTTGAAGTTATGCTGGGAAGAAAAGAAAGCATGAGAACATGCCTAAAGGTGGCATGGAGACTGCAAAGATATCCAACAGCATTCTCCTCTCTTAGCTTGTGTTACAGATTCTCTTCATTCCCTGATTGGTTCTCAGGTGCTAACTAAGCAAACAGCTTCAGCTCTCCTGCTGGAGTTCATCTCCTCACTAATACAACTTACCTGCTCTTTCACCCCTTTTTTTACTGGAATCCATGAATCCAGCATGGTGAGGGTTGGAAGGGACCTCTGGAGATCATCCAGTGCAACCCCCCCTGCTCCAGCAGGCTCACCCATAGGAGTTTGTCCACCATCACCTCCAGCTGCCTTTGGAATCTCTACACAAGAAGGAGACTCCACAAGCTCTCTGGGCATCCACCCAACACCCCTGTGCCCACTAAATCATGTCACAAAGTGCCATGTCTAGATGTTTTTTGAACCCTTCCAGGGATAGTGACTCCATATTCCTATCCAAGCCAACAGCCACCAAGGAGACACCAAGTCACAACTAGTTTGGCTCCAGTTTCTCTGTTCTCTTTTTTTTCCTGGAAGTCTTGCTTCCATTGGTATCTTTCACATCATTTCTATTAACAGACAGAATAAAGACACTAAAAATGACCCTGGAAGGGAGGGGAGGTCAATTTGCATGATCTTTGCTCCCCAAATAAAGTGGTTCTGACCAGTCCTACAACTCTGGAAGATGTGGTATCTTTTGCAAGAGGTTGGAGAACATCCTTCCAATGAGGAGACAGCCAGTTCTGAGCAAAGCCTGAGCAAGTGTTTGCAGCACAAGAGCAATAGAAAGCTCAAGCTCCAGCCATGTGCATGGTCTTTAGACCTCTAAACTATTCCCTCAATCATTCATCAACAGCCTTGGATAAGTAATCTGATTGAAATCAAGCCCCTGACCTACATGCCTGGTTGCTTCCACATCTTCTTACCTTCCTCATCACTGCTGTCAGACTCAAGTTGCTTGATTCTCTTCCTCTTTTTCTTTAGATTTTCAGGATTTCTTTCTTCCTCATTGTCTGACTTGTCCACTCTCTTCATTTTACTGCCACAAACAGAGAAAGAAAACAAAGGAACATGAGTTATCACTTGTGTGTGCAGGAAAGTGTCAAGCATGCTTACAACACAGATTGCTAGAGGTTGGAAGGGACCTCTGGGGATCATCCAGTGCATCCCCCTTGCTCCAGCAGGCTCACCCACAGCAGCTTGCCCACCATCACCTCCAGGTGCCTTTGGAATCTCTGCACACAAGGAGACTCCACAAGCTCTCTGGGAAGCCTGGGCCAGGGCTCTGCACCCTCACAACAAACAAGTTTCTCGTCCTGGGTTCCAGTTTGTGCCCATTGCCCCTTGGCCTGGCCCTGGGCACCACTGAGCAGAGTCTGGCCCCAGCCTCTTGCCCCCTGCACCCTTGAGCTCTTGCTCAGCATTCAGCACATCCCCTCTGGCTCTGCTCTTCTCCAGCCTAAGCAGCCCCAGGGCTCTCAGCCTTTCCTCCTGCCACAGATGCTCCAGTGTCCTCAACATCTTCCTTGTCTCCTCCCAGTTTGGTACCTTTAGCAAACTGGCTGAGGGTCCACTGTGTGCTTTCACCCAGGTCATAGATGAAGATGTTGAACAAAAATGAACTCATTCCTGACCCCTGGGGAACACCACAAGCTCCAGGCCTCCACCTAGACCCTGCCCCACTGATCTCAAGCCTCTGAGCTCTGTCTTTCAGCCAGTTCTCTCCCCACCTCACTGCCCACTCCTCTCACTCACCAGTTGAGCATGCTGCTGACAGAAGTACTGCAAGCAAGAAAATCAGATACCTCTGGAGCTCTTCAAAACATCACCGGCACACACTCTGATGGATCCTCAGCTACACCATCAGCCATAGGTGCCTGAGCACATTCAAGGCTCCCACCCTTCCCCAAAGCCAGCTTTCCAAAACAAGAAGGATATCTTTAGCCCCTCTGCACTTCACAACTTTGCCCAGTACCTCACCTAGCTTGGCCACAGCACCCTGGCAAAAGGACATTTCGGATCTTGTCTCTAGCTCAGGCTCCCAAACACTCCTGTCCCCAAGAGTGTGGCTCAGAAGCTCTGTTGCCAGCCTGCTTGCCCCTGACAGGCTATGAGGTAGTGTCTCAGAATCCTGGAGCCATGTTTTAAAAGAACTACTGGAAAATCAAAGAGCTTCTTTCTTCCTGCTGTTGGCCAGACGTGACAGACTAACAAGCCTGGAGGCTAAAGGCCCACATTATCCTGATGGGGCTGGGACAGCCCAAGTGGCCTTCCCTTCCCAGCCCCAGGCTGCCAAGGAGCACTTTCCAGGCCCTTGGCTCTTGGACTGAGGCTATCAACAAGAAAACCAGTTAGGACTCAATGTGATGGTGGGCTGGGCACTTGGGCTTACCTAGTGAGTTAGACATGGCTTGAGACCACCAATTAATTACTCAGAGAGCCATCAGACTGTAATGATTTTTTGGTCTCTTGTCAGTTTGGGTTGGATTGAAGACAAAAGGCTCAACTTCAAATTGGCTTTGGAGTCTCAGCCCAAAGTAAACCAGGGGCATTGAAAGCAGCAGGCCATTAGCTAGAGAAACCAACAAGCAGAACTTTGTCTGCTGGAAGCTGTGGAGGTACAAAGTTTGGGAATAGACAATCTTCCCTGTGGGATAGGTGCTGCTGCCAGTCCCACCCAGATTGCCTGGGGGGGTCTATACTAAGTCTGTCTCCTGGAGAGCCACCCTCCTCCCACTGCAGGCTCCTTGGACTGGGTCCCTTCCCATTTTGCCATGGCCCCAGTGGCCCCTGAGGCACCTACAGCATGGAATGGAAAAGAAATCTTAGGAAAGAATTCTAAGAGAGATCATTTTAGCCATTTTTCATGCAATTTAGGAGCTGGAAACAGGAGGTGAACCAGCTTGGTAGGACAAGCCAGCTCCAGACAGGCAGGTTAAGAGATGCCAGAGACCCTGGGTGCTGTGTCCCACCTTTTTTTGTCCTTCTGTTGACTTCTAGAGGACTCTGTTTTCTTCCCAGGTTTCTCTGCTCCACTATGAGAGGATGACTCTGCTTCTGCTAGAGGAACTGAAGGCTTGGCTACTTCTTTCTCCTCCTTTGGCTGCTCAGGCACAGAGTTGACTTTGAGTTTATCTGTGAAGAAATCATTAAAAAAAAGGCACAAATAGTTGCAATTCAGAACAACATCTGACAAAGGAGTTAGCTAAGCAAACCAAGATGCACCAAAAAGCCTCCACAAAAGCATGGAAGGATCTAGACTGACCAAGCTTTTCCCTACAGGAAAAAAGGGCATGCTCCAATTTCTAGTTGATTAACCAGGCTGGTTCTGCACCTGATGGCACAGCCCAAGCACACTTCAAGCTGAGCATGCTGCAGCAGTTAAATTCTGTCATTAAAACCAGATTGCACATGTTTACAGCAATGGTTGGAACAGCACAGGTTAGAGGTGAACATATTGGAAAGAAGCTCCACAGAGAAGGATCTGGGAGTGCTGGGAGACAACAAGTTCCCCATGAGGCAGCAATGTGCCCTTGAGATNAGCCTGCTGGAGCAGGGGGGTTGGTTGGACTGGATGATCCTCAGAGGTCCCTTCCAAGCTCTGTCATTTTGTGAAACCATTGTGGTCAAGTACTAGCCTGCTGTAGTTTAAAAAGGAAATGGAAGCCCTGAGGGATAGTAAAGATATCTCTTTTTTAATTATTATTATTCTCAGTAGCAACTAAAAACCAATCAGTGATATTAGGCATCTGATTATCTAGCTGAGATGGGAGTTACAAAGAGCAAGTAGCAGAACTCTTCCTTCCCACCCCAACCTTGCTGAACTTGTTGGATATTCTTTATAGCCTCTCTTTTCTCAGAGTTCTCCATTCCATTCTTCTGCTGCTCTTTTGGTCTCAGAAGGGTTAATCTTTTTACATGCAGCTCTGAAGGCAAAAATGAAAAGTTGTAAGTGGAATTTTTCAGACCAAAAGCTTGCTGGATGGAGATCAATTAAAATGACATCTTTCTGCAGGCTAACCCAGGAAGGATTGTGAGTGCAGAAGAAATGTGACTTGAAGTGAGTACTTCTGGCTGGAAGATTTAGCTCTTGGTAAAACCTTGGCCACAAGCTCTTCTGGAGGATGTGTAAGTTGTGCTTTTCATCACAAATCACTGAGGAGTCAATAGTCAGACTTAGGGTTCATTTCATCACTTCAAACTGAAGAGCTAGCAACTGGATGATAAAAATGAGGGGTAGCTTTCCCCTTAGAGCAGGGCTTTGGACTAGGTGACCTCTGCAGGTCCCTTCTGAGCAAAATTACCTCAGGTCTAATGAAAATATGCTGGAGCTTTTCAACAGACATTGGAAAAGGGCTGGAGGACTTGCTCCAAAGATGCTGAGCCCAAGAGATACTGCAGAAGAGATACTGCTCTCAGCCTTTTTCCTCTTGCCACAGATGCTCCAGTGCCCTCAGCATCTTCCTAGCTTCTGCTGGACTCTCTCCACTAGTTCCTTGTCTCTCTTCAAGTGGGGAGCCCAGAACTGGAGCCAGGACTGCAGCTGTGGCCTGACTGGGGCAGAGGAGAAGGGGAGAAGAACCTCCCTTGACCTGCTGCTGCTCACACTCTTCTGCATGCACCCCAGGAGACCATTGGCCTCCTTAGCCATGAGGGCACCTTGCTGGCAGAAGAGGAGACTGCTAAGCAGATCCCTGTTGTAAATCACTTACTCATTGCAGCTTTTCCAAAGAAGTTGTTCATTATGTTGCCCTTTGCTGGTGGTTTGCTGCTTACTGCAGACACCTAGGAGCAAACAGAGGAGTAACCACAGGAATTATTCATCCAACAGAGCCTTCAGAATGCCTAGACCTGCTTGTGGACAAGGGAAATAAATCAGTGTGACCTGTGGAGTCGTCAATGCCTCAGTTGAAGAGAATATAAAGACACTAGATGCATCAAAGCCTGGAGACTAAGTTACTCTCAGCTCCTTTGGGTCACATTCCCCTCTGATGGCTGACAGTGTTCCTGAAATCAGTGGTTAGGATTTGGGTCCTTTCCCAGGAAAAGATCTGCTCTTTTTTTGCAAACTATCAGTGCCTCAATTGACAGCAACTGAGAGAGGAAAGAGCAGAGGTTGGCCAAGCCATGAGGGCTGGAGCCAGCTCCTCTGGCACGTAGGCTGCTGAGCTGCTTGCAACAGAGCTCCCTGCTCTGCTCCAGCAACAGAGAGAGCCACCAGCAAGGGGGAAAACCACACAGGCACACACAGAAAAAAAGCCACTTAAGGAAGCTTGGCCTCCTCATCTCATTTATTTCCATGCAAAATTAAAGGCCACAAGACACTAAAGTTCCCCAAAGAGTCCAACAGGCATATTTCATCACTTTTAAATCCACTCTCCACTCAAAAAAATGAACCAAAATGTACTTGGCTGTTAAAAAACAAACCCAAACAAAGCCAAACCATGCACAGGGAATGTTACCATTTTAATACCCATTTACTGGCCACATTGCTTTAAAAGCAATTATTCTAATTAAAATTTAAACCCTAATCCCAGCCTGGAAAAACCAGCAGTTGAGAAGATAAACAATTTAGTCTTGCACAGGTCAAGCTCTGAGCCTTCCCTCACAGACCAACTTTAAACACCTTGAGACTTTTAAGACCTGGACTTCTCCTGTTTCACTTACTGCTCAAAACAAATCCTTTTAAGCACAATGGAAGGAGCAGGATCCTCAGCCTCTGTATACATTGGCAGGACTTGAAGACAAGGGAACAGTTGTCTCAAGAATGGAGCTATGCTGGTTTGGACTTGCTAGAGATCTGGCTCAAGAAGGAAGGTCAAAGCCTCCAAGTTATGGCAAAGAGATTTTTAAGGCTAGATCAGAAGTGTGGCATCATAGTATTTTTGCCCAAGATGACTGAGAAAGGCATGACTATACTATACAGTGAAATACAAAACAGTGACTGAGCAGTGCCAAGCTCGGAGATGTCTCTGCTCATTGCAAAGAGGTTGGACTAGGAGACCTTTAAAGGTCCCTTCCAACCTAAACAATTCTGTGATCCCATGACAGTAAACTTTACACTAGCAGCAGCAGATTAGGTTGCACTAGGGTGGTTCAGGTTAGGAGTCTTGGGCTCCTCACTCCAAGCAGGACATGGAGGTGCTGGAGTGTGTGCAGAGAAGGGCAAGGAAGGTGGGGAAGGGTCTAGAGCACAAGTGTTGTGAGGAGCAGCTGAGGGAACTGGGGTTGGTTAGCCTGGAGAAGAGGAGGCTGAGGGGAGACCTTCTGGCTCTCTGCAACTCCCTGCAAGGAGGTTGCAGCCAGGTGGGGGTTGATCTCTTCTCCCAAAGAACAAATGACAGAACAAGAGGAAACAGCCTCAAGCTGCCTCAGGGGAGGTTTAGGTTGGCCATGAGGAGGAATTTCTTGGTGGCAAGGGTTGTCAAGGGCTGGCCCAGGCTGCCCAGGGCACTGGTGGAGTTACCATCCCTGGAGGGCTTGGAAAGCCATGGAGATATGGTGCTGGTTTAGTGGTGAGCTGGCAGTGCTGGTTAACAGTTGGACCTGATGACTTAAAGGTCTCTTCCAACCAAAACAATTCCATGATTCTATGATTCAGGTACAAGTGAAGCTAGTAGAGTGGCTCACTAAAGCTTTTAACCCCAGAGGGCTACCAAAGGCTCTGAGGTAACTTACCCCTGGGGCCTCCTTCACCTCTGCTTTCGTGTCTTTCTGTGTATCCAGGGCTTTGGAAGCTGCTTTGGCTGCAAACATTCCCATGATCCCTTTGGGCTGCTGTGAGCTCTGTTTAGCACTGGATGGAGCATGGCCATTGAGTGGAGGTAGAGTGGCAGCACTGGTGTCACTCGCTGTCTGGGAATCAGCCTGCAGAGACCTCTGAGCTGGAGAGCCTTCAGCCAACGTCCTGGGGACTGCAGCAGCACAGTGAATGGCACTGAACCTGGGGATGGAGGGAGAAATGGAAATAGCCTTTTCATTTCTTGGGTTTATTTTATCTTGCTTTCCTCCCTGGGAGCACTTTGCTCCTCTGATCCTCTGTGCTGTTATGGGGGGACAAAAATACCCCAGGAATTTAATCAGGGCATGGGACAATAAAGGATGGCACAGAACCAGAGAAGTGGAGACATTAACTGACAAGATCAGCTGAACCTGTCAGCAAGAGCCAGAGCATCCAAACCCTCCACAAGCTGTTTAGATTTCATAGGAGAGAGGGAGAAAGGTCTGCTCCACACCTTAGGTAGAGATGGAGCAGACTGCATTGTGTTCATAAATGGGTTATGCTCTTGAAAGTTTGCAGCAAGAATTGTATGGCTGAGTGATGATCTACAACATGGACATCATTNGAGACCATTGGCCTTCTTGGCCACAAGGGCACATTGCTGCCTCATGGGATATTTGTCCCCCAGCACTCCCAGATGCTTTAACAGAATCCACTACTGCTGCAACAAGCAGCCACACTCATACTGGCCAGGTAAGTTAATCACAACAGCAGCTAAACTACTTCAATGGCTCAGGAGATATCCAAGAGCTAACTCTATCAAGCTATTTTCACCTAATCACTTGGAGGCAGAGAGACATCTCAGCTTGAACCATCCTCCTCTGGGGCTATGGAGCTCTAAGAACTATCTGACGTGCTCACAGTTACAACACAATTCCCTGACAGGCTGGACTAGCAGCATCCAAAAATAAACTGACCTCTGCCCCTCCTTGCACAAATCACAGGAAGGCTTTCCAGCTTCCCTACAGCAATGCCACAGAGAAGCAGAGCCCCAGGGCCTCCCAGCCCTTGAGAGACATGCTGAGGTTTCATGTGCTTAAAAAATAAACCAGCCTCCTGCTAATTAATTTCTGTGCCTCAGCATTATTGGCTCACACACACAGGCTGTCTCTGACTCAGATTAGGAACTGTAGTGTCTTAACAACACAACAGCATCTCCCCAGCACTTCTAGGCTGCTGCAGCAATCTCCTGACCTTCAACACTATAAAGAAAGGAAGACATTGAAGTAAAAACATTTCTACTTTCAAGGTGTTTTCAGCATGTTCAACACTGCTTTCTGCACAGCTTACACTCCTGCACCACACACACCAAAGGTAACACCAACAACCCTCCAGATTACAAAGAATGTTTTATCATCAATGCTTAGAGCTTCAAAAGTCCTGACCTTGGCTCACAGCAACCCCAGGAAGGCTCCAGGCTTGGCGCAGAGTGGCTGGAAAGCTGCTCCCAGGAAAAGGACCTGGGGGGGTTGGTCAACAGCAGCTGAAGATGAGGCAGCAGAGTGCCCAGGTGGCCAAGAAGGCCACCAGCATCCTGGCTTGGATCAGCACTAGTGTGGCAGCAGGACTAGGGCAGGGATTGTCCTCCTGCACTGGGGAGGACACAGCTCCAAGCCTGGGCTCAGCTTTGGGCTCCTCACTTCCAAGAAGGACATGGAGGTGCTGGAGTGTGTGCAGAGAAGGGCAAGGAAGGTGGGGAAGGGTCTAGAGCACAAGTGTTGTGAGGAGCAGCTAAGGGAACTGGGGTTGGTTAGCCTGGAGAAGAGGAGGCTGAGGGGAGACCTTCTGGCTCTCTGCAACTCCCTGAGAGGAGGCTGGAGCCAGGTGGGGGTTGGTCTCTTCTCTCTTGGACAATGAGTTCCTGCAATACATTTTCAGAGAGGTGGATGAGCCTGGTGGATGAAAACACTCACAAACCAGAAGGCAAGGTCATGTTAGCGGTTTGCTGAGCACACCATTCATCTTCTTCTAAGCCTGATTCAATTTACTCTTCCTGTGTGACTGAATAAGCAAGGTCATAATAAAGTGTGGCCTGGCAATGAGAAACTGGTCATCTAGCCATCAGAGAGGAAAGGTACTAGAACTAGAAAGGTTCTGTTTGTTCTCCTCTGCCCCACTCAGGCCACAGCTGCAGTCCTGGCTCCAGTTCTGGGCTCCCCAGTTCCAGAGAGACAAGGAACTGCTGCAGAGAGTCCAGCAGAGGCTAGGAAGATGCTGAGGGCGCTGGAGCATCTGTGGGAAGAAAGGCTGAGAGCCCTGCTCTGGATAAGCACTGACTTCTGCTGAAGTGCAGTATGGAGCAACATCTGCTCAGTGTTTGAGCCCAGAGCAGCAGCAGCAGCACTCACTTGCAGCAGCTGTGCAGGTTGGCTTTGACGATGTCGTAGTCAGTGTTGTAGAGCGGCCCGCTGTCCTTCAGCAAGGCTCTCTGGATGCTGTACACATGGACACTCGCAATGCTGGCCAGCTTGGACTTCGTGGCTGGGGACAAAGAAGAAGTCGTCATAGAATCATAGAATGGTTTGGTTTGGAAGGGACCTCTGGAGCTCATNCAGAGCAGAGTGCAGTGGCAGAATCACCTCTCTGGATGTGCTGGCCATGCTTCTTGTGCTGCAGCCCAGGATGCCACTGGCCTTCTGGGCTGCCAGCGTGCACTGTTTGCTCATGGCCAGCTTCTCAGCCACCAGCACCCCAAGGCCTTTTCTGCAGGGCTGCTCTCTTAGAACAGCCTTTACAGAATCAGGTGGCAACTGCCTGCATCAGGATGGAGGAAGATGGCAGCAAGGACCTGGATATCACAATGTGTAGTTGGAACTCCTTCCAGTGGTCAGCAGTTGTGACCTCAAGGGATCAAGCTGCATTAAGCTGTCAGACAGGTTTGCCACTAGGCACTTCTGCTTCTTACAGAACTGAATTAACAACAGTGTCTATGTTTACAGAATCTCAGACTCATAGGGGTTGGAAGGGACCTCTGGGGATCATCCAGTCCAACCCCCTGCTCCAGCAGGCTCACCCACAGCAGCTTGCCCACCATCACCTCCAGGTGTCTTTGGAATCTCTGCACACAGGGAGACTCCACAAGCTCTCTGGGCAGCCTGGGCCAGGGCTCTGCACCCTCACACCAAACAAGTTTCTCCTCCTGCTCAGCTGGAACCTCCTGGGTTCCAGTTTGTGCTCATTGCCCCTTGGCCTGGCCCTGGGCACCACTGAGCAGAATCTGTGCAAAATCCAGAGCTTCAAGATATCTGGTGTTTGGAATCCAGGATATCTACATGCCTAAGGAAAGCTCAGGAAGAAACCAGATGGTCAGAAGCACCCTGCTGGAACTGCTCCTCTGCCAGCTAGTTGGTGTCCACCAGAACAACCACTATCACAGTGTCCTCTCTAGCAGTCTGATGGAAGCACTGTTTTGTCTCCTGGATGCTATTTAGACTCTTATTCCCTGGAGACTAGGGTTGGTTTTTTAGGAATCCTTTCTTCATTGCTTATATTGTTCTTTCCACACAGTCCTGGTCTGAGACAGAGCTTCTAGGCATGGGGGAAAAAAATACACACAGTAATCATTTCTTGGGGCCAGGCCTGGAGCTTGCAGCTCTGCTCCCATCCCAAACCTCAGCCTCTTCCAAGTGTAAGTCATCCCTCTGGCCTCTCTCCTCACACTGAAACCACAGACAAGCCTTTCCTCTGCAGCAAAGCTGAATATTAGGGCAGAACACAGAGCTCCACAGAGAGGAGCTGCACTGCTTGACAATCCAGCACGCTGAGGAAAGCAAGTTCAGCTAGAAACCCACTCTGGATTTCAGAAAGGAAAAGAACACAGGTCCTGCAAACAAAAGGAGATTGTTAGGGTGGATAGGTGAGGTCACAACTGCCCCAGTGTGTTCTCAGATGCCAAAGAGATTATATGAAAGCCACGCAGAGCCTGCAGTTGTGTTTCTATTGCTACAGAGTAGGTCCAGACCTGGAAAGATGGTGAGGTGACAAGAGTGCTGCAAGGTTGGATTTTTTCACCTTTTACTGTGAAAGCAAATACCTCAGACAAAAGCAAGAATATTCTGGTGGAGCATTTAACTAATACAAACATCACAGAGGACAAATAATGACTGCAAATGCATTTAACCATTAACTAGAATTACCTGCTTTAGCATCCTGGGGTGCCTGAAGGTTCAGGATTGTTCCAAAACACTGAGACACTGTTTAACAGTACTCAGGTATCACTGGGAATCTGCTGAATGCTGAGCAAGAGCTCAAGGGTGCAGGGGGCAAGAGGCTGGGGCTAGACTCTGCTCAGTGGTGCCCAGGGCCAGGCCAAGGGGCAGTGGGCACAAACTGGAACCCAGGAGGTTCCAGCTGAGCAGGAGGAGAAACTTGTTTGGTGTGAGGGTGCAGAGCCCTGGCCCAGGCTGCCCAGAGAGCTTGTGGAGTCTCCTTCTTGTGCAGAGATTCCAAAGGCACCTGGAGGTGATGGTGGGCAAGCTGCTGTGGGTGAGCCTGCTGGAGCAGGGGGGTTGGACTGCATGATCCCCAGAGGTCCCTTCCAATCTCCACCACACTGGATTTGGGGAAGGCTGGAGTATCCATTAATCTTTTAGAATGGGTCACAGTATGTTACATTTAATTCTTGGATGAAGGTAGTTCCAAGCCAACAGTGTGGATTGTTGAAACAATCTAAAGTTACACAGATGTTGGCTCAGCTAGTGAAAATTCTGAGAAAAAGCTGGTACAGAAAGTACCCACCTGGCCCCAGCAGCCTGAGCAGCCATTTATGTGCTGATGGCAAGGCCTCAGCTTTGCTCTCTTTGCTGTTCTTTCAACCAAAACCAAGTTAAAAACCACAGCAATTTTCAGGAGCTGCTTACCTTCCAGCTTATCCTCTCTCACTACTGCAACCTTGTGGCACTGTGGGAAAGAAAGAAAGGACAATTTTAGCATTTGGAAAGATCTGCTGGACATTTGTAGTTGAATAAGAAAGTCAATGAATTTTAGGTGTTGAAGAACTCTGTCAATGCCTTTAAACAGCAGCAGCAACTTGTTTTCAAAGCTCTGTCTTCCTGCTTTTCCACCAGATCACCTCAACCCTAAAGAAATCATAATGATGGAATGGTTTGGGTGGAAAGAAACCTTCCAAAGTCATCTAGTCCAACCTCTTGCAGTCAGCAAGGACATCTGCAACTACAGCAGGTTGTTCACAGCCCCAAACAACCTGACCTGCAATGGTTCCAGGGATGGGACATCTACCACCTCTCTGGGCAATCTGGCACAGGCTCTCATCACCCTCAGAGTGAAAGATTTCCTCCTTATCTCCAGTCTAAATCTCTTCATCTTTACTTTAAATCCTCTCTCTTCAATTCCTGACACTGGGAGATGAGGCACAGAGCAACCAAGAACCAAAGCACATCACACACCTATATTTAGATTGCCAGGAAGCTCCAATGTAGCAAGCCAGAGAAGGCACCAGAGAAACCAAACACCAGGAGAAATTGAGTACAAACTGAAAAGCCCAGAAATGAATGTTTGTGGAAATGTGCTCCACAGCCAGTCTACAAGGACTGGACCTGCTCTGGGACATCTAACAGGCTGGAGGTAACACAGAGAGGATCCAAACAGACAGGGACTGGACAAAACTCTGTCATTAATTTTGTGTTGAACTCATACCACAGACTAAGCTGCAAAAGAGGAAGGAAATGTAGGTATCCTGAAATGGTAAATACAGACTGAGAGTCTCAAACTCTCCCTGAGCTTGATAAAAAGCAGCAAGGAAAGCGTGTGCAGTGCTTAAAAGGATGAGAATGACTTGTGACTCATTTCTGTTGCTCTTTCCTTTCCCATGAGGCTTTACAGCTGAATCCACAGCTCTGTGGCTACATCTACTGACAGCAGAGAGTAGTGCAGGGTTAGCAGTGAGCACAGAATCCAGCAAGGAAGGGGTTGGAAGGGACCTCTGGAGATCACCTAGTCCAACCCCCCTGCTAAAGCAGGGGCAGGCTGACCAGGATCCCATCCAGGTGGGGGTTGAAATCTCTCCAGAGGAGATTCGCCAAAGAAGGAAGGCTGGAGAGAGGTGGAGGTTGGTCTCTTCTCCCAAGGAACAAGAGAAAACAGCCTCAAGTTGCCCCAGGGGAGGTTTAGATCAGCCATGAGGAAGAATTTCTTCCTGGCAAGGGTTGTCAAGGCCTGGCCCAGGCTGCTCAGGGCAGTGGTGGAGTCACCATCCCTGGAGGGATTTAGTGGACATGGTTCAGTGGTGACCTGGCAGTGTTGGGTGGATAGCTGGACTGGATCATCTCAGAGGTCTTTTCCAACCATGATGGTTCTATGATTTTAAACCAAGATGGAAGACATGAGAGGAAAGAGCTCCCAGAGACCTTTGAGAAAAGAAACACTCACCATATGTCCATTCTGGAGGAGATCTCCTGCTACTAAGTAGGTGACATGAAGCTGAGCTCCTGAATTCTCCTTCCGCTTCCTCTCCACGTAGTCATAGAGCATCCTGCACAAAAGAAAGAGCCTGGCACCCCCCCTGCCATGCAGCTGACAGCAACCAGAACAGAGCCAACCTGACACACCAACATTTCACCTAGGCACAGTTATTTTCACCAGGATGCAATGAATCTTCCTAAGACACCTTCCTCCTCTGCCCCTTTGGAGGCCCTGAGCCTGATGAGGAAAGCAAGCAAAGGTGAAATGAACACAAGCTCTCCAAGCTTTACCGGCTCGCTCCAGATGCTTTTGTATCCTTCTGGGCAGCTTGTTCCCAAGCCTCCCCTTAGGAAAGGCTGTTTCTGGCATGCTGAAACACCTGACAGAGGACCTGGTGAGTTTTGGGGCACATAGTAACATTGCCAAGTGTCTGTTGACAGTCCTGGAAGCAACATGATTAGTAATGAGGAGACTGAGCTGAGCCTCCAAGCTCCTGCTGCTATTCCACCTAACTGGGCAGAGGCATTACCCTATAGTCCAGGAGGATGGGATCTGCTAGAAATACCTGAAGATGGTTTCAGACTGCAGTGAGCAAACTGCCACAGCCACACAATCACTACACCACCTCCCTCCTGCTATCAGGCACTGCTCCAGCTTCTAAGAGGAAGTTTGAAGCGCAAAGATGTCAGAGGAGTTCTCCATCTCCAGGTTCTAGAATCCCACCATTCTGGGACTTGTNCAGGGGGGTTGGACTAGATGAGCTCCAGAGGTCCCTTCCAACCCAAACCATTCTAGGATTCTATGCTGGAACAATCTGTTCCTGAAGGGCTAGTGCCCCTGGAAGGGACCCACACTGGAGCAGTTCCTGAGGAACTGCAGCCCATGGGAAGGACTCCCACTGGAGAAGATCATGGAGGGCTCTTCCATGGAAGGGACCTCAGGCTGGGGCAGGGGAGGAGCGTGGAGTCCTCTCCATGAGGAGGAAGAGTGGCAGAGACAATGTGTAATGAGCTGACCACAACCTCCATTCCCTGTCCCCTTGCACTGCTTGGGGGGAGGAGATAAGAGAAAAATCAGGAGTAAAGTTGACCCTGGGAAGAAGGGAGGGATGGGGGAAGGTGTGGGAAGATTTGGGCTTATTTCTCATTATCCTACTCTGATTTAATGGATAATAAATTAAACTTTCACCCAAATTGAGTCTGGTTTTCCCCTGACAGTAACTGCTGAGTGATATCCTTGGCCTTAAATTGACCCTTTAGTCTGTTGTTCTCTTTTCTCTCCCCCGTGCAGCTGAGGAAAGGAGTGACAGAGCAGCTCTGGTGCCCTGCCAAGGCCAACCCACCACACTGGGCTAGGCAGTGGCAGAATCAAAGGGGCTAGACACATTTCTGTAGTAACAGAACACTAAAATATCACTTCTGATGGAAGTACTGATGCCTCCAAGCAGCAGGAGGTGTCCAGCTCCAAAGCCAAGGCAAGGCCTGCAGCCAGGAGGAGTGAGGCTTGCTGAAGAACATTACTGCCTGCACCTGACCTGACAAGAAGGCCTTGGAAGAGACCTCATTTTAATACCCTAACCACACTCATGAATAGAGAAATTAATGAGGCTTTGCCCCACCCCAGCAGGGTTGTGGGATGCACTAATACCTACTGTTTAGCATGGTTGACATGAACTCCCAGAGTGTAGCTCAGCCATTTGTATGTCACCTGCACAAGAGGAAAGAAATACTACAGTCAGAAAGCTTCTCTTGAGTTGTTAAATCATCCTCCTTGGCTGGTTTCATGGGCAAAACAAACTCTTCAGCCCCTCCTCCTCCAAGAAAGCCACAGCAACACCCGCTAGAAGTGAGACCACATGGACACTTGTGTTTAAATGAGTAGCTTGAAATCCCTGAGACTAAACAAACTACCCTAAAAGATGTGGGTTTAGTGAACACCTTCCTGAAATGCCACAGCAGAAAGAAGAGTCCTGCACTGCTTACCTTCACCACAGATTAAAAAAACACAGACATTAAAAAGCAAAACTTTTAGTTGTGAGAAGCTCTTCCTGCTCTCCCAAACACCTCCTGATGATTTAACACATTTTTCTCACATGGACACGTGGATCTCTGGCTACATCCCAACTCTGAAAGGAGAGAGTGCCAAACCTCAGGAGAACACAGCTCTGAGCCCAGCCCTGCCACTGGCTCCCTGCATTATTTAGGCAAGGTGTGTCTTTCTTCACCTGCTCTGCCATTTTAAACTGCTCCTCAGGCCAAGTCCTCTCCTGTCTCAAATATAACACTTCAATTGTTATTAGTCTACTCTAGTTNAGGTTTAGATTGGACATGAGGAAAAATTTCTTCCTGGAAGGGGTTGTCAAGGGCTGTCCCAGGCTGCCCAGGGCAGTGGTGGAGTCACCATCCCTGGAGGTCTCCCCTGAGCCTCCTTCCTCCAGGCTAACCAGTCCCTTCTCTCTCAGCAGCTCCTCACAAGACATCTCGTGTCCAGCCTGGCAAAAAGCCTGTATGGACTCTGCACTGGAAAAGCAAAGGCAGCAAACAGGAAGCACACAGAGATCCCCAAAGATGAGGGAAAAACTTGAACAACCAAGCCTTGTGCTACAGCTGGGGAGGCCTCATCCTGCTGCACCCACTGAGGGGAGGCTGAGCACCCACCCATGGCCTGCAGGTGGGTGCAGTAAAGGGGGGAACAGCTACAGCCTCATCTTCTAACTGACAACAGAAAGTAGCAGCTGTTCTCAGTGAGTTTGGGCTGTTTGAAGTGAGACTGAGGGGTCAGGAGGAAGAAGGGGGTGTAGGGGACATCTCCCCAGATATGGAAGGCTGCACCACCCCCTCCAACAGCTGCCACACTGGGGGAGAGAAGGAAGTGGTGGTGAGGGGTGTGAATGCACTGGTATCACACCAGGTGCAGATGTGGTGACAAACCCTGACACTGCAGCCCCCACTCCCCAAGCACGGTTTGGGGCCTAGCCTGAGGAGTTACCCCTAAACATACAGGCTGACCTCCTTCAACAGCAGCCACACTGGAGGGGTGAAGGAATGAACGGGGGAGCTAGGAGCTGCACTGGTGTCACTTCAGGCCCTGGTACTGCAGCCCCCGTGGTTGCAGCAGCCCCAGAACAAGGTTTGGGGCTCAGCCAGGCACAATGGCAGCAAGGTTGGGATTGGAGAAGGAAGTGGAAGAGAAAGGAAGGTGCGAGGGATGCTCACTGGTGTCATCCCAGCTGCAGACACAGTGTGAAGCCCTGGCACTGCCAGCCCCACCAGCCCATTTCCCACACCCCTAGACCCAATTTTGGGGCCCAGCCTGAGGGGTTCCACACACACACGCAGGCTGACACCCCTCCACTCCCCCTCCCAAGGGCAGCCACGCTGAGGCGGACAGTGGGGGGGTGGTCTCTCCCTCCTGAGGAGGTCACGCGATGGCGGCGGCCTTCTGCCACAGCCCCAACCCCAAGGTCTAGGCCGAAGCCCACCCCAGCCCCACCGCCGGCACTCACGATGCGGTTCTGATCGGTGACGAACTCGTCGATGTTCTCGAGGTAGAGCTCGTCCTCCATGGCGGGCGGAGACGGTCGGGGCCTGGCAGGCCTCAGGCAGGAGCCTTCCCGCGCAGCTCAGAACCTAGGCCGCAGCCGCCTCCCTGCTGCCATAGCAACGAGACCACGCGAGGGCGCAAGGCCGACGGCAGCCGCGCAGGGACAAAAAGAGTCGCGCGCTGGGGGCAATAGCGTCGCGTGGTTCTTGTGCCTGTCACTTCCCATCCGTCCAGGAGAGCTGGCTCACCTCGGGAGAAGGAGACTCCACAAGCTCTCTGGGCAGCCTGGGACAGGGCTCTGCACCCTCACAACAAACAACTTTCTCCTCCTGCTCAGCTGGAACCTCCTGCGTTCCAGTTTGTGCCCATTGCCCCTTGGCCTGGCCCTGGGCACCACTGAGCAGTCTGGCCCCAGCCTCTTGCCCCCTGCACCCTTCAGCTCTTGCTCAGCATTCAGCAGCTCCCCTCTGACTCTGCTCTTCTCCAGCCTAAGCAGCCCCAGGGCTCTCAGCCTTTCCTCCTGCCACAGATGCTCCAGTGCCCTCAGCATCTTCCTAGCCTCTACTGGACTCTCTCCACTAGTTCCCTGTCTCTCTGGAACTGGGGAGCCCAGGACCGGAGCCAGTTCTTAATATGATCTTAAAGGTCTTTCCCAACCTTAATGATTCTATGATTTCTGTTCTACTGCTGGCGGGATTGAAGTTCAAACAAAGGCTAGTTTGTAGATTTGGTGGAAAATAACCCATGAGAGAGTTGACAATTGGCAACAAGAAACAGCAGTCCTGAAAAAGACGTACTACAGTCATGAGAGAGGCCATCCTACTCAAGAGAGCCAACCAGCAGCAACAGCTGATGGGGTCTGTGCACACCTCAACCTCGTATCACGATGTGAGCACCACACTGCCAAACTCCTCTCTCCTCATGCAATTCCATGTCTGAGTCAGCAGGTGACAGCTGGACACCAGACTTGCCTGGCAGCCCTGGAGCTCCACACCACCAGCCAGGGCGAGGGAGTTCTGCTGCTATTGCTGGGAATGGCACAGCAGAGCTTCTGCTGCCCTTCCCTGCTGCTTCCCACCACCTCCTGCTCACTGCCAGCATGAGTGTTCCTGCAGCCATGTTGCAAACTGGGTCAGGAAAACCAAATTAGGCTAAAAAACTCCCCTTCTTCTGGACTAATTTTAGCCTGGATCAATCCCTTCAAACCAGCTCGACAGCCTGTCCTCCAGACACTGCTGCTGGGGAGCTGCAGGCTGGTGGCAGTGCTGTGTGTGACAGTGCCGCAGGGTCAGGGGAGATTCAAGTGTTGATGGAGTGGTGGAATGCATGATAGAATCATCCAATCATTGAATCATAAAGTCACAGAATCATGGAATTGTTTAGGTTGGAAGAGACCTTTAAGTCCAACCTCTAACCAACACTGCCAGGTCACCACTAAACCATATCCCTCAGCACCACATCTCCAGGGCTTTGAAACCCCTCCAGGGATGGTGACTCCACCACTGCCCTGGGCAGCCTGGGCCAATGCCTGATAACCTTGTCAGGGAAGAAATTCTTCCTAATAGCTAATCTAAACCTGCCCTGGAGCAACTTGAAGTCATTTCCTCTTGTCCTATCACTCATTAGCTGGGAGAAGAGATCAGCCCTCACCTGGCTCCAACCTCCTTGCAGGGAGTTGGAGAGAGCCCCACTCCTGCTGGCCACACTAGTGCTGATCCGAGCCAGGATGCTGGTGGCCTTCTTGGCCACCTGGGCACTCTGCTGCCTCATCTGTTGTTGACCAACCTCCCAGGTCCTTTTCCTGGGAGCAGCTTTCCAGCCACTCTGGCCCAAGCCTGGAGCCTTCCTGGGGTTGCTGTGAGCCAAGGTCAGGAGCCAGCACTTGGTCTTGTTGAACCTTATCCTGTTGCTGCTCCACAGCAGCTTCAGATCATGCAAATTGTGGCTGAAGTGGATCCACCTTTCACCCTCACTGCATGGTGTAACCTGGTTGTGATGGTGTCACCTGCTGTGATGCCTTCCAGAGTTGAGCAAGCTGAAAAATCACCAGTTCTAAAGAAAGAGTTGATTTTGGTGGGGTTTGGAAAGGGTTGGGTGATCCCAGAAGCAACTGTGCTCCTGCAGAGCTCCCAGAGGGACAGAGCCCCAGGAGGAACCTCTGTCTGGTAGAGAGCACACAGGGATGCCACCCAAGGTGGTAGCCACATTTAGCAGGAGGTCACCTTGTTCTGGGCCAGATCATCACTCCAGATCCAGATCCTCACTTGAACCCGACACTTTTTTTTACCTGGCAAAGGTTGGGGAAGGAAATTGCAGACGTTAGACCCGTGATCAGATCACCTCACACGTGACGCAGATGTCCCTGCAGCCTCCTGCACAAGTTTCTCTCTGGTGGTCACAACAACCTCATTATTCAGCTGGCACTGGCTTTGTTTTGGTGGTAAGGAGATGATCTACATCCTCTTCCTCCTGCACTCCCAGGCACGTTCCCTCACACTCCTGGTCTCTCTTTGTTGCTCCCTTTTGCTGGAGGTGTTCTCCTATTGCCACGTTTGCCTCCTGGGTTGATATTTACCTTTGGATCACAGGAGGAGTGTGTAGCTCTGAACATATTATTCATCATTTTTGCCCCCAAAAGTCTCCTTTTGTCTTTTGGAGTTGTTTTCCTCCTGTAAACTTCCTGCCCTGAGCTTTCTGGATGTCTTTCTGCCCTGGGCTAACTGCTAACCCTACCATGACAGGGCAGAGTGTTTATGTGTCTGTGCATTCCAGGTTGGCTTCAGGGTAGGGAAGAGTTTACTGAAGTCCTGAGCTAAGGATTTCATTGTGAAGATGTCATGGGAACTGGTTCTGATCTCAACTCACACCTGAGCTAACTCTGCTTAGGCTGGAGAAGAGCAGAGCCAGAGGGGAGCTGCTGAATGCTGAGCAAGAGCTCAAGGGTGCAGGGGGCAAGAGGCTGTGGCCAGACTCTGCTCAGTGGTGCCCAGGGCCAGGCCAAGGGGCAATGGGCACAAACTGGAACCCAGGAGGTTCCAGCTGAGCAGGAGGAGAAAGTTGTTTGTTGTGAGGGTGCAGAGCCCTGTCCCAGGCTGCCCAGAGAGCTTGTGGAGTCTCCTTGTGTGCAGAGATTCCAAAGGCACCTGGAGGTGATGGTGGGCAAGCTGCTGTGGGTGAGCCTGCTGGAGTAGGGGGGTTGGACTGGATGATCCCCAGAGGTCCCTTCCAACCTCCACCATGCTGGATTCTGGGATTCTGTGACTAGATGGGCATAAGTTGAAACAAGAGAGGTTCAGTTTGGGCAGAGGGAGAAGCTGCTTCTCCATGCAGATGGTCAAGAGGTGGGACAGGACCCTGGGGAGCTTGTGCATCTTTGTTCTCGGAGGTTTTCAAGACCTGGCTGGATAAAGCTCTGAGCTGGCTCTCAGAGCTGGCCATGCTTTGGGCAGGAGGTTGGACCTGAGATGTCCCTTCCAACCTGATTTATCATCCTACAAACCTCTGATACCTGCATGGAAACAAGAGAGGCAGAAGGTTTCTGGTATGGAAGAAAAGAGAAGAAAGGGCAGGAGCTTGTGGCCAGCAGGTCAGGGAGGGGATTTGCCCTCTGCTCCATTCTGGGGTGACCTCAGCTGCAGTGCTGAGTTCAGCTCTGGAGTCCTCAGCACAGTCTGGTGTCTGAAACCAGATCTTTTAAAAGAGGCAACTGCTTCAAAGCAGAAATATCTTCTCTTGGGAGATGAATCCCTGAAAAAAAACAAACCCAAACCTCAAACACTCAGAACCAGCAGGTTTTTGGCAGCAGAAGAGAAGACAGAAGGAACAGCAATTTTTGCCATCCCAGCTGTCACTTTTCACATGTATTTGCACAGAGAGAAGAGAATCAAACCAAAGGCTCCTCAAAAGTCATGTTGGGTAGAGTTGGAGAAGCTGGGAATGGGGTAGAGAAGCACTTCACTCACAGGGATGGTGGCACCAAGCCTTTCTCTGTATGCTTCTGTTGTCATCACATCACCTCCTGTCCAGTTTGTGCTCATTTCTTGAACCCCTTGTCCACATCAGGCCCTGCCTGTACTGGGATTGCTAGAGTGGTGTAGTCTGGCACAGCATCTGGAGTGGTTCACAGAGCTGCAGCAGCAGGTTCAGGACTGGGCTCTCCTCCTGGCCCTGGGTGGTGGCACAACCATCACTGAGGTGTTGATGGTTCTCTGCCTGGTTTCCCACTGGTTAAATAGATCCTGCTGTCTTTAGTCAAAGCTTTGGAGAGTTCTCAGTGTGTACTGGCTCCACCTTTGTCTTTCTCTGCTGTGCTGTAAAGTTTAAGCCTCAGCTCCTCCAAGATATGAGAAGCAAAGAGTCAACAAAACAAGGTCACTTCAAAAGAGCTGAGCTGCTGAAGGACACTAGGACAAGGTGTTGGACATGAGGAACAACCTCCCTGAGTGACTTTTCCTCTTGTCTCTTGAGTCAGAAGATGTGTGAAAGTGCTTTGGAGAGTTAAAATCGAAGGCTTACAGAAGGGTTTAGGTGGGAAGGGACATTCCAAGGTCATCTAGTCCAACCCCCCTGCAGTCAGCAGGGACATTTGCAACTAGAGCAGGTTGCTCACAGCCCCAAACAACCTGACCTGGAATAGTTCCAGGGATGGGACATCTACCACCTCTCTGGGCAACCTGGCACAGGCTCTCACCACCCTCAGTGGGAAACATTTCTTCCTTAGATCTAGTCAAAACCTCCTCTTTTAGTTTCAAAAAATCACTCCTTGTCCTATCACAACAGGACCTGCTATAAAATTTCCCCCATCTTTCTTCTAGGCCCCTCAAGTACTGAAAGGTCCCAAGAAGGTCTCCCAGGAGCTTTCTCTTCGCCAGCCTCAACAACCCCAACTCTCTTAGCCTGTGCTCCCAGCAGAAGGCTTCCAGCCCTCACATCATTTCTGTGTCCCTCCTCTGTTCCCTCTCCACCAGCTCCATGTCTCTGCTGTGCTGAGGACTCCAGAGCTGGCCCCAGCACTGCAGCTGAGGTCTCCCCAGAGCAGAGCAGAGCAGAGGCACAATCCCCTCCCTGCCCTGCTGGCCACACTGCTGGGGATGCAGCCCAGGACACAGTTGGCTTCTGGGCTCTGAGCACACATTGCCACCTCATCTCCAGCTTCTCAGCCAGCAGGACCCCCAAGTCCTTCTCCTCAGAGCTGCTCTCCATCCCTTTATCTCCAGCCTGAATTGATACTGGGGTTTGCCTCTATCCAGGTCCCTCTGGATAAATCCCATCCCTCAGGCATGTCAACCACAGCACTCAGCACTGATCCCATGAGGGTCACCACTCGTCACCAGTCTCCATCTGGACATCAAGCCATTGGCCACTATCCTCTGGATGTGACCAGCCAACCAATTTGTTCTCCACTCAACAGTCCACTCACAAAACCCTTGCCTCTCCAGTTTGGAGAGAAGGATATTGTGGGGGAATCATGTCATTAGAACACACAGCCATAGCAGCCCTTGGTCCTGTTCCTGCTGTGGTCCTTGAATTTCCTTGGAAAGAACAAAGAAACCAACCCCAAAAAAGGGATTTTGCAGAAAGGTTTGGGGCTGCTTGAGGACAGAATTACTGTTCCTGGAAGTGTGAGGAGCAGCTTATAGAGGCATGCTGCTCCTAACTCTGCTTGTGACAGTGAGACAGCTCTGTCACCTCTCCATGACATCCAAACCTTGCCAAAGTCAACAGGAATTTTATCCCGGACTTGCCAGGAGCCAAGGTGTTGCCCTTTGCATCCGTCTGGAGCTCTCTGTGAGCTGTGATTCTCTCTCTTGCCAGGCACCTGTTTCACAGCCACCACCTTTGTCCTCCCCTCCCCTTCCTGCTATTAAGCCTTGACTTGCATTAGCTGTAAAAAAACTCCCTGGAGAGACTCTAGAGCCAGAAAAACAGGCTGAGAAATCACAGGAATTGCTGAAGGTGCAGGAGACTTGGATAATGCTTAAAGTGCCCAAAGGAAAAGCTATGACAGAACCAGAAATTATCATATAGGAGAGCTGGGGGAGAGGAACCTCCTGGAGTTCAGCAAGGGCAAGTGGAGGGCCCTGCATCAGGGGAGGAAGAACCTCATGGAGCAGCACAGGTTAGGGGTGACCTGCTGGAAAGCAGCTCCATGGAGAAGGACCTGGCAGTGCTGGGGGAAAACAAGTTTCCCATAAGGCAGCAAGGTGCCCTCATGGCCAAGAAGGCCAGGAGTCTCCTGGGGTGCATCAAGAAGAGTGTGAGCAGCAGCAGGTGGAGAGAGGTTCTCCTACCCCTCTCCTCTGCCCCACTCAGGTCAAAGCTGGAGTCCTGGCTCCAGTTCTGGACTACCCACCTGAAGAGAGACAAGGAACTAGTGGAGAGAGTCCAGCAGAGGTTCCCAAGATGCTGAGGGCACTGGAGCATCTGTGGCAGGAGGAAAGGCTGAGAGCCCTGGGGATTCTGTCAATAAAAAAGATCATGTGCTTATAGAGTTATAAAATTAATACAGCCTGGGGTAAAAAAATGGGCAAAATCCAGCATAAGCTTTAGCAGGTCATGGTGTCAGCTCATGTTGGAGCACCAAGAGCAGCACTCAGCTTTGCTTTGGGTATGATCATCACCTCGACCACCAACTCCAGAAGAGCTGCTCCAGGTCTCTGCCCTTGGCAGGAGCAGCTGGTGTTTTGCACCAACATTCTGTGTGTATGGAGTTATTTCCTTTTTTTTATGATTCAGCATCAACTTCTTGCCTGGAGATCAAAGCCAAATGCTCTTCCTTTTTGGCTTGCCCCAGCAGTGCCTGCGTAAGATGAGGCAAGTTGTGTGTCATCAGGCTGAGATCCTCGTCAGCACCAGGGCAGAGAGGAGCAGGCCTGGGTCACTGGGGTATTTACTGTCAGTATCCTGCTTTTCAGGCAGGGAGGAAATTGGTATGGATGAGAGCCATGGATGGCTCATGGCTTAGGCTTCTGTCAGGGTTGGGGCGTTTTTGAAGTGGTTTTTTATTTTCTTCATAATATTGAAATCCCAGAATCCAGCATGGTGAGGGTTGCAAGGGACCTCTGGGGATCATCCAGTCCAACTCCCCTGCTCCAGCAGGCTCACCCACAGCAGCCTGACCAAAATCATCTCCAGCTGCCTTTGGAATCTCTGCACACAAGGAAACTCCACAAGCTCTCTAGGCAGCCTGGGCCAGGGCTCTGCACCCTCACAACAAGCAAGTTTCTCCTCCTGCTCAGCTGGACCCTGCTGGATTCCAGTTTGTGCCCATTGCCCCTTGGCCTGGCCCTGGGCACCACTGAGCAGAGTCTGGCCCCAGCCTCTTGCCCCCTGCACCCTTGAGCTCTTGCTCAGCATTCAGCCGCTCCCCTCTGGCTCTGCTGTTCTCCAGCTAAGCAGCCCCAGGCCTCTCAATCTTTCCTCCTGCCACAGATGCTCCAGTGCCCTCAGCATCTTCCTAGCCTCTGCTGGACTCCCCTCCAAGAGATCCTTGTCTCTCTTCAAGTGGGGAGCCCAGGACTGCAGCTATGGGTGAGTGGGTCAGAGCAGAGGGGCAAGGGAACCTTCCTCCACTTGTTGGTCACCCTCTTCTTGATGCACCCCAGGACACCACTGACCACATTGCTGCCTCAGATGTCTAAAGAAAGGGAAGCACCTTCCTTCCAAACACCCACAGAGAACTTCACATGTTGTCAGTCTACTGCAGAATTACCTGTGGTGGCCAAGGGCAGATTACATGGAGGCTTAAATTTGATGAAAACAAGTTTATTACAACACAGTTGATAGCTCTATAAAACCAGAACATTCTTTCCCATGCTCAGTCTGGTCGGTTAGTTGGAAGGACTGAGGGCTGGGAATGGTTTGCTCAGGGTTTAATGGTTGACTCATTATAGGTCTGATCAAAAGTTGTGGTGAGATAGTTTTATCGCTTTCGGGTGACTAATTGCAGCACACTTCAGTGCTTCAGCACCACAGTAACTCCATTGACAGTCCAGGACCTTGAGGTGCCACCTCAGAATCCCCTTTTTACTCCATTTTGAGAAGATCTGTGATTGCCCAGCCCCACCAGCACAGCCCATCCCTTTGCCTTGCCCTCACCCCCTGCCTGTATCTCACCTGCCACCACTGTGCTGTCCCCCTCTCCTCCCCCTGTTCCCCAAATTAGTGCCTTGTGCCCCACATCCTACAGTGATGTTGGCCTTATCTCTCCTCATGTGCTCTCCTGCAGCCCTGGGCTCTATCAGCTACCCCCAGTTCCCTACCTCATCCCTGCACCTCAGCCTCTCCCCAATCTCCATCCCCTTCTTACCCCTTTAGAAACATGTCCATTAAAACCAGTTTGAGTGTGTCTACCTAGAGGTTTGGACTTGATCATCTGTAAGACCTTTCCCAGCCTTAATGATTCAATGATTCCATGACCTTACAGATCTTTTCCAACCCTAACGATTCCATGATCTTAAAGATCTTTTCCAGCCTTATCAACTGGATGAGTCTATGATGTTAAAGACCTCTTCTGACCTTAAAGATCTTTTCCAACCTTAACAATGCCATGACCATAAAGCCCTTTTCCAGCCTTAACAATTCGATGGTTCTACGATGTTAAAGATCCTTCCCCCCCTTAACGATTCGGTGATTCTGTGACCTCGAAGATCTCCCCTAACCTTACCGACTCTGACATCCCCTGATTTCTTCCCCCTTCCCTTCTCTCCCTGTTAACTCCTCCCCTCTCCCGGTTCTCCTCCCCGGTAACTCCTTCGCGTTTCCCTCCCCTCTCCTCGTTCCCGTTTCCCGGTTCTCCTCTCTCCCGTTAACCCCTCCCTCCCCGTTTACTCCTCCTCTCTGCTGGTTCCCTTCCCCGTTAACTGCTCCCCACTCCCCTCCTCCCTCCCGTTCCCCTCCCTCCTCGTTAACTCCTTCCTGTTCATCTCCCCGCTAATTCCTCCCCTCTTCCGGTTCTCCTCCCCTTTCACTCTTTCCTTTTCCTTTCTCCTGTCCCCGTTCCCCTCTCCCGGTTCCTCTCCCCCCTCTCTTCCGTTCCCCTCTCCGTTAACTCCTTCCCGTTCCGCTTTCCCCGCCGTCATGCCTCAGTCCCAGCTCCGCGTCCTGCGGCTAGGCCTCCAGCCCTTCGCCGAAGCCCTGCGGGCCCAGGAGAGCTGCGTGGCTGCGGCGCGGGCAGCCCGAGCTTCCTCCCTCCTCCCTTCCCCGGCGGAGAGCATGGTGCTGAGCGAACCCGCCGAGCCGCTTTACGTGTGGGGCTTGAGGGGAGCCCCGGAGGCGGCGGCGGCGGCTCGGCTGCGGGCCCTGGGTGCGGGGCTGGCCTCGGTCCGCCGTGGAGGACACATCACCTTCCACGGGCCCGGGCAGCTCCTCGCCTTCCCGGTCCTCGATCTCCGGCGCCGTCGCCTCCCTCTCCGCGGCTACGTGGCTCGCTTGGAAGAACTGATTGTCCGCTTGTGCCGTCGGCTGGGTCTGAGGGAGGCTCGAGGGCTCCCGCCGCCGTTTACCGGCGTTTGGGTAGGGGATAGCAAGATCTGTGCTATCGGTGAGGAGAGAGGGAAGGAATGGAACGGGTGGGGAGGACTGCGGGAGGGAGGAGCAGTTTGGGGTGATTGTAGCTCAACTCCCAGGGTTTGGTGTCCAGAATTATGGAATCAGGCACAGGATGGTTTGGGTGGAAAGGGAACTTCCACTGAGGGTGGTGAGACCCTGTGCCAGGTTGCCCAGAGACGTGGTAGATGTGCCATCCCTGGAACCATTCCAGATCAGATTGTCTGGGGCTCTGAGTAACCTGCTCTAGTTGCAGATGTCCCTGCTGGCTGCAGGGGGTTGGATTAGATGACCTTGGAATGTCCCTTCCAACCCAAACCCTTCCTGTCCCCTTGTCCCCAGCTTTCCCCCTTTCCCTGTACCTCCTCCCCAGGCCCTATGCTGTTCTGCAAGCCAGGCAGGTCCTGTACCCTTTCCTGCATCCCTACTTGGGTTCTGCAGCCTCCTGTCAGGGTCCTGTAGCCCAGATCCCCCATTGCACTGCAGCCCCATGTCCGAGCCCACCTGAAACCCCCGAGAGTGGGGAGCTACTGGGGGAGGCTGGGTGGAGGGAGCCATACGTGCTATACCCCATCTGCCCCAAATTTGGGGATTCTGCCTGTGAGTCGGATTTTCCATCCAGAAGGTGAGAGCAGGTCATGCAGGGGGTGGTTTGTAGCAGCATGGCCAGGGAATCCCTGATGCTGGGGGTGTCCCTGGGGGCTGGGTGCTGATGGGTGGGTGCTTTGTCTCCCCCTCCCCTGCAGGGGTGCACTGTGGGAATGCCATCACCTCCCACGGGCTGGCACTGAACTGCTGCACAGACCTCACCTGGTTCGAGCACATCGTCCCCTGCGGGCTGGAGGGCAAAGGTGTCACCTCACTGAGCCGTGAGCTGGGGTGGCACGTCACTGTCGACCACGTCCTGGAGCCCTTCCTCGACTCCTTCCAGGAGGTGTTTGACTGCACCTTGGTCTTCTCAGAAGACCCTGGGGACTAATGGAGCTATGGTGCCTTGGCTGGGTGGTTCAGCAAATCCTCATCATCGTGGCAGCTGCCTGGGGCCTTCCTGCCAGACGAGAGCTCTCCTGCCTTTGGTTGTAGACCAGGTGTGAACAGTGGCAGCAGAGGTTTGGACTGTTCCTCAGACATCCAAACCTCCCATTGGGGCTGCTGTCCCCAGACCTCTGGATCTCTATCCTTGATTGAGACCTCCCAGGGTACCATGTCCCCATCACTCACTGGGGAAATGGCCAAATAGGTGCTTTTGTGGGGTTTTGTTTTCTACCTCTCTTGCCTAAAATGTGAAATTCAGGTGAATGCTGACAACACACCCTTTGGACAGGAGGACAAGGAACTGATTGGTTGAGCATCTTTCCCATGTTACCACATAAAAAGATGCAGATTTTCTATAAAGAGTTGCAAGAACTTGGATCCTTTGCTTGTTTATTTACCCCAAGAGTTTAGAAATAATGTCCTTTTACTTGCCCAGAGCAATCCTCTCATGGCAGGGCTCCTTGCTGTGGTTTTGAGAGTGGTGAAAGCTTGCTGCTAAGAGGCTGTAAGTGGTGGTTAAAAGGCCACCAGAGTGACACTGACATGGTGGGAAAGCAGGAGGAGGAGGGGAAGGGGTTGACATGCCCAAAGATAGGAGTAACAACCATCCTGACCCCTGTGTGGGATCAGGTGTCCTGGCTGGGTGATGAGGACCTGCTCCTGCTGGGTCTGTGATGCTGGAGGAGATGTCACCAGGGTCCATGCAGGCACTGTTGACACCACTGAAATCTCAGCCTTAGCTGCAGCATCCACCTGGGCTCACAGCAGCTATGCCAGGTGAAGGGACATGGCCACCTGGACTTCTGGTGGCACTGGGGTCCATGCCCATCCATGCAAACCTGTAGGTAGACTGCATAGAAACTGGTTTTAATCAACAGATTTCTAAAGGGGTAAGAAGGCAACCTGCGAGTGAGCTTCCCTCAGCTGCCTGTTGCCCCTTGGGGGTAGATTGTAGTCACAGAGTTGTTGAGGTTTAAAAAGACCTCCAAGATCATCAGGTCCTGCTGTTACCCAGCACTGTCAGGTCACCAGTAAACCCTGTCCCTCAGCACCACATCTCCATGGCTTTCCAGCCCCTCCAGGGATGGTGACTCCACCATTGCCGTGGGCAGCCTGGGCCAGCCCTTCACAACCCTTGCCAAGAAGAAATTCTTCCTCATGTCCAACCTAAACCTGCCCTGGGGCAACTTGAGGCTGTTTCCTCTTGTCCTGTCACTTGTTCCTTGGGAGAAGAGACCAATCCCCACCTGGCTTCAGCCTCCTTGCAGGGAGTTGCAGAGAGCCAGAAGGTCTCCCCTCAGCCTCCTCTTCTCCAGGCTAACCAACCCCAGTTCCCTCAGCTGCTCCTCACAACACTTGTGCTCTAGACCCTTCCCCACCTCCCTTGCCCTTCTCTGCGCACATTCCAGCACCTCCATGTCCTTCTTGGAGTGAGGAGCCCAAAGCTGAGCCCAGGCTTGCAGCTGTGTCCTCCCAGTGCAGGAGGGTGATCCCTGCCCTAGTTCTGCCACAGCCTCCTTCCAGGGAGCTATAGAAAGCAGTGTGTGAGCAGGAGGGATGGCAGTGCCCCATCTGGACTCCCCCAAAACCTTCCCCGATGGTGCATGGCATGGCCACAGCCATTTTTGCATCACCTCCCTTAGTGGCAGACCCAGTGCCCACGACAGAAGCACAGATCACAGGTGACTGGGAGCAGCTCCGCACCCAGTTGAATGCTTCAGGGTCAGGAGGAATGGAAAATGGCAGTTAAAGTTCCTGCACCCTGCTCAGAGCAGGACCTGACCTCCACCTCCAGCCCCTCACTGCTGCTCCAGCAGCTTCTTGCTGCCCCATGAGTTTTGGGGCACCTTCACCTCCTGCCTGCCTGCAGACCCTCACCCTCAAAGCCTCAGGTTTTGGGTGGGCAAAGGGTGCAGCTGGGAGGAATGGAGCTGGAAGGGCCCTGGGGGTGGGCAGTGTGTGGGGGGAAATCCCAGTTCAGGGAGCCAGCTGAGCTCCAGGGGAAGATGATGACTGGACACCATCCTGTGCAACCTGCTCTAGGTTCTCCTGCTCTTGCAGGGAGGTTGGACTAGATGATCTCCAGAGGTGCCTTCCAACCCCTAATATTCTGTGATTCTGTGACTGAGTTGAGATGAAGGTGCCCAGGGCTTGGGGACAGCAAGGAGGGACAGAGGAGGGACAGGAAAGCGTGACCAGCAGCGTGTGCCAGGAGGGAAATGCAGAGTTTGGCTCTCCCAGCCCCATAAAGCCTCCAGTGTCCTGCCAGGCTGAGGGGACTGCAGTGGGATCCAGAGGGTTGGGGACAAGCTGGTGGCTTGTGTCAGGGCTGGGTGGCCTTGGCAGGTGGCTCTGCCCCGGGAAGGGGAGGAGGCTGAGCGGCACTCCCAGTCTGCCTGGCATCCCTCACCACCTCCCTGCGATGCTCCAGTCCTGGCTCAGCCTGGCAGCAGCGCAGGCAAGGGAGGGCACCCCAGGTGAGTGTGAACCTCCTTTCCAACCCCTCTGTCTCCCCATTCCCCTCCCTGGCCCTACACCTCCCCATGTTGCACCCCATCTGTGGGTCCCTAAATTTTGCCCTAAATCTCCCTAATCCAACCTCCTTCTCCTTCAAGCTTGTCCAGGGATGAGTCCATCCCCGTGGGCTTGTGGCTGCTGAGCTCCTTTCCTCCTTGCTTCTGGGGTCTCATTCTAGGAGGTGCCCCCTGGGTTTGGGGTGACCTTTTTTGGGAGGGGTTCAGCTGCCTGTGCACAGAGCAGAGCTGCTGGTGCTGCAGGCACAAGGGGCTTGCGAGCAGCAGAGGGACAGGGTGGAGATCCTGGAGGATGATGGTGGTTTGTGGGACCAGTGTGTCCTGAAGGATAGCATATGTGGGGGACCTGCTCCAAGGCTCTGGTGAAGCTTGAGGGCACAGAGGGCACACAGGGTTCCAGGGTGGGCTGGCAGAGGGGCACCATGTCCCATGTGGGCTGTTAGAGGGGGTCTGAGACCTGGAGCTGTTGTATAGGGTGATGGACACCAGACAGCATCTCCCTCCCGGGTCCCTTGGGTGCTGGCTCTGCACCCTGCAAGGCTGCAGGATGTGTGTGGTGCTCACCATCCCCTCATGTCCCTGAGGAGGAGCAGGCTTTGAACCCAACTGTCCAACCCTCCCCTAGGACAGCTGTTTGTCCTCGTTGTCCCCAGCCTAGGGAGGACAGGGAGGCAAGCATTTGCCCCAAAGCTCTGGGGGCAGTGTAAGGCGTGAAATTTGGGGAGAAGGCTGCCATGAATATATAGGGTTTGGCTACCCCCACTCCTGCCCTTGCTGTGTGGCAGAGGAGGTGCTTCAAGGACCATTTTGGGATCTTCACTGGGTCCTGGCACTACCACCACCAGGGCAACCCTGCTTGAACCTCCTCATCCTTCCCTGTAGCCTGGAGGACAACATGGAAAAGGACAACCAGACGGAGACCTGGCACCAGAGCCTCCAAGCAGTGCTTGATGCCTTAAACGAGACACTGCACGGGGTTGTGCTCTGCTCCACCGAGCGCCTGAGCAGCAGCACCCCGAGCAGCGGCAGCAGCAGCAGCAGCAGCAGCCCCTCGGCCCGCAGCAGCAGTGGCCGTGCCGGTCGCCCCGGCCGCAACGACAATGCCTACATGTACATCCTCTTCGTCATGACGCTCTTTGCCGCCACGGTGGGGAGCCTCATCCTGGGCTATACCCGCTCCCGCAGGGTGGACAAGCGCAGTGATCCCTACCACGTCTACATCAAGAACAGGGTCTCCATGATCTGAGCTTGCCCCTAAAGGCCTCGTCCCACTCGGGAATCCTCAAACTCTGGGACCAACCCAACACCAAAGCTGCTGGGAAAACTTTCACCCTGGTGTCCCCCCGCCCCGATGGAGGTGGTCAGCTCTTGTGTGAGCAGCGTGGGGACATCGTGGCTTGGTTGCAGCTTCCATCTGGCAGGAGATGGTAGGATGTGACCCATGGGCTGGTCTTGGTCCCACAGACCCAACTTGGCTGAGCCCCAGTGGGATGAGGGTGGTAGAAGCAGCTTCTTTCCCACCATGGTCTGCTGAGAGGGAGTCTTCAAGGAGAAAAACTGACCATTCCTGTGCTCAGCTCAGCCAACGTTGACCTCCAAGGGCTCCCAGCAGCTTTGTGACATGGGTTAGGAGGCTTTGGTGGTGCTAAACCCCTGTGATTTTTGAGCTGGTCTGGGCCCTGCTTTTCTGGTGGGAAATTAAAGGAGGTGGTGGTTTCCAGTGGGGTTGTGTTTGCTTCTTCTCCAAGCAAAGTCATCATCAGGGGTGACTGATGGGGTGGTGGTGCCCTGGCCTGTCTGCCAGAGCCTAGGGAGATGCTGTGAGGGCTAAACCTTCTCCTTGTCTGCTGCCAAAGTGGTTTCAAGTGCAACCCCTTGGTGGCATCCCAGCTCCTAGCCCAGGCCATGAGATGTTTTCTCCTCGCTGCTGTCCAGGGAGCATGGCTCAAGCTGTGGGCATGCACTCCCAGCATGGCTCGAGCCTGGCCAGAGGCATCCAGCTCAGCACATCCCCAAAGGGCTCTCCAGGCTGCGGATGGGGATGGTGGAGGTTTTTCCTGTTTCCTTCCTGCTGTCAGCTGTAGCTTTGGCCTTTTGTACTGCAGGTCCCAAATGTGTTTTCCACAGGGTGAGGGTGCAGGTGGAGGATGGGAAGGGGATGTTCTGGGCTTCTGCAGGACTCCTTGGCTTTGGCTCTGTCATCAGGCTTTCGGAGTGGGCTGGTGTCCAGGACACTAAATGTCCCCATCCTTCAAAACAGGCTGAGGGGCAGCACTGATGACCCAGTTCCTTGCAGGTCTTAACCTGTTCATAATGATATAATTAATGTCTTTAATTGCAGCTAGATTAGTTGGCCCACAGGAGCCTTTCTTCCTGCATTCAAAAGTTGAACATGGCTGTGATGCCTGAGCCCAAACAGTAACACCAAACCTAGCCCCACAAATTGCACTGCATGGAGATACTGGGATGGCAGCAACTCAGTGTCAGATTCCTGCTGTCCCATGACTTTGGCTTGGGCACAAAATCCAAGGCAAGGGGTTTTGGGGAGGCTCTCCTTGGTCTGCCCACTTTTGGGGCTGTGAGTTCTGAGTTCTGGGCAAACCCCACCAAAGTCTCCCAGCACCCAAACCAAGGGGGAAGTAGCTCAAGAGGCTTTGCTGTGTTTGTTTTGTGGCTGCAGCTCTGGGAAAGGCAAATAAACTCTTTTATCTGCACAGAGATGGGGAGGAATTGGACCAGGTGGGGCCAGGTGAGACAGCAACTCTCTGCTGGGTTGGTGTCTCCACCCACTTGGTGTTTATTCTCCCCTAATACCAGCTCCTCTGGTGGGATGAGCTCTGGAGCAGCTGCTCATGCCATGGCCAGGTTGGGGGGCCCTGGGATGGGATGGGTGCTGAATGGTGAGTGTCGCATCCCAAAACCCCCTGGTGAGGTGGTCTTCTTGCCTCTTTTGACAGCCACTAGACATCCTTGGAGAGATGTCTATGTGATCATAGAGTCATTAATGTTGGAAAAGATCTTTAAGATCATTAACCCCAACCATTAACCCAGCACTGCCAGGTCACCACTAAACCATGTGCCTCAGCACCACATCTCCATTGGTNCTCTGCTGCCTCATCTTCAGCTGCTGTTGACCCTCCCCCCCACCCAGGAGCAGCTTTCTAGTCACTCTACACCAAGCAATGGGTCTGGTGACCCCAGAGTGTCCACTGGTGTCCTCTGCGGTGACCCAGACAGGACAACCCTGGTACAGGGTGACTGGTCATAAAAAATGATAAAAAATGCTGCTAATGGTGGGAAAAATCCTCATGCAAGACATAGATCCTGGGGTAATGGTTATCCACCCAATTTCCAACCCATCAGCAGGTCCTCCCATCCACTCCACAGTTAAGTGCCACTGTAGCCTGCAGCAGGGCTGAGCGATGCCCTGGGTGCTCCCTTGCCTGGGTCCTCAGGCTGATTGTCACCAGGCTGGGTGACAAGGTGCCAGTGCCACCTTGTGGCAGCTGCATCACGGTCCCTGTGCCATGGGCAGCTGCTCCTTCCCCAGAGCACCCTGAGATCCTTGGGGTCAAAGCAGAAAAGTTTGTCCCCTTGGAGCCCACAGCTCTGGGCTGCCTGGTGTCTCCATGGAACCCATGGCTCTGGGCTGGTTGGGTGTCCTCACGGGACTCGTGGTTCCAGGCTGGCTCCTGCCCCTATAGGATCCATGGCTCCAGGCTGGCTGGTGTCCCCAGGGGGCACATGGCTCCAGCTTGGTTGGGTGTTTATTTTTTGGCACTGAATCAGAGGTGAGACAATGTAGCAGTTTGCCTGGTGCCTGGAAAAAGATACTGAAACGTCATGTGTGGGAAAAGTCCAGGCTTCCCTTGGCTTAGGCAATCAATGGTAGCATTGTTGGAGCCACAGGGATCATGGGGGACTGCTCCTGAGAATGCTTTGATGCTGGGGAATTGGATAAGGAGTGTGGAAGGTGGAACAGTGGCAGCTGATAGTGATGGTGTCACTCAGAGGGTATCAGGGAATGTGGAGATAACAGCACGAGGCTCTGTGTGGGATACTGGGATGGAATACTGGTGCTGAACATAGAATCATGGGATCATTAAGGCTGGAAAAGACCACTATGATTGTTGAGTCCAACCCTTAACCCAGCACTGCCAGGTCACCACTAAACCACATCCCTTAGTATCATATCTGCATGGCTTTTCACGCCACCATGCTGAGATTTGGGGATTCTAGGATACAGAAGCCTGGTGGGAAATGTGGAGCTGTGTAGTCTTTCTGTCAGGTTGGGCTGAGAGGGTCACCACTGGCTCACGGTCCTGCAAAATGCATGTGGTTGGAGGGCTCTTCCCTACTCCAAGGTCACTCCTGAGCATCACTACTACAGGATGCATCCCCCAAATATATCTGCAGATGGAGTATTCTACTCACTCACTGCTTGAGTCATCTCACACTTACTTCCTCACTCTGTCAGTGTCCAGACTTCATCTCCTTCTATACCAGAAACAACCTTGGGAGAGTCCTTTAGTGATAAGAGAAGACTTATGTTGACTTACTTCTTCTTATCTTCTGTTGATTTCCACCAGTAATTTGCTGCAATAGACCAATTTAAAGGTTCATTCCCCCAGCTTGATTCAGACCTCTGGACTGGAAGGGCTTGTTTGTGTCTGCAGCCAAGAAAGAAGGTCCCTTCAGGACACTGACTTGAGAGCTTCAAAGGGGAAAGAGAATGAGCTTTCCAAGCTTTCTTATGATGGGTCATTTCCTTCTAGAGTTCCAGTTCTCCACAACATCCTTTGCTATGTCGCTTGGGTACCCCAAAACTGCCTCCCCACTTCTTTGTCAACCCTCCAATGCCTCTTCTCCCTTCAGCCTCTCATTCCACATTTCCCAGGAGCATGTGTCACTCACAATCCTGGTGTTTTCACATCCAGTGTCCCCTAAGGAGCAATCCCACTACCCTCTGCCCAGCTTCCCAAATCCTTGCATCCCTCTGCAGTGCCTGAGGTTACTATGGCAACCTCTGCAAGGATATGCAGAGGGAGGAGGATGTTCTGTGGGATGAGGGTGATCCATGGGATGAAGATGGTCTGCGGGATGAGGATGTTCTGTGGGATGAGGATGATCTGTGGGATGAGGATGATCTGCAGCATAGGGTTGCTCTATGGGATAAGGATGCTCTGTGGGATGAGGATGCTCTGTAAGATGAGGCTGTTTGGTGGGATGAAGCTGCTCTGTGGGAGGAGGATATTCTGTGGGATGTGGATGTTCTGTGAGAGGAGGCTACTCTGTGGGGTGAGGATGCTTTGTGGGATAAGGATGCTCTGCAGCATTTGGATGCTCTGTGGGATGCTGCTCTGCAGGGTGTGGTCATTACCACAGCCTTCTGCTCGAGGATGGGCGCTTCAATTAGAACTGATGCAGCCTGGGAAGGGGAGATGGGAGTTAGGATTTTCCTCCTAATGGCAACTGAGTTGCTGCTGAAGCCCATTTAGAAATGCCTCTGAACAACGAGCTTGTCACCTGGGGAATTCCATTTCCATAATCCTTTTAGAGGGAAGAGATGAGCTGCTTGGTGCAATTGAAGTGTGCCTTGGAGGCTGAAGGAAGTGCACAACCACGGAGGTTTGAGCTTTCCATCTTGCAGGAAGGCAGAGAACACATCTCTAGTGTGGCAGTAAGAACAACCTGCTCGACTTGCAGATGTCTCTGCCCACTGCAGGGGGGTTGGATTAGATGACCTTGCAAGGTCCCTTTCAACCCAAACCATTCTATGCTTTTCTATGCATTGCACTTTTTTACCTCAAAGAAAATAAGGGAGCTATCATACAGCCCTCTCTACCTCCACCCTAAAGCTCCAGAAGGCCAAGCATTGCCTGACACTGCCCAATGGGGCTGATACCACCCTGGGGAGCCTGAGGTATGATGGAGCCAAAGCTCCTGAGGGGAAAAACGTGGCTACTGGAGAGGATACGGGGTGGGAGAGGCCAAGACTTGGAGGCCGGAGCTGAGGGGAGGTGGTGGGATGAGGTACAACAAAGCCAAGTGCTGGGTCCTGCATTTCGGCNTGCTCCAGGGCAGGTTTAGATTAGCTATTAGGAAGAATTTCTTCCCCAAGAGGGTTACCAGGCATCGGCCCAGGCTGTTCAGGGCATTGGTGGAGTCACCATCCCTGGAGGGGTTTCAAAGCCCTGGAGATGTGGTGCTGAGGGACATGGTTTAGTGGTGACCTGGCATGGGAGTGTTGGGAGGAACGTGGGACTGGATGATCCCAGAGGCCTTCTCCTCCCCTACACACCACTTGCCCGGGGACGCCTAAGGCCAACTGGGCTCACAGCAAGGCGTTCTGGGAGCTGTAGTTCCCGCCCCGGGCCAGGCCACGCCCCCGCCGCCTGGACTACACTTCCCATCGCGCATGGCGAGGAGGGGAGCATGGGAGGGCGTGACGGACGCAAGGTCCCACCCCTCCGCTGTGCTGGGCGAGCNTAGCGGCGTGAAGAAGCGAAGCTACCGCCGCCGTTGTCCTCCCCGTGACCACCCTACACCCCCCGCCCCCCCCTTCACAACTGTAAGCGGCGACATGGGCGAGTGCGGAGCCCCTGGCGACGTGAACTCCAACGTGCTCATCGCCCCCAGCACCGGCGACGCGCAGCTAGATAAGGCGGTGTGGCAGTGGCTGAGCTGGGATAAGGTGGGTGTGTGATGGGGGATGGAGACGGGAAAACACCTTCCTACCCCCCTATCCCCCTCACCTATTGTGAGGGCTTCTGCAGCCTCCCAGGGTTGTTTTATCGTCGTTGTCTCCTTCCCGTCCTGCCTTGTGCCCACGCTGTGTTCCCTTGTCCCTCCTCAGGGCCTTCAGCTTTCACCCAGCAGGGTCCTTTCCCCTAAGATATGGGGTTGGCAGGTACCCTTCAGGGAAAAAAAAAAAGGTATCTAAATGCTGCAAAATGTGAAATATCTGCAGTGATGGAGGAGTTCTGCACCTGGGAGAGGGAAAAGGTGAGAGGCATGCAGCTATCCAAGGGCTGGACCTGACGAAGCAATGGTATGATGTCACCTTTCTGGCACGTGGAGCATGGCACCTGCTTCATGTGGTACCACAGCTTGGTTCAGGCCAAAATGTGTGTTCTGTGAAATGGGATTTAAGGAAGGGTTGTTTAATGGCTTAAAAAGAAAAATGTGGGTAGAGTTGACTGGCATCGTTTTGTTTTCCTTTAGCTTCCTGAATGTAACACCCTCCCCAGGAAAGAAACAGGCTCCCTGAGGTCTGAGTCCTGGTGAGCTCCTTCCCTTTTCAGCTCCAAAGCAGGGCTGAGAGGACTGCAGGCTTGGTTTGTTCTGATTAATCCATCCAAAGCCATAACAATAATACGGTTTTGGAGGTTATTTTGCTTAACTCATTGTTGAAAGGGTTACTTTTTTTTTTTTCAGCTGGTTTGTCCAAACATCATGGCTTGCGCTTTGAAAAATATCTTGGAGGTGGTGGAGGGTGAACTACCAGAGATTTAGGTTTCTCTCTGTGGCTTCTTTCTTCTTTTTTTTTTGCTTTTATTTTAATGACCTGGATTGTCCATGTGTTTATACTGCTTTTGTGAACAGAGCTGGGAGTAGTTGTGTGGGGGTGGGAATGAGTGGAAAAGGGAAATAGCATTCCTGATAATACACTTGATAACCCAGATTGAACCCTGTGACAAATAGTTCTGGTGGGTTTTTTTATATATCATTTCTGGTTAGTGTGTTGAAAGGTGTTTGGTTTATTTTTTTATAGAAGAGATTAATATGTCTCTCCTAAAATGATGAAATAGGAGAACTTACCCAAGGAAGGATTCTTTGTCCAAGGCACTTGTATTTCACCCCAGACCTAGGAAATGAAGTCTTTGTGGGTTAGCTGCTTATCAAACAGCTTGACAAGCAGCTCTCTCTATCTCACCCCTTCCCTGCCCTCACCCTTCTGATCCAGAGGGACTTCTGCTACCTCTGATGAGGGGGGAAAAAAATCTATGTGCTCCATTCACAGATGTATTTAGCTGTGGGGAGCTTTTGTCCTCAAACTTAATTGAAAATGACTTGCTGTAATTAATTCTTTGAGCTGTGCTGTTTGTCCTCTCTGATTGGGGTATACATGGAACCTCTTCTGAAACCATAACTGAGTCCAGGTGGGGGGTGGGTGGAGGAAACCTGACCATAGGATCATGTCTCTGCTTTCCTCCTGGCTCTCACCAGTATCCTGCATCTTCATTAATCTTCTAGCACACCTACTACCTTTCCCTCTTCCTCCCTTCTCCTTAATTACTGTGTGTTTACTCTTGTCTTTGAGACTGGAAGCATAAGGCACTCCTCTTTTGTTCAGTCCTCATCGATAAGCTCTGTGAACAATTAGTCTTTGTTCTAGATTGTTGTCCCTTTAATTCCACCTCACCCCCTCTCTGACATTTCTGTTATGCTTCCACATCTGCCTCGAGTGTCCTAAAGGAGTCTGGCTTCTGTTGGAACAGTTGGCTCAAAGAAAAGTAGTGCATCTCTTCAGAGCAGAAGTTAGAATTTTGGGCCTTGGTTGTAGTGGTATTATGTGCTTGTCTCAGGTGGCTTTATAGAGTGGTGAGAATGTGCTACCACACCTCAGCACCTGTTGTATGTAGCAGCAGAGGAGGTTTCAATGGGAGTCTGAGGGTCAGATGCTGCCTCAGCAGCTGCTGGGAGAGAACAGGAGGATTAAGATCCTGCTCTACTAAATCAAAAACCTGGTCCCAAAGAAAGATTCACAGCTTGGTGGAAAGTCAGACTAACTTTAAACAGCTACTCCTCTTGCTTGTCTGCACCATGTCCTCACTCTGTAGTAGTGAAGCCTAAAGTCAAGCTGTTGGCTGCTGGACAGGTTGAGAGTTGGGGAGAGGAATATCCTGGAGTTCAACAAGGACAAGTTGGAGGGTCCTGCACCTGAGGAGGAAGAACCTCATGGAGCAGGACAGGTTAGGGGTTGACCTGCTGGAAAGCAGCTCCATGGAGAAGGACCTGGCAGTGCTGGGGAATAACAAGTAATGTGGAACTTCCCTGAGTCAGGTACCTCTAAGTTAATTTCTGTCAGTATTCTGTGTGATGGAGGATTGTTTGTGGGATTTTTATCTGCTGGTCTACACATATCTGGGTGGTTTAATGAGCCTAAAATGTTCTGAGATGGTTTTTGCTCTGCCTCAGATGGTAATGAGAGACTTGTAGGCGGCAGTGCCACCTGTCCTCGTTGCTCTGCTTCCCCCTCACTACCTGCTGAGCTGGCACCATACTGATGCTGTTGTACAGAGACTGGATCACAGAATCATTAAGGTTGGAGAAGACCTCCAAGATCATAAATTTCAACTGTTAACCTAATACTGCCAAGTCACCACTCAACCATGTCCTTCAGCACCACATCTGCATGTCTTCTAAGTGGCTTCAGGGATGGCGACTCCACCTGCTGCCCTGGACAGTGAAAAAATTTTTCCTAATATCCAACCTAAACCTTCCCTGGTGCAACTTGAGGCTGTTTCCTCTTGTACTATAGCTTGTTCCTTGGGAGAAAAGACTAACCCCCACCTGGCTCCAGCCTCCTTGCAGGGAGTTGCAGAGAGCCAGAAGATCTCCCCTCACCCTCCTCTTCTCCAGGCTAACCAACCCCAGTTCCCTCAGCTGCTCCTCACAACACTTGTGCCGTAGACTGTTCCCCACCTTCCTTGCCCTTCTCTGCACACACTCCAGCACCTCCATGTCCTGCTTGGAGTGAGGAGCCCAAAGCTGAGCCCAGGCTTGGAGCTGTGTCCTCCCCAGTGCTAAGTCCAGGAGCACAATCCCTGAGATGTAAAACTTACCTGGAGGTGATCTGGTCAACCTGCTCTGGGTGACCTTGCTTTAGCAGGGCAGTTAGACTGGATGATACCAAGAGGTCCCTGCTGGCCACACTGGGGCTGATCCAAGCTAGGATGTGGTTGGCATTCTTGGCCTCCTAGATCCAGGGTGCAGGGGGAAGGGAGGGAGCTGACTGCAGGTGCAGAAGTGTTTTTGCTGACAGAAGGATGGAGCCAGCACATGAGTGGGAGCAGTCTGGGAAGGTGGGAGCTGGCTCCTTCCCCAGCAGTGAACTGTATAACATCACTGTAGTAAGGTTAAATCCAGTTGATTTAAAAAGCCTTGTTAAAATGACTGTAAAGAAAAAAATCCCAGTTTTTCTGATAGCAGTGTGTCCTCATGGCCAAGAAGGCCAGTGGTCTCCTGGGGTGCATCAAGAAAAGTGTGAGCAGCAGCAGGTGGAAAGAAATTCTTCTGCTTTCCTTTGCCCCACTCAGGCCACAGCTGGAGTCCTGGCTCCAGCTCTGGGCTCCCCAGCTCAAGAGAGACAAGGAACTAGTGGAGAGAGTCTGTGACGGGATCTAGGCAGGATTCTTCTCTCTGGCAGGGGAGGACCAAGAGCGTGCTGTAGTCTGGTGCCATCCCACAGGAGAAGCAATCAAGGAGCAAAAGAGCCACCATGCCCTTCTCTGCCTGGCCCAGCCCTTGGCATGCCTATCTGGAGTTGACTGTGTCACCAGCCGTCCCCACCAGTGTTTTGTCTGCTGTGACATCACCAGGGCTGGTCCATCGCTCTGACCTGGACCTCTTGTTCCAGAAGTGGTCAGGCACTGAATCTTGTACAAATTCAGCTTGAACTGATGCCTCCAGAGAGAGAGGGACCTGGAACAGGGAAATCCCTGGGTAATGATACTCTTAAAATCAGAATTCCCCTCACCTGATGGTTCAGTCCAGTAGTAATTTTGGGCTCTGAGGTCGTCTTGTCATCCACTGGATCCTTTCTGTGATCTCCAGGCTGATAGTTCCTTTTCTTCTCTCCAGAATGCAGCTTCTGCTGTGAATGACCATTCAGGCAAGAAGAAACAAACCAGTAACAGCTAGAAGTGAGAAGTGCTGAGGATTGTGCCAGGGATGTTGTACTAACAACTCTTTGGAGACTAATCTTCTAATTCTACTGAAGGTGTAAGCCAGAGTGTGAGACAGATCACCACCACATCTCAATTTATACCACATCTTGCAAAACTCCTTTCTGTTGCCACAGGAGTTTCAGGTCATCTCTGGAAAGCTTTGAGATTTTCTTCTTTAGCTTATAACTACTTTTTCTTTCTCCCCTCTCTCCTGATTGCAGGAGATTTCTAGCTGAGTGTGACCTGAGCAAATTACAGTGTTATTTGGAGGCTCTTTGGGCTGATTTATTTTTCTTCCCTAGGAAATAAGTAAAGTAGCTTCAATCAAAACCACATATCAATCTGTTTGTGAAATAAATGTTTGTGCTGTTGCTTCAGGGAAATCTTGCCTCAGTTTTTGCACAACTCCAGCCCATAAACTGTGTAATGGGTTACACCTTACTCTGTTTTTGCAGACAAGCAATACAGCATATCCTGAGAAGCCATTAACAATGCTCTGTAATTTAATAACCTTGTTTTAAAGCATCTGGAATTATGATAGTGTGAAATGAGGTTTTCACCTACTCTTGCCTTGGACACTTCATTTTAGTAGCTTCTTTTCTGCTTGACTGCCTGCAAACAGCTAAAACAGAAGCTTTCACTTCTGGGATTTGGTATTTGTCATGCCCCATTGTTTTTTGGTTTATTTTTAGGGGTTTTTTTTGAGCTGAGTGGTGAGTAATGGCTTGCTGTGGCTGCAGAGCCACCTGAGAGCCTGAAGAATAAAGGTTTGTCTTTTCTTTGTAAGGCAAAAAGAAACGAATATTTATTTTACATGTCTCACCCTGCCAGGCCTGTCATCAAGCTGTGGAAATCAGTTTTACATTTTTCAACAGGTTTTATTGAGTGTTCTGTGTGGTTTTTTTTCTTTTCCTAATGAAAATATCATTGTGCTTTTCCCAGCATTTTTCAGCTCCTCCTGAAGCTCCTCCCTCCAGGCACAGCAGGTTCCCCTGGGGAGCTGAAGCTGGCTGACCTCTATTTTAAATGTCAGATGTGCTTCACCCTTGCCTTCCAGATCCCATTTGCCTTTTTTAACCCTTCCATAGACATAGCAACAGCTTCTGTTGAATCAGTGCTGGTTTAGAGAAGCCCTTGTGCAGCCTGAGCTCTACTATTATGCAGCTTGAGTATTTTTTGGGTTTGTTTTGGTTTTTTTTGTTTGTTTGTTTTAAAGCCATATATCTATTACCTTCCACACTCTTGGTCTTCTTGGCAAGCCTGGCTGAGTTGTGTGCTCATAGGAGCTCTGAAGTGCCTTCTCCAAACTGGATGACTTTTGTACCCTGCACACTACTGCTTCACCTCACTTGAAAGGAGAAGTATAAGTTTTGAGTTTTCCAAAGTCATCTTTATTTAACCATCCCCATTTACAGACCTTTCCTGTGGATGGGGAGGAAGGAAATTACTGCTTTGAAGTCAGGATTTTTGTCTGTCTTCCAGCAGCACAGCTCGAGAATTAACTTGTGCTACTTGCCTTGTGCTCCTCAACTGGAAGGTGTGTTTCTGATGAGGAAGACACACAAGAGCTCTTGAATCTGATAACCTTGGAGAGTGTAGCTCAGATCCTGCTTGCAAGAACTGAAGACCTTAATCTTCTTTTGCAGAACCAAAAGACAAAAGAACAGATTGAGAGCTTGTTGCAGAATGGCAAGCATCAGGAGTTACGAGCTCGCCTCTGCTGCAGGCTCTCCTTTGGCACTGCCGGGCTGCGCTCGGCTATGGGAGCAGGCTTCTGCTACATCAATGACCTGACAGTGATCCAGTCAACACAGGTAAGCTGAAGGCTTCTGTAGCAGAGGACTGAGTGGTTCACAGTAAATGTTGGTGTCATGGAGTTTAGCACTGAAGTAGAGGACAGTAGAATGATAGCATAAAGTGTTTAGTGAAGGTAGAATAGGAAGTATTTTGAACAGCTTTAACTGAGAAGACTATGAAGCAGAGCATAGAATCATACAAACACAGAATGCTTTGTGTTGGAAGGGACCTTCCGAGGTCATCTAGTCCAACCTCCCTGCAGTCAGCAGGGACATCTGCAACTAGAGCAGCTTGCTCACAGCCCCAAACAACCTGACCTGGAATGGTTCCTGGGGTGGGACATCTACCACCTCTCTGGGCAACCTGGGACAGGGTCTCACCACCCTCAGCATAAAACATTTCTTCCTTCTATCTAGATTAAATCTCCCTCTTCAAACCATCCCCCTTGTCCTGTCACAACAGGTCCTGCTAAAAAGGTCTGTCCCTGTCTTTCTTAGAGAGTTCCTTTAAGTACTGAAATACCCCAAGAAGGTCTCCCTGGAGCCTTCTCTTCTCCAGCCTCAACAACCCCAACTCTCTCAGCCTGTCTTCCCAGCAGAAGGCTTCCAGCCCTCACATCATTTCTGGGGCCTCCTGTCAACCTGCTCCACCAGCTCCCTGTCTCTGCTGTGCTGAGGACTCCAGAGCTGGCCCCAGCACTGCAGCTGAGGTCTCCCCAGAGCAGAGCAGAGCAGAGGCACAATCCCCTCCCTGCCCTGCTGGCCACACTGCTGGGGATGCAGCCCAGGACACAGTTGGCTTCTGGGCTCTGAGCACACATTGCCCCCTCATCTCCAGCTTCTCAGCCAGCAGGACCCCCAAGTCCTTCTCAGTTCTGCTTTCCAGCCTCTCATTCTCAGCCTGGAGTGTACGATACCAGTATAGTCATGTAAATGAAGAGCATGCAACTTGAGCATGCAACTTAACTAAGGTTTATTTTAATTGAAGGATTTATTTAAATTACACTGAAGTCTCCTTTTTTGATTGGCCATTTATTCCTGGAGCAGGTGAGGACAAAGATAAGGAGACAGGGCTGCCCTTTTTCAAATTAGGTTCAGCAAAACTATTCATGTCCTTAACTTCCAAAATGAGAGTACTCAAACAAGAGAGATTAAATCTCTCTTGATACACGCCTTTAATAAACAATTGAAAATAGAAGCTCCACATGGGGAGCAAGTGAATACAACCCAGTTTGTGACTTCCAGAAAGCAGTGATGCCCATGAAACTGAACTTGTAAACATTCCCTACTGGCCCAAATGAAACTCTTTCTCTTCCTGCCAAGAATGTGGCTCAGGCAGTGGATGGGAGCCTGGGAACACAAAGGCAGCAGGCAGGCGCTTGGAGCGTCAGCAGCTCCAACAGCCACAGAGTGCACTGGCCAAAAATTCAAGTCACTATTGTTTACTTCCCCTGCATTAGCAAGATCTTTATTGTGCCTCAGAGAGAAGTTGACTTGTTAATAATGGAATTGTAGAGTCATTAAGATTGGAAAAGACTTCTAAGCTAGAGTCCAACTGTTAACCAGTCACCACTAAACCATGTTCCTCAGCACCACATCTCCAAGGCTTTGAAACTCCTCCAGGGATGGTGACTCCACCACTGCCCTGGGCAACTTGGGCTAGGCCTTGACAAACCTATCTAGGAAGAAATTCTTCTTCATGGCCAACTTAAACCTCCCCTGGGGCAACTTGAGGCTGTTTCCTCTTGTCTTATCACTTGTTCCTTGGGAGAAGAGACCAAACCCCACCTGGCTCTAACCTCCTTGCAGGGAGTTGCAGAGAGCCAGAAGGTCTCCCCTCAGCCTCCTTTTTTCCAGACTAACCAACCCCAGTTCCCTCAGCTGCTCCTCACCACACTTGTGCTCTAGACCCTTCCCCACCTTCCTTGCCCTTCTTTGGACACCCTGTAGCATCTACATGTCCTGCTTGGAGTGAGATGCCCAAAGCTGAGCCCAAGATGGGAGCTGTGGCCTTATTGATAACCCCAATAAGCAATCTCTCCACTGGAAAGTTCCCATGACATTCAGTTGAGGTAAATTTTATTTAATGGTTACTTCCCTTTCCATCAAAGGATGTACTTCAAACATGATCAAGTGGATATTGGCATCTCTTTGGAGAACCATTTCAGCACAGATGTGTTTCTGTAGAGGGATTCAGAATGAGAGAGACAACTAAAATAAATCAAAAACTTGGAGTACTAACAGAACAGGAAGCTGTGGCAGGATGAGACTGATAGCTGAGGACATCTTCAGTCCCAGCTGAAAGGTTTTGGTACACAAACATCAAACCTCTTCAGGTTTTTGCTGAGCTGGAATTTGCCTGTTGACCTTATACATGCCATCCGAAAGATCATTTTTCATGTTCTATCTGCTGCACTAGACCTAATTCTTTTGTTTTCTCCTTTCCAGGGGATCTACAAGTACCTGGAGAGGAGTTTTTCAGACTTTAAGCAGAGAGGCTTTGTTGTTGGCTATGACACACGAGGTCAGGTGACCAGCAACTGCAGCAGTAAGAAGTATGAGTATTGATTACATTTGCAAGATTAGAAATGTCAATTGTGGATTAAATGTATTGCCTTTGATCAGAATATTTTTGTCATGACCTGTCCATGCTCTTTCCCCTCCCTTAATCCATTTAAATTGTAATAGGAAAGGACTAAAGCCTTGATGATACCAGTTGCCAGCAAGTGTGGAATGCAAGGCTGGTCAGTGCAGCACTGAATGATGCAATTGTAGAATTATTGTGGTTGGAAGAGACCTTTCAGATCATCAAGTCTAACTGTTAACCAGCACTGCCAGGTCACCACTAAACCATGTCCCTCAGCACCACATCTCCATGGCTTTGAAACCCTCCAGGGATGGTGACTGTCCTGGGAAGCCTGTTCCAATGCTTAGCCACTCTTTCAGTGAAGATATTTTCCCTAATATCCAACCTAAACCTCTCCTGGAGCCTGTTTGTAGTTGGATCACTGCTAACCCAGCACTGGGTGAGCAGGAGCTCCTTTTTCTCTGCATCACTCCCAGTACCAGGGGAGCTATCAGCCCCTCTGGGTGTATATCCTGTCATTAAGTTGGTGTAAACCATTGTGATACATCAGCAAAATTTCAGTAGCTTCAGCCACTAGCTGAGCTCTCAAACTCTTCTAAGTGGTTTTAGATTAAATTTGATTGTTGCTACAATAAAATTCTAAGTAACTGAAACTTAGACTGCAGAGGAGTATTGCAAAAATGCATTTTAGGAATAGATTTGCTTCATGGACGTTGTCTGAAGCTGCTGAACAAGGCTGGCAACAAGCTTTGCTGTGTGGCATACCAGAATCCTTTTCCAAACCTGCTGTGGCACACATCTGGCACTTGAAACTTTCAGGGAGATTGGTTCTGTCCTTGGGTGAAGGACAAGTGTCACACCAGTAGGTTCTGTATCTTTGGTTTTGGTATCCCTGGTTTATTTACCTGGCTGAGTGAAGTGCCTCGTGCTCTTCAAGCAACAAATAAAAACACTGACAGCCTGAGAACTGTTTTACATCAACTCTACAAGCTGTAGGATACAACACTTAGTGTAAACCAAGAAATAATAAATGGACATAAGAAATAAGTGAAATAAAGTTTACCTTGATGCCATATGGGTGTGGGGTTCTCTTGGGGAGTTGGCTTGACTGACTGACTTCTTTCTCCTGTTGGTAGACTTGCAAAGCTCACTGCAGCAGTCCTGCTGGCTAAAGATGTCCCTGTGTACTTCTTTTCCACCTATGTCCCTACACCCTTTGTGGTGAGTCACCTTTGATGTTATTGAGCCATGCAATTATTTGGAAGTCTACTGAAAATATAAACTAGCAATTTTCTTCTCAATTTCCATTATTGAAATGGCAAAATAGAGGCTGCTTGGTACACTTGGCTCTTCCAGGAGGCTGTAACAAGGATGTCACTGAATTCTTCTGTGAGCAGAGAGTCAAGAGAATCAAATCTTATAGAATCATTAAGGCTGGGAAATAGCTCTAAGATCATAGAGGTGCCAGCTCACCACTAAACCATGTCCCTCAGCACCACATCTCCATGGCTTTTCAAGCCCTCCAGGGATGGGGACTCCACCACTGCCCTGGGCAGTCTGTTCCAATGCTTAACCACTCTTTCAGTGAACATATTTTCCCTAATATCTGACTTAAACCTCCCCTGGCTTGACTTGAGGCTGTTTCTTCTTGTCCTGTCACTTGTTACCTGGGGAAAGAGACCAACCCTCACCAGGCTCCAACCTCTTTTCAGAGAGCTGGAGAGAGCCAAAGGGTGAAATGAAGCATTGCCTTTACTTGTAATATCTCAGTAACTACAGTGTTCTTTCTCACTGAGTCACTGAGTTTTAAATCCTTGTTTTCCCTTCTGCAAGCTTTTCTGGTGTGCTGTGGCTCTTGTTTTGAGGAGAGGACTGAAAGAACTTGATGCTCTTTAGCTGGAAATACTTGGCACTTGTTTTTCAACAAGCGTTTTGGTGAATTCCTTCATTCTGTTTCCTCTTTCTCAAACATAAGTGTAATCTGAGAGCAGAGTCTCTTTAGCTGGCCAGTTAACAGTTGAGTTTATGTCACTGGAAAAGAAATTGATGTTCTTGTGCCAAAAACTAGACCAAACTTTCTAGTACTAGCTGCAGGCCCAATAATGATAAACGGTCAGGTGTAAAACTGGTGAAAAATGAAGAGCCTCTCCTCCTGTTGGATCTTACTGCCTAACTCTCTTTAGAGTATTGTACTCTTTGTGCCAGCTGCACAACTCTTGGGTAAAGCAAGGTTTCTGTGTTCCCTTTGCAGCCCTATGCTGTCCAGCAGCTCAGAGCTGTGGCTGGTGTGATGATCACAGCATCCCACAACCGGAAGGAGGATAACGGCTACAAGGTGAGGCTTGGGCTGAGGGATTTAGCACATCTTCCTGTAAGGTGATTTACCTGGGTGTTGAGGGAGAGGTGAGTGGCTTCAATTTGAAAGCTTACAGCAGGATAACCATCCACAATAGCAANCTTTTCAAGCCCTCCAGGGATGGGGACTCCACCACTGCCCTGGGCAGTCTGTTCCAATGCTTAACCACTCTTTCAGTGAACATATTTTCCCTAATATCTGACTTAAACCTCCCCTGGCTTGACTTGAGGCTGTTTCTTCTTGTCCTGTCACTTGTTACCTGGGGGAAGAGACCAACCCTCACCAGGCTCCAACCTCTTTTCAGAGAGCTGGAGAGAGCCAAAGGGTGAAATGAAGCATTGCCTTTACTTGTAATATCTCAGTAACTACAGTGTTCTTTCTCACTGAGTCACTGAGTTTTAAATCCTTGTTTTCCCTTCTGCAAGCTTTTCTGGTGTGCTGTGGCTCTTGTTTTGAGGAGAGGACTGAAAGAACTTGATGCTCTTTAGCTGGAAATACTTGGCACTTGTTTTTCAACAAGCGTTTTGGTGAATTCCTTCATTCTGTTTCCTCTTTCTCAAACATAAGTGTAATCTGAGAGCAGAGTCTCTTTAGCTGGCCAGTTAACAGTTGAGTTTATGTCACTGGAAAAGAAATTGATGTTCTTGTGCCAAAAACTAGACCAAACTTTCTAGTACTAGCTGCAGGCCCAATAATGATAAACGGTCAGGTGTAAAACTGGTGAAAAATGAAGAGCCTCTCCTCCTGTTGGATCTTACTGCCTAACTCTCTTTAGAGTATTGTACTCTTTGTGCCAGCTGCACAACTCTTGGGTAAAGCAAGGTTTCTGTGTTCCCTTTGCAGCCCTATGCTGTCCAGCAGCTCAGAGCTGTGGCTGGTGTGATGATCACAGCATCCCACAACCGGAAGGAGGATAACGGCTACAAGGTGAGGCTTGGGCTGAGGGATTTAGCACATCTTCCTGTAAGGTGATTTACCTGGGTGTTGAGGGAGAGGTGAGTGGCTTCAATTTGAAAGCTTACAGCAGGATAACCATCCACAATAGCAAATGCTGCTTATAGTATTATTAAGGTTGGAAAAAACCCTTAAGATCATCAAGTCCACTCATTAATCCAACACTAAACCATGTCCCTCAGCACCACATCTCCATGGCTTTTCAACCTCTCCAGGGATGGTGACTCCACCACTGCCCTGGGCAGCCTGGGACAGGCCTTCACAACCCTTGCCAGGAAGAAAGTCTTCCTCATGGCCAACCTAAACCTGCCCTGGGGCAATCTGAGGCTCTTCCCTCTTGTCCTCTCACTTGTTCCTTGGGAGAAGAGCCCAACCCTCATGTGACTCCAACCTCCTTGCAGGGAGTTGCAGAAAGCCAGAAGGTCTCCCCTCAGCCTCCTCTTCTCCAGGCTAAGCAACCTCAGTTCCCTCAGCTGCTCCTCACAACCCTTGTGCTCTAGACCCTTCCTTGCCTTCTCTGGACATATCTTTCTCTGTCTTCTAATACAAACCATTTTACTTGTGTCAGGACATTGTGTGTTTTCTAGTCTTTCCCAGTATTTTTCCCACTATTTCCCATGTGAATTCAGCAACTTCAGAAGATTTTGGAGACTTTTAACCAAATGTGACAATCACAGAGTCTAGAGTATCTATGAGTTTCATGAAAGCCAATGGAGAGGAGGAGAGAGACAGATTGGTCTGAGTAGAAAGGCTGCACTGTGAACTCAACTGTGTTATTGAAAACCAGCTCTGGGAAAAGTGGTGTCTAAATAATTATTTAACAAAGCCTTTTTATACTTCAGGGTTCAATAGTGTTCCCAGCTGAAAGATTACAGTTGTTCAGTTACAGAAAAACACAAACCTTGGCACACTGCTTATCTGTGTGACTTTGATTGCAAAAACCAAGTTGTGCTCCTTTTTCCCAAGGGAATTCCAGGCTGTGTACAAGGTGATGTCTGTCTTCTGTAACATTAGCACAATGCTCTCAATTCCAGGTGCTCAGTTTTGGTTTCTCATGTCCTGATGATTTCAGTCATAGTGGTTGGATACCAGCTTTTTACAGAAACAGGTTGTGTTGCTGAGTAGCTCTGACTGAAATCATAAAATGTGGGAGATTGCAGGTGACTTCTGAGAATGAAACTAGTCTGAGGGGATCAAGGGCATCCTCAGGCAGTGTGCAGATGGCACCAAGTTGGGTGAGAGTGTTAATCTGCTAGAGGGTAGGAGGATCTCCAGAGGGATCTGGCCAGGCTGGATCCATGGGATGAGGTTCAACAAGGCCAAGTGCTGGCTCCTGACCTTGGCTCACAGCAACCCCAGGAAGGCTCCAGGCTTGGGGCAGAGTGGCTGGAAAGCTGCTCCCAGGAAAAGGACCTGGGGGGGTTGGCCAACAGCAGCTGAAGATGAGGCAGCAGAGTGCCCAGGTGGCCAAGAAGGCCACCAGCATCCTGGCTTGGATCAGCACTAGTGTGGCAGCAGGACTAGGGCAGGGATTGTCCTCCTGCACTGGGTACTGGGGTCTGGTCTGGATCCGTCACTCCAAGGAGGACATGGAGGTGCTGGAGTGTGTGCAGAGAAGGGCAAGGAAGGTGGGGAAGGGTCTAGAGCACAAGTGTTGTGAGGAGCAGCTGAGGGAACTGGGGTTGGTTAGTCTGGAGAAGAGGAGGCTGAGGGGAGACCTTCTGGCTCTCTGCAACTCCCTTCAAGGAGGTTGGAGCCAGGTGAGGGTTGGTCTCTTCTCCTAGGTAACAGGTGAGAGGACAAGAGGAAACAGCCTCAAGTTGTACCAGGAGAGGTTTAGGTTGGCCCTGAGGAAGACTTTCTTCCTGGCAAGAGCTGTCAAGTCCAGTCCCAGGCTACCCAGGGCAGTGGTGGAGTCACCATCCCTGGAGGAGCTGAAAAGCCCTGGAGGAGCTGAAAAGCCCTGGAGATTTGGTGCTGAGGGACATGGTTTAGTGGTGAGCTGGCAGTGCTGGTTAATGGTCTGACTTGATGATATTAAGATCTGTGCCAAGCTAAGTAATTCCATGCTGCTGTTTTTCTTAAGCCTTCAAGCAGCAGGAAGTTTAGTGGGATCCTATAGCTAAAGGAGTTTACCAAGTTAATAATGTCTGTAAATAAACTGTGTCTTATTTTCCTTCACCTTCCTCCAGGTTTATTGGGAAAATGGAGCACAGATCACCTCTCCTCACGACAAAGAGATTATCAAGTGCATAGAAGAGTGTGTTGAACCTTGGAATGGCTCTTGGAATGAGAATCTAGTAGACACCAGTCCCCTTAGACAGGATCCTCTGGAGAAAATCTGTGACTGTTACATGGAGGATCTGAAAAAGATCTGTTTTTATAGGTATTGTAGAAACCCAAATGTCCTTAAAATGTTTATTCCATGCTCTTTCTGGTTGGAATAATTTGTGGTCATCTCCTCTCCCCATTGTGTTTCACTCCATCCTTTTCTGATGTGTCATTAATTAGCTGATCACCATCATAAGGACTAAACCATACTTCTTGATAACAAAGCAACCTGCCTTTGGACACAGTTCATCACCCTGATGGGAACTTTTTTATCCAAATAAATATGCTGAAAGAGGTCTGAATAAAACACAGGAATTCAGAGTAAAGGTGAGGTGTAGATGCAGGGAATAGGGGTGAGGAGATTCAATTTAAAGGTTAGGTGGAGCTGAAGACAAGAAGAAAAGAAGGAGGAGAAATCATGTAGGTAGGGTAGAGCCAGAGTAAGATCTTCAGAGTGGTAGAAAAGCTTGAGTTTGATGCTGAAAATTAACAATTCATTCTTGGGAGACTTTCAGCCAATTCAGCAGAAGGTAAATATCTCAATTTCCAAGAAAAGCAGTTTTAAACCAGCAATTTCTAGTGAGAGTCCAGATGAGCACTTGTCACTCATTCCTCCTTTGGAATTATTGCAGAAATCAGCAAATAGTGCTAAATGTAATTGCATTTTCTTTTGCTTTCCCACATGAAAGCACTCTTCTTAAGCAACTGAAAACTTAACTGAAATTCTCTTTGTTTTGTTTTTCCTTCTCAGGGAGCTAAACATGCAAAGCAATCTGAAGTTTGTTCACACTTCCTTCCATGGAGTTGGACATGACTATGTGCAGTTGGCTTTCAAAGCATTTGGCTTTCAGCCTCCCATTCCAGTACCTGAACAAAAAGATCCAGATCCAGACTTCTCCACTGTCAAATGCCCAAATCCTGAAGAAGGAGAATCCGTCCTGGTATTTTTTCTTTCTACTTCATCAGGTTTCTAAGAGCTTTAGCTCTGTTTGGAGAGAATCTTGTGTTAGGAAACAAATCAAGGAGCACCTGATTTCAGCAGGAATTTTTCTTTCATTTCATGTTATATGTAAGTAGGAGACTGTAGGTTTATTTTTTCCTGTGATTTTATTTCTTTTCTTCTTCTTCCCCCTGCTTGTTCTCCCATCAGGAATTATCCTTGAGGCTTGCAGAGAAAGAAAATGCCAGAGTGGTGGTGGCCACTGATCCAGATGCAGATAGACTTGCAGTGGCAGAACAGCAGAAGTGAGTGATGGGAACTTTTATTTATCTCTTTCTGCAGAAAAGATAATGAAAATTGCAGGATGTCCCCAGATTTTCAGCTGGAAGGCAGCTCTGCAGAGAAGGACCTGGCAGTGCTGGGGGACAACAAGTTCTCTACGAGCCAGCAATGTGCCTTTGTGGCCAGGAAGGCCAACGGTCTCCTGGGGTGCACCGNCTGTCCCAGGCTGCCCAGAGAGCTTGTAGAGTCTCCTTGTGTGCAGAGATTCCAAGCCCAGCTGGAGGTGATGGTGGTCAAGCTGCTGTGGGTGAGCCTGCTGGAGCAGGGGTTGTTGCACTGGATGATCCCCAGAGGTCCCTTCCAACCCCTACCAGCCTGTGACATAGACAGGCAAACACCTTCAACCCACTCTTTCCTCTTCTGACTTGGCTGTCTGGGTATTTCTCTTGCTAACTTCACTTGAAATCCTGTATTTTAACTCCAAGCAGTTAATAACTCAGATGAAATACCAGTGCTGCAGTAAATGGCCAGATAAAACTAGATGAACTTTTAAGGTCTCTTTCAACCCAAACCATTCTATGATTGAACTGATAAGCAGAGTGGTTACAAAAGACAGTGAAGTGTTTTTGTCACTGATTTTTCTTTCACTTTTACTAGGCAAATAACTTCTGCCTTGGGACAGGTAGATGTTGTGGGATATTCTTGTCTGGGTTTTTTTTTTTAATTTGTTGGTTTTACCTATCCTCTTCATATTGAACAGCAATTATTTTTCTTCCACTAACAGGCCAAAATTGTGATCCTTGTGTAAGTAAGTGCCTTGCAGTTGTGCAGACATTGCCTGACTGCAATGTAGAGACTGTATAAGACCATCTGCCTCTGTTTGGTACATTAGAAAGACCTAAAGCTGACAGTAAGGATACTCCACTGGTATCTTTGCTTGCTAAGAGAATGCACTGGGCTTGTAAATCATTAAGATGTGCTATCTGTGGAGTCCTTTTAGTCTAGTGGTGGCTTTGTGTAGAGCAGCTTGGCAGTAGTGTGCTCAGATTCCTGTTGTTCCAGTGAGCAGAGGAGTGGCTGCTCCTAGGGAAACCCAAAGGAGCTCTTACCATTGTCTCTCCTGTCTGCAGTGGCTGCTGGAAGGTGTTCACTGGCAATGAGCTAGCAGCTTTGTTTGGGTGGTGGATGTTCTCCTGCTGGAAGGAGAACTGCTCCCAAGATGCTGATGTGAAGAAGGTTTACATGTTAGCCACCACAGTCTCCTCGAAGATACTGAGGGCAATTGCACTTAAAGAAGGATTTCACTTTGAAGTAAGTATGGGAGTTTATGATGTCTTCTTGACAGAACAAAGTCTGATTGCTATGGTCCTGCCACCTACAACTTCCCCTTTCTGGAAACAGGTTGCCCAGAGAGGTGGTAGATTTCCCATCCCTGGAACCATTGCAGGTCAGGTTGTTTGGGGCTCTGAGCAACCTGCTCTAGTTGCAGATGTCCCTGCTGGCTGCAGGGGGTTGGACGAGATGACTTTGGAAGGTTTCTTTCCAACCCAAACCATTCTGTGATTCACTCCAAGACAAGAGTTGATGTCACCTCTGCTTGGCTTTAAAATTCTAAGGCTACTTTAAAGCATCAGCAGGGTTGATGTAAGATGATTCCTGAAGGCACAGCAGCAGATCCAGGAGAGTTCCCACATCCCTTCAGCAATGGCTGCAGGCTTCATCCAAGGGGAGGTCTGCACATGAATCATTCATTGTTTATTCTCCTTACTAAGGCTGAAGAGCCTCCCTGCCCCATATCAGAGCCCTTCTCCAGCGTGCCATCCAGTGTGACCTGGACAGGCTAGAGAGATGGGCAGGGAGAAACTTAATCAAATTTAACAAGGGTAAGGGTAAAGTACTGCATCTGGGAAAGAACAACCCCATGGATCAGTCCGACTGGGAACTGATCTGTTGGAAAACAGCCCTGGGGAAAAAGCTCTAGGAGTGCTGGTGGCTAGGAGGATGCCCATGAGGCAGCAATGTGCCCTTGTGGCCAAGAGGCCAATGGCATCCTAGGATGCATTAAGAGGAGCGTGGCCAGCAGAGCCAGAGAGGTTCTTCTCCCCTCTCCTGTGCCCTGGGGAGTCCTCCCCTGGAATGCTGTGTCCAGTTCTGGGCCCCCAGTTCAAGAGGGATAGGGAGCTGCTGGAGAGAGTCCAGCACAGGGCCAGCAAGATCCTGAAAGGAGTGGAGCATCTGCCCTAGGAGGACAGGCTGAGAGAGCTGGGTCTCTTCGAAGAGGAGACTGAGAGGAGACTTCATTAATGTTTATAAATATGTGAAGGGTGAGTGTCAGGAGGAGAGAGCCAGGCTCTGCTCAATGGCATCCAATGTTAGGACAAGAGGGAATGGGAGCAAGTTGGACCATGGGAGGTTTAGTACTTACATGAGGAAGAACTTCTTTCCAGTGACGGTGCCAGAGCACTGGCCCAGGCTGCCCAGGAGCCTGTGGAGTCTCCTTGTCTGGAGACATTGCAGAGCTGCCTGGACACATTGCTGTGTGAGCTGGTCTAGGTGATCCTGCTCTGGCAGGGGGGTTGCACTAGATGATCTTTCTAGGTCCCTTCCAACCCCTGACATACTGTGATACTGTGGTAGAATTAGCTCTGGATTATCCTCTGTGCTGACAGCACAAGGAATGGTGTTTTCCAGGGAAGAGCCTTAACCATAGATCCCAGTATGATTTCAGTTGGAAGAGACCTTTAGGATCAAGTCCAGCTGTTCATCCACTAAACCATATCCCTCAGCAGCACATCTCTTAAACCCCCAACTCCTCCAGGGATGGTGACTCCACCACTGTGGTTCTTATGCTCACTGCTTGAGGACAGCAAACTGCTGGGGGTGACCCTGCTTTAGCAGGAGCTTGGACTGGATGATCCCTAGAGGTTCTTTCCAACCCCCAGCACACTGGGATTGTGGAATACTTGTATTCCTGCGTTCAAAATAAGTACTTGCTCTAATTTCTGTTGGCTGTTAGCCATGAGTGCTCTAAAGCTCAGCACAAATGTACAGAGATCCAGGTCTTTAGTATAAGTCTTAATTAAATCCATGTGCAAGAGGGAAAACAATATTCTGCCAAACAAGGAGGAATTAATAACTAAAATTGAAAGCAACTCTGCAAACCATTTTGAGTGACTGTCACTGGCCAGATTTGCTAAATCAAATTCAATATCACTGCCTCAGAGTGAATTTAATTATCTCACTAAATACTGTTCATGGTTTTTTGGTTGGTTGGTTAGGTTTTTGGGTTGTGTGTTTTTTTTCCCTGGAAAGGAACACATTTAACTGGAATAAAAAAACCCCAACAAGCTAGGATTTACAGAAGCCCTTGGTCTCCTCTAAAAGCTTCTCCTTTTTGTGCCTTCCTTCTCTCCCACAGGGATGGTTTCTAAGCTTTTGACTGTTTTTGGGTGATTTTAAGAGCACAAGCAGTACTCTTCTCTCCCATCACCCAGATTTGCTGTTTATATTTCTGTACCTTTTCCTTTTGACTGACTTGGTACTGTTGTCTCATTTGATAAGCACCATGGAGGATCTTATCTGATCTCAGAGAAAACCACAGTCTCTCAAGCAGCTTCCTCCTTCCTTTGATAGTCATGTCCTAGTTAAGTATTCACCAGTAAAATGCTGTCCAGTGACTCTCTGCCTGAGATTCATAATCTAAACTGAAGCTCTGACTTGTCTAATGTTTGTCTTCACTGCCCTTATTCTGTTTGTCAATTCAGGAGAATTACTGCCAGAAAATCACCAAAACATGGCCTTAACCTTGAATGTTTTGACTCTGCAGCAGCAGTTCCCATTGACCCTAAAATTCAGGCCATCGTGAAAGTGAATAGTGGATACACTTTGACCTGAAACTAAGTTGAAAAGTGTGTATTTAATGCACTCCTTGTTTTGTTTTGTTTTGTTTTTCTATTTCAGGAAACACTCCCTGGATTTAAATGGATTGGAAGCAGAGTAAAAGATCTCCTAGATAATGGGAATGAAGTTCTCTTTGCATTTGAAGAGTCTATTGGTATGTCAATATCACTTCAAAACCTTGAGAACTGTTGGGTGGAGAAATGTGACTCTGAAGGAATGGTCTTTTGTTCTTAGACTTACTAGTATTGATATTTTGCTCTCATCAAATCAACTTGTCAGTACTACAGTAGTAAATGAGAGATGAATCTTGTATCTCTCTACAACTCCCTGAGAGCAGTTGTCCCTCAGCACCACATCTCCATGGTGTTCCAACCCCTCTAGGGATAGCAACTCCATCACTGCCCTGGGCAGCCTGGGCCAGGCCTTGGCAACCCTTGCCAGGAAGAAATTCTTCCTCATGGCCAACCTAAACCTTCCCTGGGACAACCTGAGGCTCTTTCCTCTTGTCCTCTCACTTGTTCCTTGGGAGAAGAGCCCAACCCTCACCTGGCTCCAACCTCCTTTCAGGGAGTTACAGAGAGCCAGAAGGTCTCCCCTCAGCCTCCTCTTCTCCAGGCTAAGCAACCCCAGTTCCCTCAGCTGCTCCTCACAACACTTGTGCTCTAGACCCTTCCCTACCTTCCTTGCCCTTCTCTGCACACACTCCAAAGAATTGCATATGCAGGAATAAATCCAGCTGACACCTACTGCCTCTCTTTTTTACAGGAGAAAGATTAAAACCTCAAGCAGAATATGTCAGGTTATTCCATGATCAATTTATTGCTTTCTAGGCTTCATGTGTGGCACATCAGTGTTGGATAAAGATGGTGTGAGTGCTGCTGTGGTCATAGCTGAAATGGCAACTTACCTGGAGGGACAGAACCTAACTCTAGCCCAGAAACTCACTGAGATCTATGAAACGTAAGATATGCTTTAAGTCCTTAGTTCTGCTTCAACATTTTGGAGCTGGGAATCATTCTTAAAGATTTTTAATGCATCCTTCAGATGTTTTCTCATCCATAAGTTGTTTTTTTTTTTCCTACTGCTCTGATAGACTACAGCCTTCAGGGGGACTGACACCACTTGAATACCATCTCTTCCAAAGGACTAAAGAGACCCTTTCTACCTTATTTCAGCAGTAAATTGTGAAAGAGTCAAATTTGGCATATGGAATCACCAGGGCAAACTGTTCTCTCTGATTTGATTCATGCTATGTTGCTATGTTCTGGTGAATCTCTGTGTCCTAGTTTTGGTCTCTGTGCCTCCCTTTAAACACTTAACCATTTCCACTTTAACACAGTCTGGGGATTGCTAGCAGGTCACAGGTTGTTCTGGCAGAGATCTGTTATAAAAGAGAGGGTGAAGGAATGTTCTGCATTTGATAGCGAGGGACACAATCCATGACAATAAAACAAGGAACATCTTTATGTCAGGATTAAGTGATAAGCCCAGTTCATCAGCAGAAGCTCCTGTGCTTTGAAAGGAACTGGTGGCACAGTTACAGCAAGTCCCAGAATCTAGTATGGTTGAGATTGGAGAGGATCTGGGAATCATCCAGTCCTGGATCATCCAGTCCAGACCCTGCTCCAGCAGGGTCACCCACAGCAGCTTGCCCAGGATCAACCTCCAGCTGGGGTTGGAATCTCTCCAGAGGAGGAGATTCCACAAGCTCTCTGGGCAGCCCGGGCCAGGGCTCTGCACCCTCACAGGGAAGAAGTTCTTCCTTACAATCAAGGATTTTGCACTTAGCCAAAGGGTTGACTTTTAGTTGTTTGGAAACTAAAACCTTCACTTGAATGTAAAATGGTTTAAGATGATCTGAGTAATGCAGTGAAATCTGCTTCAGAATCCAAACATCTGCCTCTAAACAGCTGTTCCCACAGCTTTGGCAGCTGCATTCCTCTTCTCTTCCTACTTGTCCAAACAGAGCAAACCTGCAGAAATCTTCTGAATCTTGTGACACTGGAATTCTGCTTGTAGGTATGGCTATCACATATCCAAGACTTCCTATTTCCTGTGCTATGATCCTGCTACCATCAAGAGGATATTTGAGAGGCTTCGGAACTTCGCTGCTCCTCACTCTTACCCCAGATGTTGTGGTGTTTACAGCATCTCACACGTCCGAGATGTCACCACTGGCTATGACAGCAGCCAGCCAAACAAGACCTCAGTGAGTTACCCACTGCTTTGGCAGGAGTCCTAGCGGTTTTGGAGAAGCTTAATGCACCCAAAAGGTGTGCAGAAAGATGAATTGTGTCAGCTAAGATGACAAAATAATGATCATCATCTCTTCAGACTGCTTAGCTACACTTTACTGGGGAGAAAAGTGCTTTCAGTGTGAAATGGTTTGGCTATTGCCTGGACTGTTTGGATCTAATAATGAGTGAGTTTTATTAGCTGATGCTCCTGTAACTCTGAAGATCTCTAGCAAGCTTTCAGATGCTGGGATCCCAATGGGAGAAAGAGACAGTCCTGTTATCCTGAAATAATTACTCTGATCATTGAATCCCAGAATGGTTTGGGTGGGCAGGGACCTTCTGAGGTCATCTAGAGTCCAGCCCCCTGCAGTCAGCAGGGACATCTGCAACTAGAGCAGGTTGCTCAGAGCCCCAAACAACCTGACCTGGAATGGTTGCACGGATGGGACATCTACCACCTCTCTAGGCAAGCTGGTAGTGTCTCACCACCCTCAGTGGAAAATGTTTCTCCCTTCTATCTAGTCTAAATCTCCTCTTTTCAAACCATCACCCCTTGTCCTGTCACAACAGCTCCCAATAAAAAGTCTCTCCCCATCTTTCTTCTAGGCCATTCAAATACTGAAAGGCCCCACGAAGGTCTCCCTGGAGCCTTCTCTTCTCCAGGCTGAACAACCCTAACTCTCTCAGCCTGTGGTCTGAGCAGAAGGCTTCCAGCCCTCACATCATTTCTGTGTCCCTCCTCTGCACCTGCTCCAAGAGCTCCATGTCTCTCCTGTGCTGATTTAGGGGACAGATCTGTCATGAAATGCCTTGCTCTGCTCTGTCCCATTGGCTAGTGAATGCATACTGCAGAGGATTTCAGTCTGTTTATTTTGCTTTTGTTGTACTAAATGTTGCAATTTCTTTAAAAGACCCCAAAGCCTCCACTCTTGGCTTAGTTGAGGTGTTCTGTAATCAAATGGTCTTGTTTCTCCAGGTGCTGCCTGTGAGCAAAAGCAGCCAGATGATCACCTTCACCTTCCAGAATGGTTGTGTTGCCACCCTCAGGACCAGTGGCACAGAACCAAAGATCAAGTACTACGCAGAGATGTGTGCTCTGCCCGAGCAGAGGTCAGTAGCAGCTCCACCTGGCAAGGTGCCTTGGGCCTGAGAGCTCGGGAGGTTCCTCTGCTGCCTCTTTGCAGACCTGAGCCTCAGCTGATTGTTGCAGAGTGAAGCACTCTCCTGCATCTAAGGGATCCTCTCTGTATGGGATAAGACAAAGCATCTGCTCTACTAGGAGACTTCTTTTATTAACCAAATTCCTCATTCACAAAATCATTCAGGTTTGAAGAGAACTTTAAGATCATCTAGTCCAACCATTAACCAGCACTGCCAGGTCTTGACTAAACCATGTGGCTCAGCACCACATCTCCATGGCTTTTCAAGCCCTCCAGGGATGGTGACTCCACCACTGCCCTGGGCAGCCTGGGCCAGGGATTGACAACTTCCAGGGAAGGGTTTCCTCACGTTCAACCTAATCTTCCCCTGGAGCAACTTGAAGCCATTTCCTCTTGTCCCAAAGTCAAGCAGATCACCCCTAACCTGTGCTGCTCCATGAGGTTCTTCCTCCCCAGGTGCAGGACCCTCCACTTGCCCTTGCTGAACTCCAGGAGGTTCCTCTCCCCCAACTCTCAGCCTGTGCAGCTCTCCCTGCATGGCAGCACAGCCTGACCCTGTGTCACCCCCTCCTCCCAGTTTGGAACCATCAGCAAACTGGCTGGGGGTCTACTCTGGGCCTTCATGCAGGTCACTGATGGTGTTGAACAAGACTGGACCCAATCCTGACCCCTGGGTGTCTGGGGCCATGTAGAGAAAATGAGTGTGTCTACCTCTTCTCTCAGTAGCTTTCTCCTACTTTTTGATCCCTTTGCAGGCTGTGTCTGACCAATCTTGCACTGGTTCTACATTCATTAGTTTCTATGTTTCCTTTGCTAGCCTGCAGCCATCTATTGGTGCTTAATGAAATTAGTCTAAGTGAATGTTGCACTAGTCTCTCCTGTTCAAGCAAGCAGGCTGGAGTCTGTACCCACTGATGGTGCTGGGATACATAGCAGAACTTCTCTGTCACCAGCAGATCTTGCTTTGATCTGCATCTTTTTTTTTTTATTTGCTCCCTGGTGTTTGTCATACCTCTGCCATGATGTTGTTCTCTTTCCAGTGACAGAAATGTGCTGGAAGAGGAACTTGAGAAGCTGATTGAAGCTTTGATTGAGAATTTCCTGGAACCTGCTAAGAATGGACTGACCTGGCGCTCTGCTTAGCTGCAGCTGGAGGAACAGCCCAGCAGCCCTCAGGCACCTGAGACAAAGGAACCAAGAACACAACTCACTTCTAGACCTCTGTGTGTGTGTGTGTGTGTAACAGCTCCATTGTCACTCTCTAGAGAAGCAGCAGCATTCTTTTGTCAGGCTTTTCACCAAAGTCTGGGCTAGAAAATTGAGATAAAGAGAAGAAGTGAGAGAAAAGGATGGAATTGATCCATACAACTTCCTATCCTTTTGACCAAAAGACTGATTAACCCACACCCATGGGAATCAACTGCCCTCCTTGGCTTAAGGCAGCTGAGCTTAACCACCAGATCTTTGTCTTAAAACTCAGGCCAGGTACCCAAAAGGTTCCAAATGAGGTGGTTGTGATATTTGATGGCTCCAAAGTGACAGAAGAGCTGCTTCCTCCCAGCTGTTGTGTGAGTGTTGATATCCTCCTGACAGCTCTTCATTTCCCAACCTGTTGAAGTGGAGTTCAGTGCTTAGCATCTCTTTAGGCAAGTTGCTCAAGGTGACATTTTTCAGCTCTTTAAGTATCCTTCTGTTATTCAAGGTGCTCTTGGTGTGTTGTAGTTTTCCTCTCTGTATTTTAGTGTATTTACTTAGTGGTGAAACAATGGTGGCAACTCCCAGGGCTCTGTCTGCAGTCTGGGTCTGAATTTATGCCTTTCCAAGGCTTCCAAAGGAGCAGAAACTTGGGCTAAATTGGTTAAATTGCCCATTCTGACTACTTTTTGTAACTTGTTTTTTCTGTCTCACATCCCTGAAGGGTCTCAAGCTTCTTTTTATATATAGATATTTAACAAAAGCTTCAAAAATTGAGTCATTTGGATGAAAACTCCTGTTAGTGATTCATGCTGTGTATAAAAAAAACACCAAACCAAAAAAAACCAAAAGGAAGGAAATGGAGGTGAGACACTGACACCACTGATGATTTATTTCAGTTATTAAATCATGATTATCTTGGCTGTGTCTTGCAGGCTGATTTCTATTAGAACAGTGATTTATCTTTTAGGGCAACTTTTGAACAACTTTTCCCTAGCTATTTCCTACCTTTGAGTAAAAATTGCTAGTGCTAATCACTTCTGCCAAAAAAAAATAGACCAAGACACAAATTCTCCTGGAGATATTTAGGTTTTCAGAAATTAAAAGCCACAGGTTTTGGCACAGAAAAGCTTGAATTGAAACAGTACTCCAAGAAAAACTACATAGTGATTAACTGAGGGTGATATTTGTTCCTCTGGGCTGCTAAATTGCTAAGAGAAGCCTTCAGAATGAAGTCAGGGATGGTCTGGACATTACATTTAGAGGACTTAAAGAAAAGAAAGAGATCAAACCACTCATTTCACCACTGGCTTGAAAGTTGGATGAGGAGAACCCAAGACATGCTGAAGTTAAAGCCATTGTCTTGCCACCACTGTTAAATCCTTGCATTTCTCCTCCCATCTGGCACCCTCCCAGCTTGCTGCTGTAGGACTGCAGAGTGGTTTGGGCTGTGTGTTGCTTCTTGAGGGCTTTGAGGAGCACCAAGGTTTGGGTGTCCCTGGGGCTGTCAGGTGTTTGTTTGCTGCTGACAGAAGCTTTGCACTAGAACTGTGGAGAAGTGTGTGGCTGTGTGTGTGAATGTCCATGTGCTGCACAAAGCCTTGTTTGCCACTGCTATTTATTTTCTATTGGAAGAGAAGTTCCAAGTGGTTCTGTGATGGGAGTGAAATGTTACCTCATGCCAAAAAATCCTTTTGTTGTCGTTGTGTTGCTTTGGTTTTCATTTGGTTTTGGTTGTACATTTGACTGATGTGTGAGGGAAATGGGTGAAAACCTTTACCTTGGTGTTGTAGAGCACTGAGGAGGTCTCAGAAGGTGTGAAAGCATTTCTGACTGCTGCTTTGTCCCCAAGTTGTCCCCAAAAGGTTCAGCTCTAGATCCTGACTGCACTGAATTTGGAGGAGGTTTGGCTGTTTGTTCCTCTGGCAGCAGATGAAAGCTTTTGAGGTACTTTGGATTTTGTTTTGGAATCACCTTCTGAGTAGTGCAGAAGAGAACAAGTGACTCAGAACAGCCTTTTGAACAAAGGGGAAGCCTGTAAAAAGCCTCATTGTGCTGAGGCAAACCCTCTGTCTGTTGGAGCACTTAGCTTTTGGAGTTAGGTCTCCTGAGTTAGTTTGTGCTGCTACAAAGAGCAGGAATCCACGAATTCCCAGAGAAACCTGCTTGGGATCAGAGAAGTCTCCTGGGATTAGTAGGAGGAAGATCCTCCTTCCTCAGCTGGAGGAAGATCCTGCTTCTATTGTCAGATCAGCATTTGGTAGAAGTTGGTCACTGGTCAGAGTCAGTTTGTCTTTCCTAAAACCACCAAATATAGGGAGCTAAGGCTCTGGGATTCTTCTCATAGCTAGCTTTGAGCAGTGAGTTGTAGAGCTCCTGGTGCTTTTGGGCTGGCAGCAACAGGCACAAGGTGTTTGAATGTATTTGAAGGGTATCCTAACCACTGCTGGTTTGAAACTGCTGCTACTGTTGTTTTCCTACTGTATTTGAACTGTTTGTTGTATTTATACTGTTCCATTTGTGGAACTCCTCCTTTATCTCCTCCCTCTGATCTTTTTCCCTTACATGAAGGATGTAACTCTCTCATTTCATCATCACCCTGCAACTTTGTGAGGGTTTGTTTGACTTGTGCCCAACCTCCTTTCAGTTGTCAGCTGCTCTTTACTACTTCCCAGATAAGAACAAAAGCTTTTCAGGCTGGAGTAGGAAGCAGATAACAGATCAAAGTACACGTGGATGTTGTTTACTAGGTGCTTCCAATTAAAAGACACCTTCTCAAAGTCATGTCGTGGGCTTCAGCTGCCATCAGACAGCTCATGATTTGGGTGTAGGGCTGGATAAAATGAGGAGTGTTTGTCTTGTCCCTTTTGGATGTGAACAGGCTTGATCTCCATCTCAGTCAAGTTGTGTTTCCCTGGGCCTAGGACAGGACCTCTATAAGCACAGGAGGCTTGCCAGGCAAGGTGGAATGTCCACAATACAGAGCTTGTAGCCAAGTGTTTAGTTCTAGCTGTGATATCATGTCCAGTGTGTGGTTTAAATAGCTTCAAGAGCTGCTTCTGTCTCTCCTCCTGCACTTCTGAAGGCTGTTTCCCTCCACAGCACAAGGGAATCATAAATTCTTGCATGGAAGAATAGGAAGGGAGGCTGTTGAACCCAGGGGAGTTTGACTGGAAGCTTCTAGCACAGCTCTAGCTGTAAGCCAAACCCCTGCTTGGTGTTGGCTGTTGGCACAGTGTCCTGCTCAGGTGGTGAACCAGTTCTGCTTCCCTTCTCTTCCATCCCCACCAGGATGCAACTGGAAGGAGCCAGGATTCCCTTGGCTTACAGGAGAACTGGGATCTTACCTGAGCAGGTCTAATAATTTCCTTCATTTTCTTCCTTCTCAGGAGGAGAAACATATTTTTGTCATCCACAGAGTAAATGAAGAGTTAAAATCCTCTGTGTTTCTGTTCTGGGCCGTGGGGTGAGTTACAACATGCAGCACACACTGCCTGAGGCTCTTCTCTCTGCTTTGGGCAGTTCCTGACTGATCTCAAGTCCTTGTTGTCTCTTTGCATGTTGACTTTCTGGAGTTAGTCCCTGATTTAGTGGCACTCAGGGAGCACTTGGTGTCCCCTCCTTGGCTCTTGAAACATTAAGAGTTCCAGAGCATAGAAGGAGAAGCCCCAAGGATGGCTCCTGTCATTTGGGGCAGGGTGGAAGTTGTGTTCTGCTTCAGGAAGCACTTGGATGTTCTCTTGAATTTTAAATCTGCTATTGTCACCACTTCATTTTGTCTTTCTTCCTGTTTTACCCCAAATAAGGGAGGAGGGGGAAGGGAAGCTCTCTGCATGGTGACATCTGGATGTGGTTAGAGCCCATCCTGATGCCCAGGCCATCTTCCATCCTCTCCCATCCCTTGCATGCTCAAGAGTAAGTTGTACAAGGTGATGGAAGTATCTCAAGTTGCAGCACTGTCCTTGTCTGGGATCTTGGGAAGTTCTGGATCCATACCTGGTAAAACTAGGGCCTGTTAGATATTCAGAGTGAGAATTTGCACTTTGCTGAAGAATTTCTGTGTGTTCTTGCTATGTGGATTTAGCTGAGTTGAAGTGTTGTAAGTAATAAAATCTCTTCGTAGTAGCAAACCTTCATGTCTCTTTGGTCTATTTGTAGTCCAACACTATTGCCCCAAAAAGAGAGCTGGAGGAGAACTGTTCCTGACTTGGTGGAGAAGGAATATTGACCATGTGCCATGGAAGAGACCTTTAAGGCTTTTCAAGCCCTCCAGGGATGGTGACACCACTGCCCTGGGCTGCCTGCACCACAACTTGACAGCCCTTGCCAGNTTTTTCCTGGGAGCAGCTTTCCAGCCGCTCTGCCCCAAGCCTGGAGCCTTCCTGGGGTTGGTGTGAGCCTTCATACTTGGTTGTTCAATGGAAGAGGTGGAGCTGCAGAGGTTTACTGGGGCTGAGGGTGATGGGAGGAGTTGTCACCCATGGACACGGCAGGGAAAGGACGAGGATGGATCAGCGATTGCTGTAATTGCAGGAACGGTCGCTGGATGTCACCAGCAGCCCGTGCAGAAGGACAGGAGCCTGGCGGAGGACCCAGGACCAGCATCTGCTACCCTTACCCTTGCTGGGCATGGACATCTCTTCCAGGAAGAGCATCACTCAGCCTCCTCCAGGACATGTCTGAGTGGATTTGGCGAGCCAGAGCATCCCATGGAGACTCTGAGGCCCGTCTGAGCACTGGGACCTCAGGCTGGTCACTGGAGGCTGGTGATTCAAGTCCTGGCAGGCAGCAGTGCCTGGCTTCTCATCCAGGTCTTCTCGTGTTAAGTAATGTTAATTTAGGAACAAAATTAATTACCAGCATGCCAAGCCCAGCCCACGTGGCCTTGTCTCCTGGGCTCAGCTCTTCAGGGGCTCACAAGATACCTCTGAAGCCTGTGTCTCATGCTTTTGTCCTGCTGGTGGGATCCATCTCACCATGGGAGAACATGGCTGGTGCCCCAGATGCTGGTGGAGACCATGGGCTGGTGTCCATGCCAGGGCAGCATGAAGTGATGAGGATTGCTTCCTTTCACCACGTTATGGGGGAAAGCTGATGAGTGATTTCTCTGTGCATGTATGGAGCATGCTGCAGCACCTCAAGTACCTTCAAAGGGCTTGGGGTCAGAGTAGAGGGTCAACAACAGGGTTCTTGGCAAGGGGGTGGCAGTGATGCTTGTCCCTTGATGTCACCACCATGTCAGGCCTGGGCAGCTTGGGGAGCCCTTGCTCCTGCTGAGCCAATGGACAAGGCAGGAGGTGAATCCTTCAAGACCTTGGGTCTCTGCAGCCTTCAGGGTGCTTACCCCAATGGCACAGTGTCAGCCAGTGACTAGGTGATGTTCAGGGATGTCTTTCCACCCTGCAAGGGATGGGGATCAGGGCAGGACCAAGCTCAGCTCCCTCTCCCAAGACTCAGCTGGCTGCAAGTGTATGGAAACTCAACTCTGAGGCTGCCAGATTGCACCATCCTAAAGGGAAGGGCTGCCCTTCTGCTCTGGAAACCTGTCCCGTGGGGATGGAAAGGAGCTGACCTTGTGCACACAGAGCAGCACCTCAGTGGCTTGGGTCCTCAAGTGCTCATCCTGCCCATGAGCAGTAGCATCTCTATGGGTTTGGGGCTAAGGGGTTCATCATGCCCATGCAAAGCAGCATCTCCACAGGTTTGGGTCCTCAGGGGCTCATCCTGCACATGCACAGCAGCATCTCACAAGTTTGGGGCCTCATTGTGCCAATGCTGCACATGCAGAGGAGCATTACTGAGGCCTGGGCCATGGGCTGGGGCCAATCACACCAGTGTAGAACAGCAGGAGGGAGAGGACAGGAGGGAGGGAACTTGTCTTGTCTTCATCCAAGCTGAGGATGTGTCCTCTGAGGCTGAAGAGCCTGAACAATTAGAAGTGATGAAGATCATCTAAAAATAGACATTTGTAAATGTCAGGCTGGTGAGTGCTTGGGAAAGGTGTTGGAGGATGGAGCAGCTCTGAGGGTTATCTGTGTCAGAATGTCCTTGTGCAGGATAAGGGACCAGTACTGATCTGCCCTGGGTTGATCCTAGTGCCCTTGGCTCTCTGAGAGACCTCCAGGCTCCCAGAAACTGGCTGACATGGATCATCCTGGACATCCATGGCCAGTGGCATTTTCTGTGCTGTTTTATCCCTTCTCCAACGTCTTCATCCATGAATTGGATGAAGGCCCAGAGTGGACCCTCAGCCAGTTTGCTGATGGGACCAAACTGGGAGGAGGGGGTGACACAGGGTCAGGCTGTGCTGCCATTCAGGGAGAGCTGCACAGGCTGAGAGTTGGGGGAGAGGAACCTCCTGGAGTTCAGCAAGGGCAACGGGAGGGTCCTGCACCTGGGGAGGAAGAACCTCATGGAGCAGCACAGGTTAGGGATTGACCTACTGGAAAGCAGCTCCATGGACAAGGACTTCAGAGTGCCAGGGGATGACAGGATGACCATGAGGCAGCAATGTGCCCTCATGGCCAAGAAGGCCAATTGTCTCCTGGGGTGCACCAAGAAGAGTGTGAGCAGCAGCAGGTGGAGAGAGGTTCTCCTTTCCCTCTCCTCTGCCCCACTCTGGCCACAGCTGGGCTGATGCGCTTCAAGGCTGACACCAATTCCCTAATGTGAATTATTTCTCAGTGGCTTTTGATAGAGGAAAACTTCAGTGAAGCCCCTCCTGGGATGATCTCAGCCCCATCAGTTGCGTGATGAGCTTCCAAGAGCACCTCAGAGATGCTCTGATCCCCATTCCCCAAGCACGCAACAGTGCCTGGTGGCACAGGGACACCCAGCACACATCTCCTCCCCTCCAGCTTCTCTCAACGTGCCAACAACTTGCTCAAACCAGCTAGAAAAGCAGGTTTATTCTCAAAAACATAATCCAGATTGGGACAGATTAGTGGAAACATGTCCTGCCCCATCTGGCCAGGCTGTGCTGTGCCAGGTCACAGAGCCAGGCTTGGGTGAAAACACACAACTGGGGTCAAAAACCACCCTGAGGAGGTGGAGGTGGCCCTGTCCTGGGGACCTCTGTGGCAAGGAGGGATGGAGGCCATGGGGCTGCAGCCTTGGAGGGGGGTGTAGGGTGAGCTTCTGGGGTTCAGACCCCTTTGAGGGGATGTGGGGAGGTAATTCCTTCCAGCCCCTTCCTTGCTGTTGTGAGGGTTCATCACCATCCCCCAGCACTAATTAACCCAGCTTGGCTAATTAGAAGCACTCACAGACAAATTATTTGGGCTCTGATTCAATCCTGATTTCCTTGGCAGGGCACAGGGTGAGGAGGAGGAAGGACAGACAGAGCAGGGACAAGTCCCAAGCATAGAGGTCCCAAAGCTGCCCAGAGTTTTTAAGTGAATTCCTTTGTCATTTGAAACCATTTCTGTGTTTTTTCTGCCCATATCTTTCCCCAGTGTCAGGACCTTGGCCTTGCTTTGCTTGTGCCTCAGTTTCCCCAATGCTCATCTCCCACTTGCTCTTCCTAAAGGAATAGATGAGAGGCAGAAAGGTTTTATTTCCCCTTCCACAGTTTGTGTTAATCCCTACCAGTGGAGGAGGAGCAGGATGAAGGAGCCTGGAGTGAAGCTTCACAGGGGTGAACCCAACTGGGGAGAATTAATTGTTACTAATTCTGTGTATTTTTGGGAGGAACAGGCAGCCAATGCCTGATTTTTTTGTCCCCCCTACCCAAGTGTTGGAGCCTCACAGCTCCATGGGGATGAGGATGATCCTCCAAGCCAGTTACTTCCACCACACCTGAGCAAAAAAGCTTCTCAAGCCACACCTGATCCAGCAACAGGAGCACCTAAACCCCAGCAGGAGGTGTGCAGTGGGGAGGACAGATTCAGCTAGTGTTGTCTTCTCCAGCTCTGGCCACCAGCAACCATCAGCCAACCATCTTGCACCCACATCCACCTCAGCTCAACCTCGTAGCTTGTTTCTTGGCCAAATCAGCCCAAGAAATGGCTCAGCATTTTGAGCAATGAGGAAGGAAAAGTGGATCTGAAAAACCAGCTTGGGTTTGTAAAGCATCAGGGGCTTGCAAGCATCATTTCAGAGCACAAGTCATGGTGCTTTCCCCAAGCAGAGATTTCCACCAGGTGCAGGAACCAATAACAAACACAAACACACACACAGGCTGAGTTGATCACAGAGCTTCCCAAATCTCTTATTTACAAACCCAACACTGCTACTCCCCAAGTCAAGGATGCCAAAGAACCCACCAGACACGAGTGCTGGTCCCAGCATGACTATGGGACAGTGAGGATGATGTCCCCATTGACCTCCTGGGATGGAGAAAGGCAAACACAAGACCTATCCAAATGCAACACTTCAGCTTTCAGCCCAACCTTGAAATTCAGCATTTTAAGATGCCACACTGCAAGAGTTGGAGCTTCCAAAATGGAGTGAGGCACAGCCTTGTGCTGCCTCCTCCCATAGCTGCTCAGAACTCTGGTGGCTCTCCAGTGGCCAAGAAGGCCAATAGTCTCCTGGGGTGCATCAAGAAGAGTGTGAGCAGCAGCAGGTCAAGGGAGCTTCTCCTCTCCCTCTCCTCTGCCCCACTCAGGCCACAGCTGTAGTGCTGGCTCCAGCTCTGGGCTCCCCAGTTCCAGAGAGACAAGGAACTAGTGGAGAGAGTCCAGCAGAGGCTAGGAAGATGCTGAGGCCACTGGAGCATCTGTGGCAGGAGGAAAGGCTGAGAGCCCTGGGGCTGCTTAGGCTGGAGAAGAGCAGAGCCAGAGGGGAGCTGCTGAATGCTGAGCAAGAGCTCAAGGGTGCAGGGGGCAAGAGGCTGGGGCCAGACTCTGCTCAGTGGTGTCCAGGGCCAGGCCAAGGGCAATGGGCACCAACTGGAACCCAGGAGGTTCCAGCTGAGCAGGAGGAGAAACTTGTTTGTTGTGAGGGTGCAGAGTCCTGTCCCAGGCTGCCCAGAGAGCTTGTGGAGTCTCCTTGTGTGCAGAGATTCCAAAGGCACCTGGAGGTGATGGTGGGCAAGCTGCTGTGGGTGAGCCTGCTGGAGCAGGGGGGTTGGTTGGACTGGATGATCTCCAGAGGTCCCTTCCAACCCTCACCATGCTGGATTCTGTGAATCAGATAGCAAAACACCCAAGGGTTAAACATTTCTTCAGAAACCTATTCCCTGCATAACTTTCTTGAGATCCTGCCCCTTTACCAAGGAAGCATGTGGAGCAGCAGAGCCTGAGCTGTGTGCACCAGCCATGTCAATCCTCTCTGTCTCCTAGTCCAACCCCAGAAAAGAAGTTTCTATACACCAGTAAAAGCCCAGAGTTGCTCACAGAGACCTTTCTCCAGCAAACCTCCCACCAGAACATCACCTCAGCCAAGGGGAGAGTCAGAAATCATTGCCAGAAGCTTTATAGAAGATAAGACAGCAGAGGGGCTGCAGCTTTCCATATATTTGCTCTAGGATATAGGATATAGGCACAGTTTGGAAGCAAACATGGGAAGAGGGAAGTAGATGAGAGCTTTCACTTCACTTGTAAATGACCAAGCACTGAGAGAACCTAGAGCAGGATACAGCTGAGGGTCAGGGAAGGGCTTGGTGCCATCTGCCCTGGGGAGCATGCACATGGCCAGGAGAGGCTTTTCCTATACAGCTGCATTGCTTTGTGCGTGGGAAGAGCTGGGAATGTCACCCAAGAAATCCAAATGGATAAAGGGACTGAGGAAAGCAGATGGCTCCTGGGTAGGGAAGGGCCAGAGGGTGTGTGCTTGGAGAGGGAAAAGAGAAATCAAGTTTAGTTTTGGCATCTGTCAGATAAAAATCTGGTAGGAAATAGAGTTGTGCATGGTCAAAGTCAGGTCCAGGCTCTGGGAAGATCCAGGAGGACAGTTACAGCTTTTGCCCCACTGCTTCCCAGGATGTGCCAAGCAAATACTCAGGTGGAAGCCTCTCCGGAATCCTGCTGGAGAGGAGATGTGGGAAGCAGCTCAGAATCCTGCTGGGAGCATCAGGGCTGTGCGTGATAATCCGGCTGTGCTTCTCCTTGGAATGGGGGAGAATGGATCCAGAGTGGTCCTCTGCTGGGAATCAGCACTACAGGATCACTTAGGGCATGAGCAGGAAGAGCTGCTCCAGAGCCCTCTGGGGAGGATGCACCCCACTCTGAGGCACCCCAGCACCCATCCCTGAAGCCACTTTGTCCTAGTTTTTGGTGGTGCCCCGGCAAAAGGAGGGGGATAGGGATGGGGTGAGGCGGATGCCGGGAGCAGTGGCATGGCTGGTGGATGCCGGGAATGCCGGAGGGGTGAGGGTGGAATGCTGAGGGTGGGATGCCAAGGGTGTCCTCACAGGGTGCTGATGGTGCTGGAGGAACGAGGATCAGCATCCTCCTTGTAGCAGTAGTGGTAACCTTCCATCTGGTCCCGGCAAGCCTCACAGAGTTTGTGGAGCCATGGAGGGTCGGGTAGAGGGAGGATGCACCCCAGCACCCATCCCTGAAACCATTTCATCCTCAGAAACAACTTTTTGGTAGTGCCGTGGCAAAGAGATGGGGTGAGGTGGCTGCCAGGAGCGGTGGTACGGCCGACGGGTGCTGGAGATGCTGGAGGTCCCATCAGAGACCAGGAGTGCTGATGGTGCTGGCAGAGTGTGGATCAGCATCCTGCTCGTAGCGGTAGTGGTAACCTTCCATCTGATCCCGGCAAGCCTCGCGGAGGTTGTGGAGCCAACGCTTGATGCCACGGCGGTTCAGGTAGAGCACCATGAGGAAGACGATGCCAATGAGGGCCAAGACGATGCCGAAGAAGACGTAAGAGGCCGTCTCCAGCTGGCCGGCCTCGCCGGCGGCACACACCAAGCCCTCGGGCCGTAGGCGCAGCAGGGCTGTCCCGCGGAGGGGCGGAGGTCCGGCGCAGCGCAGGCTCCGGGCGTCGGGCACCCGGGAGAGGGAGGCTCGGAGCCAGGCGAGGAACGGGCGCAGGGCACAGTCGCAGCTCAAGGGGTTGGCCCCCAAAGTGAGCCTCAAAGCCCTCAAGCCCGAGCCTTCCAGGCTCCGCAGCTCGCCGGCCGCCAGCCGCCGCAGCGAGTTGTTGCGCAGGTCCAGCTCCTCCAAGCCGAGGGGCAGGAGGCCGAGGGGCACCGCGGGCAGCCGGTTGCCCGCCAGCTCCAAGCGTCGCAAGGTGAGGTTGTGCAGGGCCAAGGCGAGCTGCTCCTCCAGGCTGGGGTTGGCTCCCGCCAGCAGCAGGGCTTGGTTCAGCTGCAGCGTGCGCAGCAGCGGGGCGCCGGCGAAGGCGCCGGAGGCCACCGAGAGCAGCGGGTTGTGGCTGAGGTCGAGGGTCCGTAAGGAAGGCAAACCTTGCAGGGCCATGTCCTCCAGGGTGTGGATGTTGTCGTGGTGCAAGCGGAGCAGGCGGAGGTCGGGCAGGGGGCGGGCGGGCGCGAAGGCGGCGCGGCGGAGGACGCTCAGGTTGCTGCCGGCGATGGTCAGGTTGTGGACGGTGAGGGGGAGCTCCCGAGGA
>VWZO01008822.1:33403-48041 GCA_013396975.1 Bucco capensis | reverse complement strand
GTAGTTCCCAGGGTCTTCGTTTACACCCTTTTTGAAAATGGGTGTAACATGCCCCTTCATCCAGTCACTAGGGACTTCACCTGACTGCCAGGACTTCTCAGATATTAGTGAGAGTGACTTGGTGACTACATCAGCCAATTCTTTCAGGACTCTGGGGTGCATCTCATCAGGTCCCATAGACTTATGTATGTTAAGGTTCCTCAGGAGGTCATGAACCTGATTTTTACATACAGTGGGAGAGACTTCACTGCCGTGGTCCCCACCTTATGGTTTTTTTAACTTGTGAGGTGTTGGGAGAGAGGTTGCCAGTGAAGACTGAAGAAAAATAGTTGTTGAGGACATCAGCCTTCTCCTCATCTCTTGTTAATAGTTCTTCATTCTTTCTCTTCTTGGGGGGAATGTTTTCTTTGACCTTCCTTTTTTCACTGATGTACCTTTAGAATCCCTTCTTGTTATTCTTTGAATCCTTTACTAAGTTGAGCTCTAGCTGTGCCTTAGCCTTCTTGACTTCGTCTCTACACCATCGGACAGCATCCCTATACCGTTCCCAAGATCCTTGTCCCTGCTTCCACTGCCTGTGCAGCTCCTTCTTGCTTTTTAATTTGACCAGCAGGTCTTGATTCAGCCATGCTGGTCTCTTCCCTTTCTTACCAGATTTCTTACACCTGGGGATTGAGAGCTCTTGTGCTCTATGGCAAGTATCCTTAAATATCTGCCAGCTCTGTTCTGCTTTGTTATCCTTCAGGACCATTTCCCACGGTATCTTGCTGAGTAACTTTTTAAAGAGCTGGAATTTTGCTTTTCTGAAATTCAGGGTCCTGACTTTGCTTACTAGAAGCATCCCTTGACAGCTCCTGGTGCACCTGGTCCAGTTTGTATGTTTAAATGTGTTGATTAACAATCCAGGTAGAGTGTCTTAAAGACACCACTACATGGTTTCTGTTGAAATGTTGATAAAATTGTACATTGTAAGACATTTATAAACAGTCAGTGGAAACTGTTCCAGCAGAAATCATCACAAAGGACAGTCTTCTCTATACAGGTATGGTATTTGAGAAGTTTTGCATTTAGTAGTTAAGATACAGCAACAATGATGATTATACATGTTCTGGGTTGGTCATACAGGGCTACTGCCAGCTGGATTTTCAAAACTGAGCAGAAGAGTACTTCAGGGAGTCCCTTCTGATCTAGCTGAAAGTGCTGCTACTCGGATCATTGCTAGGGGAGTTCCCATCAGAATGGGCCAGTGACTGATCCCCCTGTTTGGGAGGTTTGATTCTCCCATGAATGTGTTACCCTAGGCCAAGTTTCCAATAAATTAGTTTTCCCTTTTAACTAACACCTCATCTTTCAATGTCTGTGAAATATGACCTTTTTTCTTCCGCAGTTAAATCGAACGATTTTTTGTTAATATTGACAAAACACCTAACATTTGCAGAGTGTCATGCTGGGAGGAAAATTGTCAAGAACATGATGCCCTTTCTGTGAGGAAGCTGGCTGCCTAGGAGAATGATGCTTACTTATATGTATAGAGAACTTTTGAAAGGAGTTCTTCAACACATATTCCAAGGCTTCCTTTTTCACCCAGGTTTCCTTTATTTACAGTGTAGGTTTGGGTCACAGCAGCATCTCACAGTTACAAATATAATCAGATACTGACTAAAGATTATTGCAAATGTCTGTAAATACGAAATAGAATGAGGAGAGATACCAGTCAGGGATTGTACCAAAACAAAAATAAAATAGGCTGTCTCAAAAAGCACATTGATAACAATATTTAGCCTATTTTTCTAGGTATAATGGAATTGCTGATACCAAAAATCCCTTCTTTTTGCACTGTGTTAGGAAAAGATGAAGAGAAGTAAACAACTTGAAAAGCTTGTCAGTATCTTTCAAAGCCTTCAACTATTGCATGAGATAAGTAGTTGAAGGAGAAGATGGAAGTTCAGAGTCAATTGTTTCCTATTGTTGCCTATTGCTCTGAAGAAACATTTTCAGACATCACAAAGGAAACATGCTGAGTAATTGTCTGGAAAAATATCTTTGCAAAAGTGTTACAGTTAGGTATTCATTAAACAAGACAGCAAGAATTTTTTCTTGTAAAGCCTTTTTTGTTTGGTTGGTTGTTATTTTTTACACTGAAGCATATAGCACTGCAGTAATTGAGACATGATTCAAGAGCATAGACAAGTGAACTATGGCAGGACACGGGGGAATGGCATCAAGCTGTCCCAGGGGAGGTTCAGGTTGGATGTTAGGAAAAAGTTTTTTACCCAGAGAGTGGTGGAGCATTGGAACAGGCTCCCCAGGGAGGTAGTCATGGCTCCAAATCTTGTGGGGTTTAAGAGGCACTTGGACAATGTTCTTAGACATCTCGTGTGACCTTGGGGTTGTCCTGTGCCTAAATGGGAGTCGGACTTGATGATCCTTGTGGGTGCCTGTGGAAGGCATGGAGTCAGGAAGTGACCTTGGAGATATCAAAGTGTACCATAGTGCAGAGGAGGACTGACCATAGAGCAGGAGTTTAGCAAAGTAAGGATGACTTGGCAATATGCAAATGTTAACCAATAGTGCATTATTATTGTTATATGTAACCAGTAGCAAAAGGACACGTGCTAGAGAAAAAGTATATAAGAAGACACTTGTAGCTGACAGAGAGACTTGAACTTGCTGCTTCACCATAAGAAGAAACCTGTCCAGTGTCATTTGTCCACCTCAACCATGACATCTGGTGACCTCCAATGTGATAAGGAAAAAAAACCTGCCAGCATGGAGAAGCCCAGGCCTCCCGCCTGGCAGCAGCAGCAGCCAAATTGCTGGCAATTTGGAAAAAATGCTTGGGGACTATGAGACAGACTGGAATTGGCTGAGAGGTGGACATCCCAGTATAGCTAGGGCAGTTGGGATTACTGCTATGTCCGGATGAAATATAAGACACCTGGGAGAGGTGAGCTACTGGGAATACCTCCAAAGAACAAGAATGCATTTTACAGGTGCTGCAATGGTTATTAAAATCTCAAGAAAGAATTGTAACTGGATTTGTGCTAGTAGATTTACTAGAATGGATTTGCCCTGAAATATCAGACTTTTCCACTGAAATCTGTCTGGCAAAACCTTGGCAAGCAAGTAAATAGAGCTGACACCATCTTTGAAAGCCTGTTCCGAGCTGCAAAAAACCCATCCACGCCCCCACCCGAAACACAGATCGAAATCCCGAGAAAAATGCCGAGCGAGCAGCTGCATGAAGTGCCAGGCGAGCAACCCAGCAGGGTGTTGAGTGAGACACTGCCTGGGAGGCTGCATGAAACATTGCCACTTTCAGAGCCGCCAGAGCCAACAGTTTCAGCTACTTTAGTTTCTGCTATGACAAACTTTGTTCCAACATCAGAAAAAAAGGGTAAAAACTTTGATCAGTTAAAATACCCCTTTGATCCAGGTCCCAGTGAACTGGAGAAGAAAGCTGCTCTCTCGCCCCCTCTCCCCCCATTTAAAACAACATGTCTGCATTTCCAGGATGGGCAGGTGGGGAGCTGAGGGCCAGAAGGGAGAATGCAGGCAGAAAGTGTTAAGGTGAGAGGACATTAGAGTAAGCTATAGGAAAATTTTGCTGCTCCTGCAGTGCAAGCCAGGTGTGATAGCTGCCCGGAGAGGGGAGGAGGAAGCCCTGGAGTGGCCGCTCACCCACACCCCCTGAGCTGAAAGTGCCTCTGTGCAAGGGACTGGCTGTCTTCTACAGGAGCTACTCTTAAAGAGACAGAGAACTCAAGAGCCTTAAAGACACAGTTTCAAATTACACTTAACTACGCTTAGGCCATCAGTGCCTCTTGTCAGCAGGTAACTCTTTTGCCTGCAAAGGACCATGTTAACCCTAGAGGACTACATTTTAATGAACTTTGGCATGTGTAGCAGAAAAAACTGTGGAATTATTTCAACACTGAGGAGTACATCATGATACCAGTATACCAAACTCTCCTGCAAGATAAATGATTATTGAGTGTGCACACAAATCTCTTAAAGACATTTTTTTTTCAAAATCAAAATGGGGGAGAAAGGGACTGCAACTCCCCCAGGACAGACTTTGGAGAGCTGTATTTGTGTTGAATTTCCTAAGTAAAAGTGTTGAGATTATGCATGTGTTTCTACAGGTGGAAATCTTTGATGGATTACAGCTAGATTTGTGTGACCCTAGCTATTACCACCATCATCTGGGGAGCAGGGTGATGCTCCCTCAAACAATTAGAACTGGGAGAAAAAAAAAAAGGAAAAAAAAGGGGAAGAAAAAATTTTACTATAGCTTATGTTTGCTATTGCAAGAAATTAAGCTGTACTCAGGTGATGGTCACTCTTGGGATTTATACAACACGTTGCTTTAATAAATTAAGAACAGTATTGTTTGGACTTTGGGAGTTGGCCACTCCCAGGGTTTACACAGTATGTTGTTTTTAAATAAAAATAAAAGAAGGGAATTGTAGGGGAATTGGAATATAATTTTGGGGAAAAGTCCTCTTTAAGAGGGAATTGAAGTAGAGGATTTGTTTAAGAATAGTAGAATATTTTTCCAAGTAAGTGTTCTTGTGAAGAAGAGAGTATTTTTGGATAGGTATTTGAGAGGGAATATATCTTGGACTTTGGACATTGTGAGAACAGATTCAATGAAGGTTTGAAAACAGAAAGGAATTAATAAACAAGTTGTTTTTTCTGACTAGTTTTGCAGTAGCTGCCCAAAAAGAATCTTCCCTGTAATGTTTGCTCACTTTAAAAAAACACTTTGCTTTGATTCAGAAACTATGTCATGGAAAAGACAAGAGGAAGCAACAGTTGTTGCAATGCTATCCCCATCCACTGGAAGCAAGATGAGCAGTATTAGCCACACAGGAAAGCTCTCAGTAGCCTTATAAATTTGTGATTTTTGTAAGTCTGAAGTGAACCAATACTGTTAAACCAGTGTCTAATCTATACATATCCACATTAATCTTTAAAAAGAAAACATGTTTGAAACAAATTCAGTCTCCTCTCTCAAAAGAGAACTGGACATGACAGCAGTTCAGCTGAGTAGCCGTAGTTTGAATATACTGTGAAGCTAGGTCAGTTTATTTCCTTCTACCTCCTGTAATATAATGAGAATCCTTCACCAGTCACAAACCTGCAAAAGCTGTAAAACTGTAAGTGAATGGTTGTGTGGAATTTAATCGTTAGAAAAAACTTGGATGAAGATTCCAGGAGACCTTATTGCACAGTCTGTGCCCAGTACTTTCCAGAGAGTATCTTCACCTCAACAAAAAGGTGCGCTTGAGAGAAAAAATAGACATACCCAGAAACAGCTTTGGGTGGTTACTTTACACAGCAAATTCTTGTGTTAAACTGTGGTGGCAGACAGAGATCTGCACAAGCCAGCAAGGCAAGATCTGCTGCAAACTCATGTTAGCAAGATTAGAGCTAACTTGAAAATGTCTACCCATACTACAGTGACAAAATGCTGAAAATCAGTGTGTCCTTATTCTCTAGCCCTTACAAATGCAAGAGAAAATCTCTATACAAACAACAGCACACAAAGTTTCTTCCTCATGCCTTACTGCAGATAGAACAGTCTCACATAACTATCTTGATCTATGAAATAACATAATAAAACTTCCTCTGTGGAAGCTCTCAAGCAAAAGCACAATTTCTCTAGGAAAAGAGAAAAACAGCATTTGTGTTATAGAGAGATATTGAAACAAATAGAAAACTTAACTCAAATTTTTCTCCTCAACTAGGGTAATGTAGTAGTTCTTCTGGGTCTAGAATAAAACTGCAGTGTTCCAGTGGAGCAAGGAGTAGTTAAGTATATGTTAAGTGGATAATATGACTCAAGGACATCAGAGAAAGTAGCAAATGTCCTTATAAGTCAGTCATTCCAGAAGCTGAGCTGTTTGCCTATGTGTTCATTTCAGAACTGCTCTATTATGGATTAAAGCTGAGCAAGCAAGGGAGGACAATAGGAATTATCCTTCTTTACACTCATGTATTCATAACTTTAATTTATGTCAATGCTTTGAAGTAGATAAGCCACTAATTCAATTAATCATAAAGAAGTGTTTCAATTTTTGCCCTAAACTGATATTGACTGGAGCTTCAGTGAAGGAATAAAGCATCTGTTACTAAACCTGGTATATTTATCTGGTGAAGATGCTGAAAAGTAGGAAAGAAGACAATTCTAGTATATTTATGGTGGGAAAGAGAACATTCTGTGCAGAAAACAGTCTTTGTTTTCTGAGTGTCTGTTTCAGCACTGTTTACATGGATATGTTTAATAGTTTTATTTGGGAGGCTTTTACAGAAGCATCTAATTTTCCCCATATATCGCATCAGGTGAGGAGTGTAGGTAAGTACAAGAGTATTTACAGAATGAGGTTTATATTGAATTCAGTAGGAACCATCCTAATGACTGGGCTACGGAGTAGCTAGCGCCACCTGGCACTTCAAGATGGGGTCCCTTCATGCTGTTTTACCCCAGAGATGGTATGTCTAGAGCATCTGAACTGCTAAAATAAAGCACTTGTTTTTCCCAATCACAAAACCAAAAATAAACAAAAAACCCAAACAACAACAAATGAAACACTTTCTAGTCTAGCTGCTGTGCTGCAACCTCATTTTCACAGTATCATTGAACACACTGTTAATATTTCTCATCTCTCTGCTGTTGGCAGACTCTTGTTACAGGTTAAAGCACCAATGTCTTCACCAGTGCAAGAACTGCTACCATTTCAGTGCAAGAGAAAAGTGTGGAAAGTTCAGAACCAGCATGTACCTCATTTGATCTAAACACTAAACAACTAACAGAACAAAAAACCAAATCTGGCCCTGGTGTCCCCTGAAATACAGAGCCTCATATTTTGAAATTGAAAACCTTGCTCCCTGCTGCCACAGCCTCCTTACAAATTAAATGCAGACACTAAATATGCAGTTCATATAGTTCTTAGCAGTCTTGTACTTAACAGTCTGCTACTCTCCAAGGCTTAATCAAACATGGATTTCTGCTTTCCTGCTGTAGTCATGCTTTTGGAGTCAGTGCTTTTGCACAAAATTAAAACCAGAAGAATACATTTCTTTCAAAAATTGGTGCTCAGTTTTAAACCCAATTAATCGGGTGCTGTTAAAAAAGCTTTTCCATGGAGTTTTTAAAACCTCTTTTATATAACGAGGATGGAGACAAAAAATTTCTGGTCTAGCTATACCTTTTATTGAGTTAGATTTCACTTTGAAGTCATGGATAGTCAAAGTGGGTAACATCTTCAACCAGCAAGGGCATCTACAAAATCAAGACTTGTTCAAGAGCCTGGCATCTGAGTTTCTGGTACAAGATCAGATGTATGACATGAGTCATTCAGAAGTACCGACTTCTAATATTAATTCCGAGCTAGAGAGGTCTTATTTCTTTCTAGTTTAACAATTCTGACCCCATCCCCCCTTTCCATGTTAGGTGCTTTCTTGCTGATAGACTTTTTAAATAGAAGTGAGGAAAATGATTGATTGATTGATCAGCAGATACTTGGGTTTTCCAATTTCCTCTCATTTTGATGGAGATCTCCAAACATCACACCAAGGGAGTATGCTAGACTGAGAAAGTTATGTGACTGTATCAGTCAAATCACCTTAAATATTTAATTTTTCCAGTGAGCCAGGTAGATGAGCTCCCTTGAGAGGAGTGTTTAACTCCCCATAGCACAGAACTTCTGCATAAAGGCGTCTGGGGCATTCTCAGAAGCAGGAGAAGCTGCTATACTAGACAAAGAAAAATGTGGATTTGCATCAATGCTGTTGCATAAATAATTCCTGTGACCCAGAGCTCCCCCACCTTCCTGGATGGTGCCAATGGGGAAAATACAACCTTTTATACATGGCTGCAAATCTTCATCTATTTCGGCATTTACAAAATACAGGCTTTAACAGGCCTCAGGTTTCTCTGGGATTAGGTAGTGGCTCAGCAGAGTCACAGGGCTCTCAATTGCTTTAGCAGTTCTCTGACTTGGAAGTCTGGTAGCACTAACACGCCCAAGTCCATATTAGATCATATCAAGTGGGTTGATCTTTTCTGAGCTGCTGTTGAACAAGAACAACCAAATCCATTTCCTTATCCTCCAAAACACTGAGTAATTCAAGAGATGCCAGTGGGAGGAACGAGTGAATTCTTCATTTTGGGTTGTTGCTATAGCAATGCTCTCAATGCTTACACCAATGAACTGAAGGTGAGCCTGTTACATTGTTTATATCCTTGTAGATTGGCCAGCCATCACAAAGCAGTATCTTATCCACTGGAGCATAAAGAAAATAAATTTGTTTACTACCTGAAGATTTAAGGCCACTTAGAAAAAGCTGAAGAAGGCTAATATGTTTCTAAGTGTTCTTTTGTGTACAGCAGCTGAAAACAACCTATGATGAATGTTAAAAAAGATAATTTGTCTGTACTGTAGTTAGTTTGTACTCTTTTCTTACCGTAAATGGATTCTAAGTTAAGCAGCAAATAGCAACAGCAATAGACAGACTTTTTCACTGCCACTTCCTTTTTCATATTCTTAAAACAACCCCACAATGATCCTGCTGAAAGTAAGATATGACCAGTTTGTTTTATGAACTATAAATAAGGATGAACTGAATTTGAATTAACATTTTCTTTATCTCTTACTCTTCATTTACAAGTGTTTGATGTTAGATATAAATACTGCTACTTCTTAATATGTAAGTATGAGAAAGAAAACCACTTGTTTGTTTTGTTTGGAAAGACAGCTTTCCAAACATGAACGGCTGCTATTTTGTCTTGAGGCCCTTTGGGCTGCAAGACATTTTTCTGTTAACTTCAATGTGGCATTAATCTGCAAGTAAAGTCATAGCTAAGGGTCATATTTGCAAATGGATGAGATGTACACTTAAATGGCCACTTCAGTTTGCAGGCAATATGTGTGAATCAGACAGCTGCATGTTAGCAAGCTAAATGAGCAAATGCTAGAAAACTTCCAGCACGTTTTCCCTCCCCAAACCAAGATTCTGAATGAAACAATAAGTATGCTAACAGATGAAAATTGCTTCTTTAACTTCCCATTGGCAATGTCTGGAACCAGCTGTGGATTAAGTTATTGCTATTCATATTTCTGTTCCTATCATTCAGTCTCTACAAATCCCTAAAGGGTCTCAGGGGAGTTAGGTGCTCTACTGCTGTGGTTGAAAAAGCAGAACTGTAGAGTCCTTTCAGAGCCTTTGTTTAGAGTAAAATGTTAATATATTCAGCCTGAAGTCATCTTTCACCATTATGTTTGCTAGTTAAGATGCTTTATGAATAGCCAAAACTGTTGTGCTAGTCTTCAATATGATACACAAGTTTATTAAGGGTACATTTTGATGAATAGAAGTAATTAAAGAAATCAGACGAAACATAAGACTTTTACTACCATGTAGGGTCTGTTTGGCTTTAGATGGTAAGAGGATTGCATAAAAATGAAAATTTTATTCCTGACCTAGCACACAGGAATAAATGAAGTTTTTATTGAGCTAACCTCAGTTTAAAATCATAGAAACAAGTATTTACAAACTCTTTAAAAAGATACAATATCTTATGCCTCTCTTTTAAAAATGCAACTGGAAAAGGACAGAAGACTAGGGAAGAAGATTATGGAAGACTCCAAGCTGATTAACAGAAGTATCTGTACCTTCAAAAAAAATCTGTTATATGCAATCCAGTAAAGGTCAAATGATGGTAATAAAGGAGATGGAACTCTAGATTTTCTAGATTTCTCTAGATTTTCTTATTTCAGCATCATCAAAAAAAGACTGTGGTATGAAATACTTATTAACTGTACATATGATTGTGTTTCTTTCTATGAACAGTGGTAACCCTATAATGTTAATAGGGGCTGTACAGTCAACAGTTTCTCTGCATGTAGCAGTACAAAACACTAGTTAAGTCTGAAGTCCATTTATTTAGAGAAACTGTCTCTTCCCATCCCCCCACTTTGGTTCACTGCATATTGCCTTCTTGGATAATCTGAGATTTTGCATTACAATTACAAAGGTAACTCATTTCAACCATATTTAACAGCTAAGCAGTAAAGCAATTCTTAAGGCTCTTGGTACATTATACTAATAATGGATTTTCATCATCATAGGTAGGAGTAAGTGAATTTCCCAGCACAATTTAGAATTATAATAACCATATCAAAGAATAACTACCTAAAAATGAATAAAAGTATATTACACACACACTCTTTTCATTTTTACAGCTTTGATTAAGCTTTCTCCCTGCCTCTCCATTTATTTGGTCACTTAAAACTGTATGCTTATGTAAAAAAGGTATATATCCATTTACTTTAGTTAAATCTGTGTTAGCTGCATAAAAGTGCTTAATGAATGAAAGCAAAATAATCCTTGTGAAGTCATTATAAATTCTAGTAAGGAAAAAGATGTATTTTATCTCTTCCCTTTTGCTTCCCTCTTTCCTCTTTTCCAGACTTTCCTCTGGCAGCAGCACTCCAAAGTATATTTCAGGCCCAAGAGAAAACATTGCAGTTTCCAGAACCATTTGATGTAATAAGCAGAAGTTGAAGGAATAAAAAAGCATGCAGTGTAACACTGCTCTGACCAACAAAACGTCATAGCAGAAGCTTAGAGGCTTTATCAGTGGTATGAGTTGGAAGTTCTAGAATTGTGTCATGACAATGTCAATGTGATAGTGTGGTGATCCTAGTTTTGTGCACAGTTTTGGAAGCAAAAGGAACGCATCAAAAACCAACAAAGATAACAATAGTACATACTTGTGATCTCTTTGCAGAGATTCATTTTTTCAGCCAGACTGAAGTATTGCAAGCATAGGTAATGGTATTTATAAAGTCAATATTCAACATGCAGTACTTCTTTAAGGAACACCTCAAACAGATCTGTCTCTTCAAGTAGCTCTGTTACAAAATTATTTTAGGAGGCTTATTAAAAACACAATGAGGTTTTCCAAAGAACTGTTACTAGAACATCGGAAGAAACACAACTGATCAGTTTTCCACTTATTTGCTATGGGAAATTGTTATAGAGTATGCAGATGACTAGAGGTGTCCATCTTTTCCCCCATTCTCCCCCCTGAACATTACTGTGTTTGTTTGTAATCTCTTGGGGAGGGGAGGGAGGTAGCCCTCTCCTCCGGCTGAGCCACACGGGCAGGAGCCAAGCGGCTGTGACGGGTCGGCACGGCAACCTGCACCCCTGCCCTGGCGGTGTCGGCTCAGCATGGAGCGCACTGGCTACAGCAGAGGCAGGGGCAGCCCCGACGACAGAGGCAGGGGACCACCACCGGAAGTGATGCGCACCCCGCCAGGAGCTGGGTGGAAGCAGCCCCTGGAGCGACAAACAGTGGCAGACCACACCTGCAAGTCCTGGAGTGGCAGCAGAGGTGACAGCCTGCACCCATGAGTCCTGGAGCAGCTGCTAGTGATGGTAGAGAAAGAAATGGCAACGCAGCTGTGACGTAGCCCTGGTGTGGAAGGCAGAAGTGTGAATGGCCCATCAGGAGGGACAGACTTCTGCTGCAGGGAGGGCTGGGAACACCCTACCCTTCTGAGAAGAGGGCGAGAGGGAGAAAGCATGCTCTCCTCCATCTTGCGGCAGCATGCTCAGGCTGCTGGACCATCCCTTCATCTCTTGTCCACTCACCCACCCATCACCATCATCTACCACCTGGGTTTCCTCCATACTCTATCTCACCTGCCACCTCATCTTAATCGGACTGCACCCAAGCAGGTTTTACTGCAAGTCGGGGGCACAGCCAGTGGTGTGAGGGGGGAACTGGAGGGTTTATATCAGTCTGTATTTTCATTGTTATGTGCTTTTCTCTGTTAAAAAGTTATTCTTTATAACTCACCCTCAGTGTGCAGCATTTTCTTTCTTTTTGGGGGAGGTTCCTAACAGGGTCATCTCCCAGATTTGTCTTTTCAAACCAGGGCAATTAATTGGCGCCCAACATGGGACACCAGGGGGCACTATAGAAGCAGGCATAAAGAATAATTTATTTGTGTATAATTTTGTGTGTGGTTTATATACAATTTGAATTGTTTTTTGCAATGTCTGTTAATCTGTTATTTAAAAGAGGGGGGGCCAATTGTAAAGATGCTACCACTTGGACTACTATCAAATGTTTTCTGGAGCAGTGGCTTATTGACAAGAATTGTTCTGGTTGTATCTGGCATACAGTGGATCTATGATATCATAACTATTGAGATCATGAGACTTGGCTGGGACATGTACCAGAAGTTCTTTTGGTACCCGAGCTTAACATCCTATTTTGAATATTTCACCAATTCCTCTGACCCATATGGTGTTGGGATTGGTGAAAGTTTAGAGTCTTCTCTGACTGCCAAGCATGTCATGTTTTTACTGATGATCCTTCTTCTGACTCTGCCCAGCATGGTGTATACAATTTATTCGGTGTTTTGGATTAGGGCAACGGTTCCTCAGGAGCCTACCCCAGATCCAAACCATGCTGATTGGATTGGGGAGTGGGAAGAAGAGGGCCAAATCTTAAGGCAATTCTCTGCCCCAATAGATTGGAGACTCTCCCCTGACCAAACTCAAACCCCTAGCCAAATTGCTCAGTGCCTGTGGGAACACCCCTCTTCTGGTTTAAAACAAAACCAGCTGAATGCCATCTGTTGGGTGTTGGCCTAAGCATACCATACCATGGTTTTAGCTGCATGGCACCCCCTACAGGTAGGAGGAGAGAATAACAACGCGGGGCCAAAACCAGCACATCGTGACAGCTCAGCCCCCAGCCAAACCAGAGCAACAGCCTGTGCCCCAGCCCCCTCCAGTTCAGCCTCCAGCCCAGCCTCCAGTCCAACCACAGCCTGCAGTCCAACCAAAGCCTGTTGTCCAGCCTGCTGCCCAGCCTCCAGTCCAGCCTCCCGTCCAGCCACAACCCTTAGCCCAACCTTTGGACCAACCAGAGCCCCTACCACTCTGCTTTGCCTGCAGCCCCTACAGCCTCCACCATCCTGTTCTGCCTGCAGCCTGCCAGCATCTAAGCCTCTGCTACAGCCCCAAGCTCAGCCAGCAACTGTCGCTCCAGCGCAAAGGAAGAAGTACAAGACCAATTCAGTGCGTTCAGCTGATGATGATGACCAACAGGGACCTTCACAGCCAGTGGAGGTATCGGAGCCTGAAGTAATCACTGAGACCTTTTCTCTCAAGGGACTGCACCTACTATGTAAGGAGCTCACCTGGAAACCAGGTGAGCCCATTCTGACCTGGATGCTCCGTGTGTGGGACATGTTTGGCAATGATACACAGCTGGACAGCACTGAAGCCCAACAGCTAGGAAACCTGTCCCAGGACTCTGACATTGACCGAGTGTTTGTGGCAGCAAAGGAGCCTACCGGTGTCTGGCAGCTCCTCGTGAGGAGTGTCAGAGAAAGGTACACCCATGAAGAGGACTTGAGGAAACAACAAGGATCCTGGAAGACCATGGAGGAAGGGATCCAACATCTCAGAGAGATGGCCATCTTCAAAATCCTTTTCAGCAACAACCTGGATGCCACAAGCCCTGATGACATCAGATGCACATCCTGGATGTGGTCCAAGATGTGTCAGCTCACGCCACAGATGTACTCGCAGTTTCTCACATCACTTCAGTATGATAAAGGAGAGGACACAGTAGGTGATACAGCAAAGAAGTTGCAAGGCTGTGAGGATGCCATGCATGGTCCGCTTCAATCCCTGGTATCCACAGTGGATAAAATGGCTGATGACTTCAGAATTTCAGGAACAATATCACTGATGACATGAAAGGCTTTAAAGACGATGTGTGGGATCTTAAGGACGATGTGCAGGGAGTGGAGAAAGGGCTTATTGACCGGATCAATGACAGCCACTGACGCTCGAGGAGAGAATGAAGGAGAACAACCACAACGTCGCACCTGTACAGGCCAGGAACAGATGCCCTCCACCTCCACAAAAAGACTCTCCCTCATGAATCCAGCTTTGGTATTTCCTGGTGGATAATGGGGAGAACATGGATCGTTGAAACAAGAAACCCACCCATGTCTTGGCAGCCCATGTGCAGGAGCTAAAGGACAGAATGAATGCCAGGGTGAAATCTGCAAGGGTGAGACCTGTGCCAGCTTCCCATGGACACAGGTATTCCAACCACAAGTAGAGGGGCCCTGCCTCCAATCAGGGGGAGGAGAGGGACAACAGAATCTATTGGACTCTGTGGATTCTATGGCCTGGTACGTCTGAGCCACAAGCATTTAGGGCTATAGTCGACATTGGTACACAATGCATTTTAATGCCTTCAGGACATGTGGGGCCACATGCTATTTCCATCGCTGGGGTGACCGGGGACTCTCAAGAGCTCACAGTACTGGAAGCTGATATAAGCTTGACTGGGCCGGACTGGACTAAACACCCCATTGCAACCGGCCCAAATGCCCCATGTATCCTGGGCATTGACTACCTGTGGAACAGGGATTTCAAAGACCCAAAGGAGTATTGGTGGGTGTTTGGGATTGCTGGTGTAGAGATCGATAAAGCCAGACAATTGAATACTTTGCCAGGACTGTCAGATAACCCCTCTGTTGTAAGTCTTTTGCAGGTAGAGGGACAGAAGGTAACCATTGCCACCTCAGTC
>VWZO01008822.1:21823-32795 GCA_013396975.1 Bucco capensis | reverse complement strand
AAGCTCCACCATACAACCAGCTGCCAGAGGAGGAGAAACAGTATGCTCTTTTCACTGATGGTTCTTGCCGTATTGTCCGGGCAACCTGGAAGTGGAAGGCAGCTGTATGGAATCCCTTACGGCATGTCGCAGAGGCCACAGAAGGAGGAGGTGGGTCCAGCCAGCTTGCAGAGCTTAGAGCTGTCCAGCTGGCCTTGGACATCGCTGAGTGAGAGAAGTGGCCAAAGCTCTATCTCTACACTGACTCATGGATTGTGGCTAATGCTTTCTGGGGATGGCTAGACAGATGGAAGAAGACCAGTTGGCATCAGAAGGGAAAACCTATTTGGGCTTCCGAGACATGGCAAAACATTGCCACTCGGGTAGAGAAATTAGTTGTAAGAGTTCGTCATGTGGATGCTTATGTACCAAAGTGATGGACTGATTAGGAGCAATTAAATAATGCACAGGCTGACCGAGCTGCCCAAATCGAAATATCAGAGGTAGATTTAGACTGGCAGCATAAGGGAGAGCTGTTTCTAGCTCTATGGGCCCACAGTGCTTCAGGTCACAAGGGGAGAGACACCACCTACCGATGGGCAGGGGACTGAGGGGTGGATTTAACTCTAGACACTATCTTGCAGGTTATTCATGACTGCGAGACATGCACTGACATCAAGCAGGCAAAAAGAGGGAAGACCCTGTGGTATGGTGGATGCTGGGCTAAGTTAGGGTACGGTGAGGCGTGGCAAATTGATTACATCATACTGCCACAGACTTGCCAGGGTAAGCGCTACGTGCTTACTATGGTGGAGGCAACTACCGGCTGGCTAGAAACGTATCTGGTGCCTCTTGCCACTGCCCAAAACACCATCTTGGGCTTGGAAAAACAAGTCCTGTGGCAACATGGCACACGGGAAAGAATTGAGTCAGACAATGGTACTCATTTCAAAAATGGCCTAGTCACTACTTGGGCCAAAAAGCATGGCATTGAGTGAATATACCATACCCCCTACCATGCACCAGCCACCGGAAAATTTGAGAGATGCAATGGTCTGTTAAAAACCACGCTGAAGGCACTGGGCAGGGGAACTTTTGAAAACTGGGATCAGCGCTTGGTGAAAGCTACGTGGCTGGTCAACACCAGAGACTCTGTCAATCGAGCTGACCCTGCCCTCTCCAAACCTCTGAAAACCGCTGATGGGGATGGAGTGCCTGTAGTACACCTGAAAGCTATGCTAGGGAAAACCGTTTGGATCAACCCTGCCTCGAGCAAAGGCAAGCCAATCCGTGGGATTGTTTTTGCTCAGAGACCAGGTTACACCTGGTGGATAATGCAGAAAGATGGGGAAACACGGTGTGTGCCTCAGGGAGACCTTAACTTTGCCTAAGAACTCTCTTTGGAAAGAGATCATGCCTAAATGTATATAGTTGATATGTATATATCATACATCACTGTATGCCATGCATGTATCTGACCCTCGCTTTTATAATTGCATAAAGTTTTTCAGTAGTATAATGCATGTGTATATATTGATGTACACAGTTGTATAAAGTTTTCGGTAGTGTAGTATATCTATATATGTATCATAGTCTAATTCGAGATGGAGGCTTCTAGGTCCAAAACAGCCCATGCGTTTTGGACTAAAGGGGGCATGACTATTGAATTTTTTTAGTGTGCAAGCCATTCCCGATTCCAGCACAGCAAGGTGCCAGACGTGTGAGCTGTGGAGTCCAGACTTGTGTTTGCTGAAAATGAACAAGTAAACCAGAGCAACCTTAGAGAGTATGATTGCTCTATTTATAACTTACTATATAGGTGCAAATTTGATATTGGTAACCACTGGAAGTATTGTGTATGTAGTGTTTAGATTATGTAAATGTAAGTGTGTTCTGAATGTTCGTGTTGTTGTGGCACGTGTAAGATGTATTCCTCTGCTCATGATCCCAAAGAGCCTCCTGAAGAGACCACGGGATTGTAAACTCGGTTTATTGTAATGTTGCGTTCTGTAGAGTTAGTTGAGTTAAAATTGGTTGTAAAGTTTGTTAGTATAATCTAACATCTAAGATGAACCTCCCCTGGTGCAATTTCAATCCATTTCCCCTCGTCCTATCACTCTCCAATAGGGAGAACAGACCAATCCCTGCCTCTCTACAACATCCCTTCAAGTAGTTATAGAGAGCAATGTGGTTTCCCCTCAACCTTCTCTTTTCCAGGCTAAACAGGCCCAGATCCCTCAGTCGTTCCTCATAACGCTTATGCTCTAAGCCCTTTACCAGCTTGGGAGCCCTCCTCTGTACCCTCTCCAGCACCTCAATGTCCCTCTTGTAGTGAGGGACCCAAAACTGGATGCAGTACTCGATGTGAGGCCTCAGCAAAGCTGAGTAAAGGGGCACGATCACCTCCCTGCTCCTGCTGACAACACTGTTCCTGATGCAGGCCAGGATGCCGTTGGCCTTCTTGGCCACCTGGGCACACTGCTGGCTCATGTTCAGCCAGCTGTCAATCAACACCCCCAGGTCCCTCTCTGCCTGGCAGCTCTCCAGCCACTCCTCCCCAAGCCTGTAGCACTGCTGGGGGTTGTTATGACCAAGGTGCAACACCCGGTATTTGGCCTTATTGAATTTCACTGCATTGGCCTTGGCCCAGCGATCCAGCCTATCCAGATCCCTCTGTAAAACCTCCCTTCCCCCAAACAGATCGACATTGCCACCCAGCTTGGTGTCATCTGCAAACTTACTAAGGCTGCGCTCTATCCCCTGGTCCAAATCATTGATGAAGATGTTAAACAGGAGTGGCCCCAGGACTGAGCGTTGTGGGACCCCACTCGTNCCATTCTCTTGGCTTGGGGGGCTGGCTTCCCTCAGTACAGGTGTTACTTTTATTAAAGACTGAGACAAAGAAGGCATTAACCACCTCAGCCTTGTCCTTATCTTTTGTTACTATCTTTCCTTCTGGGTCTAGCAGGGTATGTAGGCTCTGTCTGTTCTTTCTTTTGTTATTAATGTATTTATAAAAGCTTTTCTTGCAATCTTTTACTTTCAAAGCCAGATTAATTTCTAACTGGGCCTTGGACCTTCAAATCATCTCCCTACATAACCTAACAAAATCCTTATACTCACTAGGAGTGGCCAGCCCTCTTTTCCAGAGGCTATTAACTCTCTTTTTTTCCCTGATCTTCAGCAATATGTCCCTATTCAGCCAGGCTGGTCTTCTGTGCTGCTGGCTTGTCTTAAGGCATGTAGGGATGGCCTGCTCCTGTGCCTTCAAGATTTCCTCCCTAAATAATGTCCAGCCTTCCTGGACTCCTATGCGCTTCAAAACTGAATCCCATGTCACTGCTCAATTAATCAATTTATTAAATCAAGCTTTTGCCATAGGAGTGCAGAGAGGAAAATATAGTAAGAAAATAAAAAATGAGAAAAGACATTTAAGTGAAGTTATAGCTACCACAAAGGAGTATCCCACACAGCATCTCAGACATCTCAGAAATACCTTCTCAGAGATCCTTAAATCCTTCTGCAATGGTAGGGAGTGTGCAGAAAACAAGCAATCATGATTGTGTGTTTATAATTTCCATAGTTCCGCCTTGTCCTGGTATGTTCCCCATGACAATGGCACATGGTGTTCATGCAGTGTTGATGCAGCCATCACGTGCCTGCTTGCTCATATTGACTTATGCACAATTCTGACTTCCCAGAGCCTGGATTCCCCAAAAGTATGGTTTCCAGTGTTTGACCCCAAGTTCTGGGTAGCTTCCATAGCGCAAGTTTCCCACTCACTCTGACAAGAGGGTCACTTGCTGGGCAGTACCACTTTGCTCCAACCCAGAGCAATGGTTTCCATCCACAAAACAATGGTCGTTAACCACAAAATAGCTGTACCTTCATCTGTATGTTCTGCTTGAAGGTGTCTTGAAGACGTCTTGCATAGCAACACTTAGTTACAGTTCTGCTTGACAAATGCTCTTTGTCTGATAGTTCAGTGCTTAAAGGCATATGGCTTCTAACTTAAAGGAATATACTACAAGGTGTAAGAAAAGGGTCCACATCCAGAACAATGCCAGATGGAGACAAGTGGGCCCTTTCCTGCTGTGTACGCTCTGCCACTCCTTGGGATATGCTGTAGGTTGCAGCACATGGAAAGTAAAATACCAGGATGCTTCAGCTGTGGCCTTACATTTCACAGCTAGGGCAACAGTGAAACAGCGTATCTGTGATCCCTGTGGGCATAAAACATAGAACTTGTTCTCTTTTCAAAATGCGGCCTATTAAAAACAAAACCAAAAACAACAAAAACTCAAAACAACAAACCTACAAACCTCAAAACCCCAAAAAACCAAACCACACCTACAAAAAAACCCCTTCATCTTTTAAGAGTAGCCTCTCTGTTTGCTGAGATGATTTTAAGCTAGCCGGTTTAGGAAATCTGGTCACTTTGGTTGCAAACTTTGTTAACCAACTTGTTGCCACAAAATACGTTAAAGATTTGGGTAGCCTCTACTAAGCCTCAGCAGCCACTATGCAAGTGTCTTGTGTGAAGACCGTCATAGCTCCAGTCATGTCTAAAGTGCAGAAAGAACATGCAAAGGACAGGAGCGTAATGGCAAGACTAAAATGTCACACTTCAGAAGAAGTTACCAACTCAGTTGTTGATGGATTCGTTTTAGTTACACCTCCTGCTTTTTGACTTATGTGATAAGGAGTAAATCATCTGCTACCCTGAATGACAGTAGACACCTTGCAGCCACTGACCTTGAAATAATTATTTTTTGTGGACTAACCTATGTTTCCCTGTGAACAGGTATACAAATTCAAACTATAATGCAGGCAAGATAGTTTAGCTATGAACTTAACTTCAGCAAATGTTTGTCTAAATAAGACTTCACAACCATCAACACAATTTGTCAACAGCAGGCAGATTAATTTTGAGTGCCAGAAAAAAAAGAAGTAGTTGGAATCACTTATGCTGCACTGCAGTGAAGATGCACAATAACAAAGCTGATAGCATCCATGGTTAGTAAAGCTAGCTTTTACTCGTAGATCTTCATGGTTACTAACAGATCATTGTGACACAGCCAAGAGGTTACACACCTTTTTGCAGAGACTGAAAGGTGAACTACAAGCTGGGTCTCCTGTACTCCATTTAGACTCATGCCTAACCTGAATTTACTGAGGTTCACCTAGAATATCTGTTCAAGGTAAATATATTTAAATTTAAAGTTATGTGCGTCTTACTGCACATCATTTCTTTCCCCCACAACACAGCCTTTCTGGTTTTATACCTTCCCAGACACAGCTACATTTCCAGAACTGCTCTAATTATCCATTTTAATTTTTATTCATCGTGAGGGAAGCTTTGTGTTTGCCTGATATGCCAAAATTTACTCGATATGCTTGAAAAATTCCCAAATATATACCTTATCCATTCTGAGAAGGATTGATACTTAGTATCTTAGCTCAGCATATTCAAGCCACAGCTAGGCAATTCTTTTGAAACTCATTAGATAACTGGCTAGTCTAAATTTTGGAGACATTTGAAGAAAATTCTTGTAGCTTAGCATTCACGGTGGTGTTTGAAGTTTGAGTAGAAAGCATCTTCCTCTCTCCAGTGCTACCTATCATCCCACTCCACAAGTGAGAACACACAGGAAAGAATAATTATGAAAATTCTATTTCCTGAATTTTTAACACAAAGTTTTCCTTGAACAATGTAAAGTATTCTACAATGAAAAAAAAATCAAACAAACAAACCAACCAAAACCCACAAAAGCCCCCAGCTACCTAGCATTTGTACCTGTGTCAGACAGCTGTAAGCTACGTTTATTTACATCTACATGCTACAAGCTGTATTATGCTACAGCTATAAGATGCATTTATTTACATGTACAAAAAAACAGAAAACAGATTGAGATTAAATATTTGGATCAACAGTTGTCAGACCTTTTCAGATGCTGAGGTTTACAAGGAGTATAGATGTATAGGCAAGCCAGAGCAAATTAACTGATTTTTGAACTTATGAAGTAGCTCAAATGTTATACCTGTTTGATATGACTATGTGATTTAGAATGTCAAAGGATTATAATTTGGAGATATTAAGTGATTTTAATTCAAGTATGTCTCAGTTATTTCCTACAGAATATTTTTCTGCCTTTATCCTTGAGAAATAACAATGAAAGTCATAAATCTTCAATACAGTTTAATCTAGTTCACAATATACACCATTGCTCATCTTTGCCAACTCTTCTGCATTATTGCCACCATTTGAACACTTAACTAAAGTAATATTTAATATTTAATTAGAGAGTTCATCACTTTCCTTGTTATCATACCCTCAGCACTCAAAAATAAATTTTCAATGGAATTAACACTAATAGTTCCTTTAACTGATGCTAGGTATGCTAGGTCTTTGCATTGTCTTTTCAGTATGCATTAATACAAAGTCTTCTTGAACTGGGTAGGTGGGGGTTCACAGATACAGGACATTAACTTTGCAACATCTACTGACTTGTTAGGATAATTATGCATTCATCTTTTGTCAGTGAATTAATTTTAGAAGAGATTTGAATATCTTCCTGTCATACATATATAAAAACAAATCTGTACATAAAAATGAGACATAGTAATCCTATTTTAATTCTACTAAAACAACAAAAAAATATTCTTACACCTGTACAGAAGGTATATTCAAATGTATCAGCATACATATTCAGCTGAATTTGAATCCTTTATGTTAATTTGCAGTTAAGAAATATTGTAGTCTATGGCTAAGCTGGGACTTAACAACCAAGATAAGTCTTAACAGAAACTATTTCTTATGTTAAACTGAGAGATCTATATTCAGCTTTATTGGGTTTCTATCTTCCTGTAACAGAGATGTGACATTTAAACACTACTTAAGAGCTTGTTACCTTTCACTAAGGTGCTCTGAGCTGTCAAGACCTGCAAAGATATGTAGACTTGCAGACTAGAGCTGCCAAAATTCTCCTGACTGCTAGAATTTGCAGTAGCACAACTGTTCACTATGAAGCACTATCAGTGGATTCTTAAGTGGCCATTATCTGTGAAGTAGACATTCTGTTCATTAGTGGGACTGATGAAGAGTGAGATGTTAATAGAGTATTTTACTGCCAGCTTTCAGAGCTGCAAGGGGAATATGCAGAGGAAAAGCGTGACTTCAGAATCTCCAGTCCTCATCATTATAGCTACATCTTTAGAAATGCGAAGAAAGTAGAGGAATAGCTTTGATGACTTGCCAAAGACTGCCTTTCACAGCAGTTCATGCTGCAGGCAGTTTAATCATATCATGGTGCTTTCTTCAGATATCGATTTAGGAGAAGTCTAGTCACTGGGCTCTTATGCCTCTATTTAGCCTTGATTTATCAGAAGTTTGTGATTCCTTCTGATATGGGAAAAAAACTAGTCTTTTTAAAAGTGCAGAACCATGAACAGAAGCAACACTGCTCTCTTCTAGTTGTGGAAGGTACATGTCCTTCTTTCACAGTCCTACTAGAAAAGTGGACAGAATTGTCAGGTTGTATGAGAAGCAGCTATCTTCTTCTTTCAGCCACTCAAAAGGTTACCTTTTGTAGAGCAGAGATGTAGCCTTCTCCCTCAATGCAAAACTCCAGTGCCATCAGGTTTTGATCCTGAACCCTTAGAAGTATGGTATGGACAGCTAGATTTTAAGAGAAGCACTGCTACTAAAGATGGTAACAGTAGAATGTAGTATTGAAATGTGAATTATTGCTCTTGAAGGCTTTATTTTGAAGCCATTGGTGAGAGAGAAGAAAACTGCCAGGTATGTCTTTATTTCTATCACCTCTGCTCAGAAGCTAGTGAATACAAAGAATAGGACAATTCCTATGTTTAGTGGATGATAGGCTGAGTTCTCAGTCATATTCTTGTTCCCCAGTCTTGGAGCAGAGTTTCAGCTGAGGCAGAAGGATCACTAGGCCTAATCACTTGGCAAGGAGATATCAACATAGGATTTTTCTCTGTTCCTTGAGGCTCTAGAAATTCTTAGTGATTTTGGATGGTATGGTGACAATTTGAGCCAAACTGTAGAGTTTGTTTAGTCATTTGACAGACTGTCACATATCTCGGGAGTTCAAGCAGGAAATTGAAAACAACAATAAAGATCCCCTGTCTCAGTAGATTTAAGATACTTGAGGAACTAATATTACGGGGGGGAGATTTTGCCTCTTGCTGACCAGAGCCTGCCATATGAATACATTTAGAAAAGGCAGCAACGAATTTTTAATATTGAAAATATTAGGTAACTGAGCTGTTATACTCACGGTCCTTTTTATGCCTGATGTACATCCACTTAAGATGATAAATTTTAAACTCCAGTAATTTTGTCTGGTTACATTGAAACACGGGACTTAGAGCAAAATTGAAACACGGAACTTAGACCAAATATTAGAATAAGTTTAAACAACTGAAAAGCAGCAGGAGAGTTTGCAAGGTAGATGTATAGTCTTAAGATACGGGGGGACCCTATCAGTACGCAAACAAGGTATATTGTCTGCAGAGCAGGGCCGGCCATCCGAGTATATTGTCTACATGGTAGAGTTATCCAGCTCCATTGTCTTCCTCGGGTTATCCAATTGAAAGAAACTGATCTCATGGTCAGGATCTTAGCTAACTCAGCAAAGGTGGAAAGTTCACTGTGAGGAAGACTTGGAGCCCTCCTGCAAAAGACTCTTCAAGGAGATCCCCCAGAGGACAGCACGCATGCGCCAAGAGGAGGAGTCATATGATAATGAGTTCCCCAAATAATTGTACTCATACCTGGAAACAATCGTAATAGTCCAGCCCATACTAATGAATATGTATACTGTCATACTATAACTGTTTGCTTGTACGAAGCACTGGTGGGCAAGTTAGGAGGAGCTATCCCTGTTGTCCCCCAGTGCTGGAATAAACATACCTGCTCCTCTAACTCTCTACGAGTTGTAAAGTTTGTTTCCCGTAAGTCAGTTTTGGCGAGCCAGCCAGGAGAGTTCTCTGTCCAGCTGCGTAACCTGCTGAGGACGGGACTCCTTAGGGTACTCCCCCGAGAGTTCTCGGAGAGGACACCCTGACTCATTCAGATTGCTGCGGGGACAGAGAAGAACTTCTATGGGTGGGGCAGGTATGTTAAAGGGAAAGGGGAACCTGTAACCTGTGAGGAGACATCCCATGTGAGCTAAAGAGCCTTGTCGCTGCCCCTGGGAAGGGTACCCTGGCTGGGTTTGGGTCTCAAGTCCCAATGTTGTTGGTCACCGGGCAATGGTAACCTGGGCTCTCCTGGCCATCGTGGCAGGAGAGATAATAGGAGTTGCCATACATTGGTTGTAAGTGTTCGGTACTATGTGTCATTTGACTTATTGAGTAATAAGGCCTGTGTAGTTTTTGTTGTAACTTGTGGAGTCTTGTTGTAAATTGTTGTATTGTCACGGTTATCATGGAAATTGTGTGATTTATGAGTGTGCGTGTGTATGAGACTTACAATAAAGTGCAAAGTGAGAGGGAGTCCAAATCCGCGTTTCCGCTTCCCTGCAAGGGGCATGGCTGGAGACAGACAAAGCGATTGTGAGTGTGTGAGTATATGCAGAATATAAGTATATATTCGTGGGCGTGTGATAAATGTCAAGGTCACTGGAGTTATTGTTGTAACCCATTCCATGAGGTAAAATTAGTGCAATTGTGGGAACGGGGGTGTAAGAATGTTTCTGCAGGGGTAAGCCAACTTTCCAGCCCTCCACCTGCCCCTCCTGACCAGCTGGCTGGTCAAAACTCTCTTCCCTCTGCACCTGTCAAAGAGGGTGGTGGCCAGAGACAGAGACAGAATGATTTCTCCCTCTAGAGCTAGAAGTGGAATACGTGAAGGAGAGGGGGTAGGAAAGCAAAAACAAGAATTGAGAAAGGGATATTTGCAGATGCTGCCACCAGCTCGGCCGGTTTGGAGGCAGGCTGCAGGCGGAGAGCAGCAACCAGGTAGGGGCCGGGCTGCGAGTGGGGCAGGGTTGCCAGGGGTTGGGAGCAAGGGCTACTGATGGGTGAGTTAGGGGGGAAGGTGGGCATCAGGGAGAGGGCGCAGCGCTGCCACCACCCCCACCTGGCCTTGCCAGGCACGTCCCCTGCACCAGTTGCCAAGGAAGCATATCAGTCCTAACAGCGGGCAAGGAGGGCTGACTGCTGTTCCCTGCGAACGCACAAGCCGGTTGAGGTGCTCCGGGGTTGGGGTGTCGAGTATCTATGGCCACAGAGATGTCTGCAGTGGCACAGTGCCTTGGCGGTCAGTCCAAAACAGGGTTTCACATTGTTATGTGCAGTGCCTGCCTCCCCCAAGTGATCAGGTTGGCAGCAGGGTGCCGAGAGGTGAAGTGCTGGGGACACTCTGGGCCAGGCTTTTCCTCCCGCACATGCCCCTGCAGCTTGTGTGCAGGTGGTACGGTGTGGCTCAGCTCTGCTCCTGATGACAGAGTGCTGTCCCCGCTGAAAACTCAAGCGGGTATGCGATATTTATTGATGATCTGGATGAGGGGATCGAGTCTACCATCAGTAAATTTGCGGATGACACCAAGTTGGGAGGGAGTGTCCATCTCTATGATGGAGTGATTGGAGCGGTGGATGAGGGGAAACCGACTGATGTAGTCTATTTGGATTTTTGTAAGGCCTTTGATATGGTCCCTCATGACATCCTCATCTCAAAACTGCAGAGGTATGGGTTTGATGGGTGGACCGTTCGGTGGATAAGGAATTGGCTGGAGGGACGCAACCAGAGAGTTGTGGTTAATGGCTCTATGTCTGGGTGGAGAGCGGTGACTAGTGGTGTCCCTCAGGGCTTGGTTTTGGGACCGGTGCTCTTTAATATTTTCATTAATGACCTGGACGTGGGTATGGAGTGCATCCTCAGCAAATTTGCAGATGACACCAAGCTGATGGGTGTGGTTGACACGCCAGGAGGCCGAGATGCCATTCAGAGGGACCTGGACAGGCTTGA
>VWZO01008822.1:1295-21231 GCA_013396975.1 Bucco capensis | reverse complement strand
ACTGGTGAAGGGGCTGGAGGGAAAGCCATATGAGGAAAGGCTGAGGGAACTGGGACTGTTTAGCCTGAGGAAGAGGAGACTCAGGGGGGACCTTATCGCCCTCTACAACTACCTGAAAGGAAGTTGTAGTCAGGTAGGGGTTGGGCTCTTCTCCTTGGCAGCTAGTGACAGGACAAGAGGCCATGGTTTGAAGCTGCAGCAGGGGAGGGTTAGACTGGACGTTAGGAAGCACTTCCTCACACAGAGGGTGATTGGGCTCTGAAATAGGCTGCCCAGGGAGGTGGTGGAGTCGCCGTCCCTGGAGGTGTTTAAGAAAAGATTGGATGTGGCACTGAGTGGCATGGTTTAGATGTTGTGGTGTATTGGGTCATAGGCTGGACTTGATGATCCTGGGGGTCTTTTCCAGCCTTGGTGATTCTGTGATTCTGTGATATTTAGGCATAAAGTACATCAAATGCCTTTAAGAAAAATTCTTCTGGGAGGAAAGGTGCTGGCAAATTAGGGAAGCCAAGCACCCTCAGGGAGTAGTGAGCAGGCAGGGTTGTAGATTCAAGCCAATTTGCAGCTCCCAGCAGGGCTGCTGGGAGGAGGAGGGGTTGAGTTTCCCAGGCAGGCCAGGGGTGCTGCAGGGGTGTTAGCATTAAGGTTCCAAGTATGGAGCAGTTTCTATAAGAAGGGAATACAGGGGAAGGGAACAGACCTCAGCATAGAGTTGGGTCAGAGACCCAAAATGGGAAAAGATCAGTGTGGTGTATACAAATGGGGTTCACTGAAAAAAGGAGTGTCCATGAGAGCTGGTGGACCCCAAAAGGAAGAGAAGGTCACTCAGTTAATGCAGTTGTATTGTTAGGAGATCAGGATCTTCCCCTATAGCAGGAACCCACCGCAATAGACCTCTTGGCAACTTTTAGGATGGGTCCAGATGGAAAGGAGGTGATCAGGATCCTCTCAATCCACTTGGAGCTTTACAGCAAAAGGAGGGAGGCTTTTAAAAAGGGATCTTTGATTATTCATGGGGTAAAGGAACAAATTTGAGATGCATGGCAAAATAGTGGTTGCAATTTATTGGGAAGAAATCTGATGGCTAAATTGGGGATTGAAATTCACATTACAAAAGGGGGTATTGAGGCTAATACTGCTGTAGAATTGTGTAAATTATCTTAGAAGGCTTGTGAAGTAAACCTAGCAGTGTGGGCAACTTCAGGGAAAGAAATGTTTTCTGGGAAGGCCCACTCACATAGGACTTGACCTTTGAATGGGTCCAGAAAGGAAAAAGAAACAGGGGAAAAAACAGTTGATATGGATTGTTCTTTGTTTTGCCCCCCAGGGGCTAGGTTATTACAGTACATGAATTAATTCACTTTTTGTCAGAGAGGGAAAGTATAGGTGGTGGTAAGGAAGGCTGAGTAATTGAGACATGTATATTGGCTGAGGGCATGTGGTCTGTGGTGTTGTCCAGGACTAGGGGGAGGTGCTCAGTGATTGGCCAATCAGCAAGTGATATTCGGAGGAACAGTAAGGATGAGGACAGGAGGACTATGAGAAGAGGGAGTAGTCAGGAGTGTGGGACCAAGGAAGGTGGTGGAAAGGGATCAGTGTGCATGGTGTAAGATAAAGGGACACTGAAAGAATGAATGCCCTAAAAGACAGAGTGGGAGAGACAGGTTACAGGCTCATGTCAAGAAAGATTGATGGAGACCTGGGGAATCTACCCTAGCGGATCTACTCGTTGGCTAGGGAAACAGCAACAGGGGGTGGAATTTTAGTGACTACTGGAGCGACATTTTCAGTCTTAAATCAGGCTCCCACAGATAATGATTTTGTTACACTAAGGGGAGCAACTGGCCAAAGTGAAAACGTATTTTCTCCAACGTCTGAAGTTTGAACTAGGAAAGCAATTGGGGATGCATAAACTTGTTTACATGCCAAATTCACCACAATTCTTGCTGGGACGAGATTTAGTAGAAAGCCTAGGGGCAGAGATAAAATTTGGGGCAAATGGGATAGAATTCAAGGTTGGGAATGAATAGCTGATCGAAATTTTAAGTCCAGCCTTAATAAGCCCTTTAGGTTGGATAGAAATACCAAGGGAAATCCAAGATCAACTGTATCCGGGGGTGTGAGCTACAGAGGTGCCAGGCAGGGCAAAAATGGCCCTACCAGTAATAATCAGACTCAAGCTGGGAACAAAACCAGTAAGAATAAAACGGTATCCCTTAAGATTAGAAGATAGGAAAGGGATACATCCAGTCATTGAACGATTTGTAAAATACGGTTTGTTCACAGAATGTGAATCAGAATACAACACCCCATTTTACCAGTAAAGAAACCAGATGGAAAATATAGAATAGTACAAGATCTAAGAGCTATTAACAAAACAAGAGAGGATCTGTACCCTGTGGTAGCTAACCCATACACTCTGTTAACTAAATTAAATACTGAATTTGCATAGTTTACTGTACTGAATCTGAAGGATACTTTCCTTTTAAGCTCGGAAAGCCAAATACTGTTTGCTTTTGAATGGGAGAACCCAGATTCTGGGAGAAAAACCCAACTCACATGGACTGTACTGCCTCAAGGCTTTAAAAACAGCCCTACCCTGTTTGGCAACCAGCTAGCCAAGGGCTTAGAGCAGTGGGAACAACTGCCTGGACTTGGAACCACGCTGCAATATGTGGATGATTTACTTATTGCCACTGAAACAAGAGAGTCAAATTTAGTACGGACAATAAGCTTGCTGAACTTTCTCGGGTTAAATAGGTACTGGGTTTCCCCACAGAAAACCCAAGTGGCCCAACAAGAAGTGACATATCTAGGGTATGAAATCTCAGCGGGTAAATGTACCCTAGGGGCAGCACAAAAAGAGGCCAGCTGCCAAACTCCCAAACCACAGACAGCTAAGGAACTCCGTACCTTTTTGGGAATGACAGGGTGGTGCCGCCTATGGATTTATAATTATGGACTGACGGTAAACCCACTGTATGAACTTTTGAAATTAAGCCCGAAGAATCTAGTTTGGAGTGGGGACGCTAACAAAGCTTTCCATAGCTTGAAGCAAGAGCTCATGTGAGCACCAGACNGCTAACCCATACACTCTGTTAACTAAATTAAATACTGAATTTGCATAGTTTACTGTACTGAATCTGAAGGATACTTTCCTTTTAAGCTCGGAAAGCCAAATACTGTTTGCTTTTGAATGGGAGAACCCAGATTCTGGGAGAAAAACCCAACTCACATGGACTGTACTGCCTCAAGGCTTTAAAAACAGCCCTACCCTGTTTGGCAACCAGCTAGCCAAGGGCTTAGAGCAGTGGGAACAACTGCCTGGACTTGGAACCACGCTGCAATATGTGGATGATTTACTTATTGCCACTGAAACAAGAGAGTCAAATTTAGTACGGACAATAAGCTTGCTGAACTTTCTCGGGTTAAATAGGTACTGGGTTTCCCCACAGAAAACCCAAGTGGCCCAACAAGAAGTGACATATCTAGGGTATGAAATCTCAGCGGGTAAATGTACCCTAGGGGCAGCACAAAAAGAGGCCAGCTGCCAAACTCCCAAACCACAGACAGCTAAGGAACTCCGTACCTTTTTGGGAATGACAGGGTGGTGCCGCCTATGGATTTATAATTATGGACTGACGGTAAACCCACTGTATGAACTTTTGAAATTAAGCCCGAAGAATCTAGTTTGGAGTGGGGACGCTAACAAAGCTTTCCATAGCTTGAAGCAAGAGCTCATGTGAGCACCAGACCTGGGGTTACCAGACCCCACCAAACCCTTCTGGTTGTTTTCTCATGAATACCAGGAAATTGCTCTGGGAATCCTAGCACAAGCTCTGGCACCGGACTGAAGATCTGTGGCATACTTTTCCAAGCAGTTAGATGAAGTAAGCAAGCGAGTTTACAATGGGCCGGAAGATGACAGCACTGGTATCACACGCAAGTCACTGCAGTGCTGGAAGCAAACGGAGGGCATTGGTTATCTCCACGGAGGTTCCTCAAATACCAAGCTGTTATGGTAGAACAAGATGACGTCTACTAATATTGTCAATCCAGCATCTTTTCTCTGTGGAGCTCCTGGAGAACCAGTGTCCCACTACTGCCTGGAGACTATTGAAGCTGTATATTCGAGCAGGCCGGATCTGAAGGAACAGCTGCTAGAAGACGCTGAATGCACAGGGTGCACCGACGGTATGCAGTAACCACAGACCAGGTAGTAGAATCCAGGGCCCTGGCCTCTAACATTTTGGCACAGAAAGCCAAGATAACAATTCTAACTCAAGCACTGGAGCTTGCCAAGGGCAAGAGGGTTACTATCTAGACAGAAGTACACATTCGGAGTGGTCCACATTCATGGAGCAGCTTGAAAATAAATAGGACTTTTATCCACCTGCGGAAAGCATATAAAACATGCTGAAGAAACTCTCAAACTACTGGAGGCTGCCCAACTACCAGAAAAAGTGGCCATCATGCATTGCAGAGTCCACCAAACAGGCAATACTGCCCAAGAGATTGGCAATTCTACGGCAGACCATGAGACCAAAAGAGTGGCTGAAGAGGGCAAAATGGAATTGCAGTCCTTGATCCCAGACAGTAAAAAGTTCAGATTGATCAAGCTAAGATCAAAAATTAATTACAGGCCTAAGGGAAAAACAGGGGAGAATGGATGGACTAAAACACCACAAGGGAAAATATAGTGCCAAGTACACTACCCTGGGCCATGATCATGGCCGAGCATAGCAAAACCCACTGGGGAGCTGAGGCCTTTACAGACACCTAAATAAATCCATTGTTGCCCGGAATTTATATTCAACCATCAGACAGGTGGCACAACAATGCGAAATATGCCTACAAAATGACCCCCAAACAACCTGAAAGGTAGAAGTAGGATAAATAGGGAAGGGGAATTTTCCCAGACAGTGGAATTCCAATTCCAATTCCAGTATGTTTAATTGCTTTTCCTCTGAAGCTAGCCACTATACCTAGGTCAGCTTCTATCCACATGGTAGTGAATTCTGATCCAGACAACATTCTTCTACTTACTGTTCTGCCCCAAACCTCAGAAAGCATATCACATTTTGAGACATAATTGATAACCATATATAGAGAGAACATAATCAATGAAGCTGTTTTACCCAGGACAAGACTGATGCTAATTTATGCCTCGGAGAAACCGAAGTTTGCTGTTGAATCTAATACAAATGTCTTGACAATTTACATACACCACCAGCTTTCACAGAAAGAGAGAAGGGGAGGGAAGGGCAATAGGCCATTTTTCATTTTTCTCTGCAGTACACTCCTTTCTCTCTTTTTGCAGTACACTCCTCTCTTTCTACAGAATAAAGGCACATATTCAAAACATTATTCCTTTTTGTATCCCTTTCTGAAAACCTCTACTTTTACTCTAATGTTTAATTGTTACAGCCTCTTACTGGAAGCTGTGTGCCTTCAAGCAAGCAATGAAGTCCTGCATTTCTATTTCTCTTGTGAAAATCTAATTCTACTCTATAAGGTTTATAGATTACAGTAGCATTTTCATATCTTTTGTGTTTCAGAAAATCAATGTAAACATAGTTTTAAATTCCTTTTACAAGAAACTGAATAAGAATCAATGGCCATTAAAGATTTCATATTTATCCTGAAGAATAGTTTATCTCAGAGAAAGAAGTAAGATGGTGCAATAACTACAGTATTAAAAAATGCCATTTTCATTCGACCTGTCCCCACAGGAGAAAGTCGATACATGTAGGTTTCAAAACAACAGTGAAAATTAAATGAATGTTGAAGAGCAATTCAGTTCCTATGTGCAATCTCAAGCTACTACCCTCTTCACATTCCTATGTGAATGCAATTTGCTGTTATTATTCTAGTATAATTCAATTGTCTTAAGAAATAGAGTCACAATCCCTTGAGCAGTGAATGAATATATCAAGGCTTTAACACATTGGAGTACCAAAATTATACTTGAAGCCATTATCTTCTGAGGAGACAACTGCCTCCATAAATAGGTAACATAAGAAATATTTCTTTAGAAAAGGCTTTTTTTAATGACAACTCTTTTCCAATCCTTGAGATATTTCATCTGAACAAAATCTGAATCAGTACAGATTTACATATTAAAAAAAAATATATACCATCTTTACCATCTTTCCTGGTGAGTTTGTTTGTTTGATTTGGTGGGATTAAAGCTCCATCTTATCATTTTGATGCCAGGAATTCTGGAAAATAGGCACTCGGCACAAAGTTAATGGAAAAAGATAGAGTTACCTTTAATTGGAATTCCATACCTTCGAGATCTTGTATGTGGACGTGCATGCCTGCCCCAAGGGATTACACCTTTTATATATTTTATTAGTAATTAACATATTGATCTCTATAGCCAACCCTGGCACTAGGTTTTCCAATGGCCCACCCCTGGTGGTCTTCAGCTCAGCCCCTTGGACAGGGCCCATGTGGGGCTTGGCCCTCTTCTGCTGTTTTGTCTTCAGGCTGTCTCCAGGTGGTTTCTTCAAAACATCATGTCCTTGGCGACACATGGGAAAGTCCCGCAGGAACAGGCCTAGTGGCTGCTAATATGTGAACACTCCAAGAAGCTTCATATAATTCTAAAAGTCCTAAAAATCTACAGAACACACTTAAATCTTTAGGCATCAATTTTATACAAGATGGACCAGGATGGATTAGTACAAGATAAAATTTCTTTAAGACAATTAGGCATCTCCTGGCATCTTTTAAAGATCTCTGGTCTACATTATGAGAAAAAATGCTTTCCAAAAAATCTTGATGTTTCACTGTCTTGAAGGCACCCAAAAACAGATAGCAATTGCTTAACCAAAGCAGGAATTTATTGAAACAAGGTCAGTTAGCACTTCTTATGACAAATTAAACAAAAGTTTGGGTGTCGGTTGAAGATTTAACTGTTGCACAACCAATTCTTAACAATAAATAGTACAAACACTATACAAGACAAACCACAGTTACACATGCACTGACTCCAGAAAGGGGGAAAACCCTCCCTATTTGGATATCTATAAAATATACCACTTACCTAATGCGCATAGTGAGGACTCAGTCTGTAGAAGTTTCCTCGGATGGTGTCTCAAACCCAACGGGAAGGCCCCCTGACCGCAACCAGCTCTGATGCTCAGTAGCAAGGTAGGCAACTCCACCACTGTGTGGGCAGATTCTCCTTTTATGCCCTATTGGCTGGTACTGAGTCATGGTCAGACAAAACAATTGCAGGCACTGAGATGTTTGCCCATACCAGGGGGCTGAGGTACCTCTGAAAGGATTCCTGCTACACCTTCATCCCAGGTGTTCCTAGGCACCATGCTGCCTCCTGCAGGCCTCAACTCCTTTGTCTCAGGCTATGTGTCTTTATGGGTTGTCAGTATTTCTGTGGGGGTAGATGCACCTGCCACATTCACTCAGAATAATCTCCCTTGAATGCTTTATGTTACTATTCATATCCAGAGAGAAACTTGAGCGATGTGAGAAAACAGGAGGAATATATGTTGTCTCAAAGCAATGTTCAAAAAATACCAAAGTCATCTAAAATGTCTATATTATTGTTATACGGTATGTAAATGACTGGAGGTATCCATCTTTTTCCCCCTTCACCCCCCTGACCATTACTGTGCTTGCTTGTAAACTTTCAGTTTCCACCGGCTGGCCATGCAGGCTGCAGCAGGTCGGCATGGTAACCCGCACTTCTGCCCTGGCAGTGCCGGCTCAGTGTGGAGCTGTAGTGGTGGCAGGAGCAGCCCCTGGCAAGCACAGAAGCAGAGGACAACCAGTGTCGGAAAAGGGGCACACCCTGCCAGGCGCCGGGCAGCAGCACAGCAGTCCCCGGAGTGGCGAACAGTGACAGCCTGCACCCATGAGTCCTGAAGTCGCTGCAAGTGGCAGTAGAGGAAGAACTGGCAATGCAGCTGTAATGCAGCCATGGTGTGGAAGGCGGAAGCGTGAATGGCCTGCCAGGAGGGAGGGACTTCACTGTGGGGACTGCCAGGAGCTCCCAGGTCCTTCTGGGAAGAAGACCAGAGTGGATTATTCATTTTCTGTCCTTTGGGGGAAGGGGGAGACTCCTAACAGGGGCATGTCCCAAATTTGTCCTTTCAAACCAGGACAATTATAAAACCTATTAAGTAAAGCCTTGACAGAGTGCTGTATCTCCACTAATCTGTAGAGATGTGTGCTTTGAAATAGATATTTTTAACCCCACTCTGGCCATTGTACTGGCATTTCCATCCACAGTTTAGGAGTAGCTCATGGACAGCTGCCAGCAGAGGGAAGCAAGACACAGGACTTACCTGGTATATTTCCTGAACAAAGTATTACACAACCTATTAAAGGCTATTAACAAATGCCTTTAGCAGCCAACAGCATGGAATAAGGCTTTTCCCCAAAGAAAGCTTAGGACCTGTTAAGGAAAAAGATCAAGTTATTTCACATGATGTATCAGTCTATGTGCACTCCTTCTAACTACCTAAAGAGATTTTTTCTGACAGGACAAGAGGCAAACTTAAGGATGCAAACTTAAACACAGGAGGTTCTCTCTGAACATCAGGAAACACTTTTTTTACTGTGAGGGTGACCAAGTACTGCACAGGCTGCTCAGAAGAGTGGTGGAGTCTTCATAGAATCATAGAATGGTTAGGGTTGGAAGGGACCTCTGGAGGTCATCTAGTCCAACCCCCCTGCACTGGGCAGGGACATCCCCAACTAGATCAGGTTGCCCAGAGCCCTGGCAAGCCTCGCCTTGAATGCCTCCAGGGATGGGGCCTCAACCACCTCCCTGGGCAACCTGTTCCAGTGTTCCACCACCCTTGTGGTGAGGAACTTCTTCCTAATGTCCAATTTAAATCTACTCCTCTCCAATTTAAAACCATTGCCCCTTGTCCTTTCACTCCAGGCCTTTGCAAAAAAAAGACTCTCTGGACATGATCCAGAGCAATCAGCTTTATTTGGAGATGCAACTAGATGACCACAAGAGGTCCCTTATAACCTCAGCCATTCTGTGATTCTGTTTTTTTACTATTTTTATCGCAAATCCTGTGCCAGGAATACACCTGAAGGAAACCTGGCTTTCATCCCAGATCCTTAAGCTTTATGCAGGAGATGTAAGTCTTTGTGGAGCCTGTGATTTTCCAGGCTTAGTACTTCCAAACTCCAGGGATCAGGGAACAGATGAATAAATACTCATTTTCATGTAAAAGACTAACTCAAATCCTAAATGCTTAGTAAGTAGCAAAAGAGAAATTCTAACTCACTATTCGTTTATGAAGGATCTGGCTGAAGTCAATAACTTCTTTTGAGCTTATGCAAGGCAACAAATTCCAAAGTCCGAACTTTTACAAAGATGGTTTGCTAATCTCTTGCTATAGAAGCTTGAATCAATCAATGCTTCACAAGGCTTAGGACTTAAAAGTCTGCAGGCTGAATGTTCATGTAGCCATGCCCTCTGACCCTTCTTTTGAGACCCACTGCTCAAAAGCAGTTAGGTTCTCAGGTAAGTAGCTTCATTCAGAGTAGAACACCACCCAGTCTTTCAGCAATTTTACTATTGACACTTTCATGTAACACCTATAAGCATCTTGAAAATGTACTTCTATAAGCCTTTTAATTACTCATGTGAAAGCTTCTCCTCCCGCTAAGGCACTTCTGGTTGCAAAATGTGGTACTAAAATCCATTTACGTGACCATCCAATAGAAAGCATAAATCAAAAATTTCGAGACAGCATCAGAGTTTGCTTAGTCTAAGATCAGCTCAGGACCTTACGCATCATATACAAGGAAATAGTCATCTCCATGTCTATCTAGGGTCCTCTATCAAGGCTGAGTTGCAAGAGAAAGAAGTACAACTACAGAGACATGTAGCCTAAAGGAATGTTCTTTTTCAGCTGAAGATCAATTTTCTCAGTAGCTAGAGATGAAGGAGGAGGATATATATGCAAAGAAAAAGTAGCAGTGGCAGCAGCAGCAAATATTTCCACTTGACAGCACATGCAAAGACAGGCCAACCTTCACAGAAGTTAATGTGTTTACCTCAGAACAGTTCAGCATGTTTCTGGCAAATATTTATAGGTTAGGTTTCAAGAAATTATGTTTAGTCAGATGAAAAGTTACTATTCCAAGTAGAAAATGAGGAGGAAATATTATTCAGTAACTATTTGAAAAAACAAATCATGTTTATGCCTCCTCTTATGGACACTTACATAGAAGTATCAGAATATGACATTTTAACTTATACTGACATATTACTACAATAGGCATCTTTATTACACAAAATATGCATTTAGATCAATGTGAAATGAATTCTGTTTTAATTTAAACTTTCTTTGTATTTATTATGAACTCTAGCTCATGAACACTATTCACTACTTATTCACTACATCTCTTTCATTCTCAGTGACTCACTGAGTTACTTTCTCTAAGAAAGGAATTATCATCAGTCAGGAGCTCACAGATCAAGGACAACTGCTAAAAGGACAGTGCTTCCTTGGGCTTCATATAAGACAGAATTGAAGTATGCTAACGTTGAGGATTTCCAAAGCCTGAAGTACTTCCAGGTGTAGTAACCATGATAATACCAGCTGCTCTTTGTTGTTGTTGTTGTTGGACCACTTGAAGTGGTCAAGTAAAGATTCAAGATGAAAATATCATGCTGCTGCAGCAGTTGTCCTGAGGGATGGAGAAGACAGGGATAGCAGACATTCTCACAGTTTATTATAGAAGGAAGCATATTCAAATTTCATTGCTTTTTGTAAGGATTATTCTCTTACAAGAACCAAAACAAATTCCAGATGTTGCTTTAGTAATTGCATGATTTTAGAAGAACAGCAGGACTGAAGGGACCCTAAGGATCCTCTGAAGACAATGTACAGAAATGCTTGTAATGGCTGAGGCATTGGTAACTCAACAGGCAACAATTGCCTCCTGCCCATAACTGAGCTAATGCTGATCTAGGAGGTGAAAATACAGAAACTTTTTAATTAAAATTGTGGCAGTCATTTTGTTCCAGTCCTTCACCAGGACTGATAATTCCAGGCCTTCACACAGTACTCCCAGTGGGGTGTCAGCAGAGCAGAGTGGAAGGGGAGAATCACCCTCCCTCATCCTACTGCCCATGTTTCTTTTGATGCAGCTCAGGATACACTTGGCCTTATGGGCTGCAGGCACGCAATTAGGCTCTTGTCCAGCTTTTCATCCACCAGCAGACCCAAGTCTCTCTCAACAGAGATGCTCTCAATCCCTTCATCCTCCAGCCTCTCCCTTTATTTCTGTTGACCATCGCATTAAGTAGTACTCTGTAATAACAATTACTTTCCTAATTTTTCTAGTTATTTCTCCTTCATCTCTGTGATTGCACTATCTCATAAATCTAGCTTTTTTTTTTTTAAAAAATGAAAGTTCCTGACACTTCATTTCATGCTTTTTCATTCTGAGAGAAAAAAGGTTATATAATTCATGCACCCTCTGGCTACAAAAATGATAACCTTACACATTTCCAAACCTCAGCAATAAGACAAATCTCTGAGAGACCTTTCTATTGCATGGCTGTCAAGTGTAAGGACTGGGCTGGCCACTAAATGAGTGACAAATGCTCTCTATTAGCCCCTATCCCTTTCCAAAGAGAAAGAGAAAGGGAATAAGGGAGAGAGACTTAAGGATTGAAAATTAAAACTACTTTGATGAAAATAATAACAGTAAAATGAGAAATACATAAATATATTCAAATCCAATATCCCCTCTTAAAATCTTCCTTAATTTATAAAGTAATTAAAGCTTCTAAGCCATAGCTGGGAATACTTTTTTTCCCTGTCAAATATCCATGTTACCTTTCTGTGTGACCAAATACGTTTTTCAGGCACAGTCTAAAAATCACTTGGGGTCTCCTGTGGCCCCTGGTGCGATAACTGCGCCAACAGCAGAGGAAGCATTAAACTCATTGCCCATGGAAAGTGTGGGGAGTAATACCCATGTTCCTATAATCCTTGTATGGGTAGGATGAGCTCATTAGCCTTCTGGCAGTCATCCTAGGAGAGGGACAACTCTGATTCCAAACCCGGGCAGATGGAGCTCGTTTAGCCCTGTAAGGCCTTCCATCTAAGAGGTTAAACCTCCATCCTAAGGACTTGGCTGCCAGCATCCAAGCTTGCTAGGCCCTGCCAGATGAACCTTAGGACTAAAGGGTGGGTCCAGCTCTGTGCATGCTGTGTCTCACCTAAAAAAAAATCCATAGCGCAGGCTCAAGGGTGTTATCTGCTATCCTCTTTTTATCAGCGCGCTTGGAGAAGGTGGGTGGAGCCCTCCCTGGATCTTTGTTCATGAAGCCTAGCCACGACGACAAAATATGGTTTTACTTACTTGGGAGGTTAGGAAGAAAATTGTTTTTTCCATAAATTTCCTCTCAGGATAACAGTTTGCAACTGGAAGATCAATTTTCCAAATGGGGCAAATACAAAAATTACAATTATTTTACTTCTATGTTACATTCTTATTTTTAAAGAAAACAAAAGTTTTTCCTTCTCTCTAGCTAGCATTGTTTGAAAATGATATATGCAACTTGACCTTTAAGAGTAGACAGCTCATATTTAATGCTACTCCATCCTTAGGAAATACATAATTCTGGAGATCAAAACTGTATCATCAAAACATAACCACAGCATTAATCTTGCTGGCCACAGGGAGAACTCTCAGAGAATTACCATATTTGAGACAATGTCAAAGGTACTTAACCACTTCAATAAGAATTTACTAGATTTTATGTTTTTATTGATCAGTCAGAAATACATATAGAATGAAAGAGAGAAAAATTCTGCAAGTAATGAACATGACAAATTATGTAATAACATTTTCTCGTTCCTTTTCTCATTTATCCAGTAGAACACTCACTGTGATTGAGAAGGCTGAATAAAGTGTAGGTTGATTAATATTGATGTATATCTAAAATAAGTTTTAATGAAAGATGAACTATTTTTACGCTGTATAATTACAGATTATGTGTATGGTTACAGATATGCACTCATGTACATATAAGAGATTGTATTTTTCAGATTCCAGCCATAGAATTCAGCTGCAGGTTCTTCTAAGATCAGAGAATAAAAAGCTGTTTATAATTCTATATAGTGCTTTCTACAGGTAAATCTGTAAAGCCATTGATGCCATATGCTATTCATATCTGCTCTATATTAACAAACTGAATTGTGTATTAAATTGTCTGAAGTGATTCTTAATATCAGTTTCTTTTTATATCTACATAACAAGTTGAATATAGAATGGTCATATTCACATGACAAAATAAATTTAGAAAGCTAAATGTAATTTTAAAAATATTTACAACAAATAATCTAGCTGTTAAAGTCATTTCACTAATTTTATCAATGACTCCTGTCAGATTATGGGCAACATCAGAAAGGACCTGGAAGCTACTGTGACTTGCAGAGTTTTGTTTTTGTTTGGTTTGGGTTCTTATGAACATTTTTCCTTTTACATTGGGTAGTCCTGCCTGATTGACCTGATCTCCTTTTATGACAAGGTGACTTGCTTAGTGGATGAAAGAAAAGCTGTGGTTGTTGTCTACCTTGACTGTAGTAAAGCTTTCGACATTGTTCCCCGCAGTATTTTCCTGGAGAAACTGACTGCTCATGGCTTGGACGTGTGTATGCTTTTCTGGCTAAAAAGCTGGCTGAATGGCTGGGCCCAAAGAGTGGTGGTGAATGGAGTTATAGGCAGTTGGCAGCCAGTCAGAAGTGGTGCTCCTCAAAGATCAGTATTAGGTACTGTTCTCTTTAATATGTTTATCCATGATCTGGATGAGAGGATCAAGTGCACACTCAGTAAGTTTGCTGATGACACCAAGTCTGGCAGGACTGTTGATCTGCTTGAGGGTTGGGAGGCTCTGCAGAGGAATATGGACAGGCTGAATCAATAGGACAAGACCAATGGGATGAGGTTCAACAAGGCCAAGTACTGGATCCTATGTTTGAGTCACAAGAACCCCATGCCATGCTACAGGCATGGGGCAGAGTGACTGGAAAGCTGCCTGGTGTAAAAAAATCTGGAGGATTGGCAGCCAGCTGAACATGATCCAATAATGTTTCCAGGAGGCCAAAAAGGCCAACAGCATCCTTGCTTGTATCAGAAACAGTGCAGCTAGCAGGATTAGCGAAGTGATTTTCCCCCCCTGTACTCAGCCCTGGTGAGGCAACACCTCGAATTCTGTGTTCAGTTTTGAACCCCTCACTATAAGACAAGAGGTGCTGGAATGTGTCCAAAGAAGGGCAATGAGCAAAATTCTTCTGAGGAGCAGCTGAGGGAACTGTGATTATTAAGCCTGGAGAAGTGGAGGCTCAGGGGAAACCTTGTCTCTCTCTACAGCTACCTGAAAAAAACCTGTAGCAAGGTGGCCTCCTGTAGCCATATGAAAAATATTGAACCACAAGCAGAAATAAAGTTTGCAGATTCGAGCAGACCAATGTAAATATGTTTAGGACTGTGTGAATATCAGAAGATACAAAAGGACATGACTGCTCAGTAGAGCAACCTTTTGTTTCTTCCTCCAGCCAAGCTAATGTGGATGAGTTGGCTTTTGTCTCTAAATCACCCAGCCATCAAGGCCATAACAGCTCCCCTTCCTTATATGGTGGGCGAAGCTGGTTTCTTTGTTTGTCCCGTAACCATAACACCGGCAGAAGCTCTTGATTGACATGGCCTTGATTGACATGGCCTGTCCAGGTTTGGGTTACGCGCCTCCTAAGCTATATATTGTGAATTTTGCTTAATAAAGTTGTCTCTGTTTGTCTTTGTTGTTACATCCTGGGATGCAGAGTCCATGTTTATTAATTTGACCTCTGAAAGACTCCCATCTGCTCTTCCAAGTAACAAGCGACAGGACAAGATGAAATGTCCTCAAGCTGCACTATGGGAGGTTTAGTTAGGATATTAGGAAAAACGTCTTCACAGAAAAAGTTGTCAAGCATTGGAACAGGTAGCCCAGGGAAGTGGTGGAGTTACCATCANTGATTGACATGGCCTGTCCAGGTTTGGGTTACGCGCCTCCTAAGCTATATATTGTGAATTTTGCTTAATAAAGTTGTCTCTGTTTGTCTTTGTTGTTACATCCTGGGATGCAGAGTCCATGTTTATTAATTTGACCTCTGAAAGACTCCCATCTGCTCTTCCAAGTAACAAGCGACAGGACAAGATGAAATGTCCTCAAGCTGCACTATGGGAGGTTTAGTTAGGATATTAGGAAAAACGTCTTCACAGAAAAAGTTGTCAAGCATTGGAACAGGTAGCCCAGGGAAGTGGTGGAGTTACCATCACTGGAGGTATTTAGAAGATGTGTAGATGTGGTGCTTAGGGACACAGCGTATTGGTGACTTAGCTGTGTTGGGTCAATGGTTGGACTTGATGATCTTAAAGGCTTCTCCTGACCAAAATAGTTCTAGATTCGGTGATTCTGTTCTATAATGTGACATAAGGATTGCTTCTGGAAGATAAATACAGAAGAAATTAAGTATAATAAATCACCAACCCAGAACTGTTAAGCTTTAGACAGCATTTCAGCATCCTGGTTAACAGTATTTTTCTTGTTCTTACCCACTGTTAGTACCAGAAAAAGGTACTTCTCTCTGAAATATGTAAGTTGGAATATTTTGATATTATTTCAATTTAAACTTTTCTGTTTTCAGATAATTTTTTTATTCACATATTTCCTTAATCTTAAAATATATTTCAGGCTCCACATTGAAGCAAACACATAAAACACGTAAGCAATTTTGACCAACTCCGTATGAAAAATTTTTACAAACTAGTAAAACTACAGATAAAAATGCTGAATTATTGTTATTGCCAGTGAATCAAAAGGGAGGTGGATTTTTTTTTTAATAACCTAACCACTATTTAACAACTATGAATTATAAAATTAGGCATAAAAATTTGGACATCAAAACACGAAAGGGAGAAATGGAAATTGAGGGCATATATTTGGTGGGGTAGGGAAGGACATAAAACACAGAAATGGATAATACAATGCATTTATACCTGGAAATTTCTCCTCTCTTCTGTTTCTAATAATTTCTCTTAAGATTATTGACCTGTGTCTGGCATTTACCAGGATTTCCTCAGAAACCTGAAGAATACCAAGCAGCATCAAATATAAACACATTAGTGGGTAGTCATCCCCAATAGCATTTAGTGCTTTAAATGTGTTTCTTTTCCATGCGGCCACAGTCTGTTGCATTTTGTTCACTGACCAGTCCTCCTATTCAGCTGTTGGAGCTGAATATGATGACATTTTGGCAAAGGGCTTAAGCAGCACAACTGTATAACTAGCTACCCTTTACTTAATAAAATGTCTGGTTTGATGATTTTAGTGCTACTCTGCATTGTGCACTGGTTTGTGACTTAAAGTAAGATATTTAATAATATGGCATTAGAGATGGTTAAAGTAGTATGTTTAACACTATGGCATCCAGGGCTTAGAGGTTTCTTGTGCCTTGTCTGTTTCTAAGACTGAATTTTGGACAGATCTGGCAGCTCTAGCACACCTGCATTTTCTGTAGTAACACAGAACTTGGGACCAGAAAAGGCAAAAGAAAGAGTATGAATGTCCAAGCCAGTAACTTTGTATTCTCCTCTTGCCTGAATTGAATGAAAGAAACTGTGTAATTGATTAATATAAAGGCAAATTAATAAGAAAAGCCTTTTTCACGGTGTGTTGGGAGTCAATGACTGTTGTATAGAGTGAAAAAATACTAGCTGAATTAAAGGCTTAGATGCAAAGAGGAGAGAGCCAAGAGGAAGGAAGTAGATTTAAAAAATGAGCAGGTGGGAGAGGAAGGAGCAGAGGTTTTGTTGCTAGGGTTACCTGCCTCCTTGAAATCTGAGAAACAAAGAAAAAAAAGGGAACTACTACTCTTCACTGTCTAATGATACGTGAAGTGACTTGTTAGAAAAGAAGGAGCAGCACCCATAACCTTGCCAAAGGCAGGAATTTTAATAACGGATATTATTCTGTCATACCCCAAAGAACAGTATCTCTTTCCTAGGGACTGAAGGACAGAGTGATTTGCTTTTTTTGTAGTCAAGTACCCTATGAAAAATGTAGTGTATTATATATATTATAAATATATTTCTATTCTTCTTGCAATTTATAAACACGGAAAGAAGTGAATTATTTCTGTCTGACATTATATTGTTGCCTGAATTGAAACTTTTGGACTATCTGGGAAATGGAAGTCACTATTGGATCATCTTTTGATTTACATGTCTCTGGAACTTTAATAAGCTTGCTGTGAGCAGTCTTATATTTACTTGAAATAAAAGAGCACTTAAAAGCTTTTTTTAGTGCTCAAGGCATGAGGAAGGACTGAGATTTATCACACCAGAGTTGCTTTTTGAGAAAAGTTAGCCCTGTGTGCTGATTGAGGACCAGTTTAATGACTAGCCTACAGCCAAGGTAGGGAGGGGCTCAAAGAAAAATGAGCTGCCTGGAACAAGGGGGAATTTGAGTTCTGATACTTGGAATTACACAGATGACAGCAGAAATTCAGTGTTAAGAAAAACTGGGTAGCTGATGACCTATACAACCTTTAAGTGAAAATAAATAAAGGTGAAGTAAAGAGAAAAAAGCCTCAAGTCAGGATTTGATACATTGATATTAGGTATTTGAGTTAGCATGGATGCTAGAGTTCAGAGCTAAGCAAAATCAAGTGGTGAGGAAGGACTACCTTATGCGGGGCAGAGCATTTCAGAAGGCTTGCATGCACCTTGGAGTCTTATTAAATTTGTGTTTTCTAAAACATATTTATTGCAATAACAAGAATGGCTGGAAAAGATGCTGGGTTGCGAGCCGAATACAGAGGACATAAACATTAGAAAAGAACATAGTTGAATGAGATTCAGCATATCTCAGCTTCATACTAATAACAGTGCTATGACATGTTTCTTGACTTACACTGTGCATTGAATAAATCTAAGATTTAATATCACTCAGTGCAGGTGAAGAATGGATATGTGTTAGACCTATTTTAGGAGTTCTATCTCTAGGTTTGTATGTAACGGATCTTACTCTATAATGTGATGAAAGACAAACACAAATGCAATATCTTTTTGTTTTGCCAAGGGCCTTGCATAAAAATATATGCTAATGATTGTCCTAAAGGTAAGCAATCGCATAAGAGAGCTCCCTAGCAGGCAATGCAGTCATCTGTGGTAGATGACGTGCAAAAGTATTAGGACGTTTGCGGAAACTCCTGAAAATATGTGACTAGCATATAGCAAGGGAGGGGTGGAATGATTTGTCTCTCTCCAGTGATGTGGCTCCTTTCTTGAGAGGGCTAAGTATCCCTATTTGAAAATATGTGTGGCAGAGGTGAATTGCAATTAATCTGGGAAAAAAACCCAACCAATCAACCAACCAAACAGAAATAACCCCAAACCAAATAAAAAAATACCCAGACAAACCCAGACCAAACCAAAACAACCACAAAATAGAACCAGACAAACATTCAGACCGGAGCCATTTCTTGAATGTTTGGGGATACAATAAACAGCAGCTTTTCCTTGAAGATGACATTTCCCTTATCTGAGAAAAGAGGGAGGTGAGACCCCATGTAAGGCTGTGGGTAGGTGAACACCAGTAAAGGGATCCAACACCTCCATGACATGTGCTTGTGCCAGAGAAGCCTGGGTTTGCTGTGTCCCTGACTTCCCATCTGCATTGGGGTGTGGGAACTGCAGCTCTGCTGCAGAGACAGAGGAGTTCATCCTGCAGGAGACACTGAGAGCTGAAGGCAGAAAACGGATGTCTTTCCTCTCATCTTCCCTTCTGAAAGTGGGTGGGAACTGCGATGTGTTTGTGGCACTGATGGGGCCAGCAGAGAGGTAACACTGGAGCCATAAGGGGACAAGGACCATTATCCTGGGCTTCCTAGAAAACAGTGCCTTCCCCCAAGAATGACCTTGCTGGAGAGTGATTTTCTTCCTCAACACAGCAGCAGCAGGAGAGTGTTTATGCAGTTGACTCTTTGACCCCCTCTGCCCAACTCTGTCTGTGGTTAGGGAGATGATTGACTCACAGCGCAGTTATCAGTGGAAGGGAAAGGACCGAGCTGCCAAAGACAGAGACAGAAAGCCTGCAATGAAGGGAAGAAATGGTAACAGAGGGCACAGTAACCTCAGCCATCTGACTCATATCCTGTCCATTTTTTCCTGAAAAAACCTCATTTCATTCTACAGTAACAAGAAGGGAAAGAGCAGTGCAGCTGGAGTGGAGAGCTGGCGATGCACAGGGAAGACAGTGACTGCTCAGTACATCTGGCTTAAGGCCCTATTGTGCTTTTCACACAAATGTGAGACAGTTTTACTGTTTGTACTGAAATGCTTAGTTAGATGGTCTATCTTGGAAGCCAAGCCACAAGTAAGACATAGCTATCTCTGCATACCTCTGCTGCTGAGGAATATCTGTAAATGCCCTCCAAAGTGGGCATTCTTAGTCCTCAGTGGTCCCAAAGGAATTAGAATGGCTGTCAGGGGCATGTAGCTACAAGAGATAATATGGAACTGCTGTCTTTTATATAGCACTGCTATTCCAATATCCCCAAACAAATTTATTTCTAATGGACCTTCATGTCACATCCTTACAGCACTGATTGAAGATGTTATGCAATACAATTTGTCATACTCTGCATAATAGATATGGAAATAAACTGAGAGGAAATTGAGGCAGACACAGGTAATGGAGGATTTGTACATGTGGTCAGTAAATAAGCCATATCTAGCAGAAGTGAGAAACACTCCTTGCTGAGAGGCACTGAGGCACCTATTTGTCATCCAGATGACCTCTCTAGAGAGGTTTGCAGCCTGCCAGGGGCCCGCATTTGTGATATCAAAAAGAATTTGCCCCACCTGGTCAAACCAAATG
>VWZO01008819.1:3753-25919 GCA_013396975.1 Bucco capensis | reverse complement strand
AAGGACTGGAGAACCTCCCCTATGAGGATAGGCTGAGACAGTTGGGATTGTTCAGCCTGGAGAAGAGAAGGCTTCGTGGGGATCTTATAGCAGTTTTCCAGTACCTAAAGGAGATTATAGGACAGAAGGGGAGAGACTTTTTAGGAGGTCAGACTGTGATAGGACAAGGGGGAATGGCTATAAACTGAAGGAGGGGAAATTTAGATTGGAGATTATGAGGAAGTTCTTTACCTGGAGAGTGGTTAGGCACTGGCACAGGTTGCCCAGAGAGGTTGTGGATGCCCCATCCTTGGCAGTGTTCAAGGCCAGGCTGGATGTGGCCCTGGGTGACCTGGTCTAGTGATTGGCATCCCTGCTCAGTGCGGGGAGGTTGGAACTAGATGATCTTTAGGGTCCCTTCCAACCTGGCCATTCTAGGATTCTATGATTCTATGATTCTATGAACCAGTAGAAGAGAGCAGAAGACCCCAGATAAGCTGAGCAAATTCAAAGATGTGCTTAATTTTAAGCATGCGATTTGTGTGACATTTCTGGGGCACTTTAGGTGATTTGCTAAATGGTTTTCAGAAGGCCTGATTTAGGCTAATCTCCTTCAGAGGAACCCATGTGCTTGTCCACATGCATCACAGTTTAGATGATAGGTGTGCTAAGGACTGCAGGAGCAATCATACCCTTTTCACTTTTAAATTTATTTTTGTTTGTGAAAAGGAAAACATGAGGTTTCTTTGCACTTGAGGCACAACAAATCTTCAAAACACAGTTGCACGCATTTATTAAAAGGGATGCCAGTAATAACCCTGGAGATAGAAGACCAAAGTCCAGGTAAAAAGTGTTTAACATACCCAGTGTCTATCACCGTTTAAGGAGCATCCCTTCACCCTGAGTCCTTCAGCATCTTATGCTCCCTTTAGAAATAATGAGGGTGCTAGACTGGAAAGTGCTGGATTGATGGTGTCTTCTTGTAGATTGGAATTGTTGTGGATTGGAGTTGACCCTTGATACTGGGCCCTCCTATTTATTTGCTCTTAGTTACCAGCCATGCCATTTTCTGACTAATTCGTCCATGGAGTACGCTTACCAAATAGCACATTTGTTTTCCAGTGTATATCATGGATTCCAGTTTTAAGAGGCTGCTTTCCTTAAGGTCTTTCTGTGGTCTAGAGAGGGATGTTTGTTTAAGGAAGTTGAGAGCACCTGGAACAGACTTCTGCCCTGGATCATTTTCTAGGGCTCCATTTTTATTTGACTGTGTGAGGAACCGCAGAGGCAAGCCTTTGAACATGAAAAGCTGCTTAGATAGGTTTAGGCACATTTTGTGTCCAGAGAAGGGCAACAAGTCTAGTGAGGAGTCTAGAGAATAAGTCTTATTAGGAGCAGCTGAGGGAACTGGGGTTGTTTAGTCTGGAGAAGAGGAGGCTCAGGGAAGACCTTATAGCTCTCTACAGCTACCTGAAAGGAGGTTGGAGTGAGATGGGGATAGATTCTTCTCCTGGTTTAACAGGGAGAGGACAAGAGGAAATGGCCTGAAGTTGTATCAGGATAGGTTTTAGATTGGATGTTAGGAAAAAAATTCTTCACTGAAAGAGTTGTTAAGTCTTGGCACAGGTTGCCCAGAGAGCTGGTGGAATCAACAACCCTGCAGGTGTTTAAGAAATGTATAGATATTATACTTAGGGATATGGTTTAGTGGCTTTGTATTGANGATCTTGCTGGCCCTGTGCTGGACTCTCTCCAGCAGCTCCCTCTCCTTCTGGAGCTGAGGGGCCCACAACTGGACACAGCATTCCAGGTGAGGCCTCCCCAGGGCACAGGAGAGGGGAGAAGAACCTCTCTGGCTCTGCTGGCCACGCTCCTCTTAATGCATCCTAGGATGCCATTGGCCTCTTGGCCACAAGGGCACATTGCTGCCTCATGGACATCTTCACACCCACCAGGTCTCCCAGATCTTTTTCCCCAGGGCTGTTTTCCAACAGATCAGTTCCTAACTTGTACTGACCAGAGGTGACAGCTGTAGCTGCAGTGGGGAACTGACTGGAAAGGCAGTGCAGGGAGGAGAAGTAAAGTGTCTGGAAATTGTGATGCCTGTTTTAACTTTTTCTAATCACAATAAAGTGAAATGTGTTTAAGAGCTCTGTGATGTTAATATGCTCCATGTAGTACGTGTTCCATCAAGGTGCTAATTTCCTTGCCTCTAGTGACAAAAAAAAACCCAACCCTTTCTTAAACCCAGCTGTTAGGGTATCAAAGGAAAGAAAATGAGAGGAAGAAATGAAGTGAATGCAGTGTAACATGGGGAAATATATAGAGTGGTAATGAAATGAAAATTTACACTAGAAAATGCAAATTAGTAGGTGAATGGAAACGGTGAGATGACAATTTTGAGTTACTATTTGAATTTCTGTAAAAATACGACTTATATGCATGTCAATTAATGTCAGGACCTGTTTTCCCCTCTAATAGAAGCAGAGAAGGATGACAGAGAGCTATAATGATTTTCACATGGTTACAGTGTTTGCATCCTGTCATTGAAGAATTTATTTCTTGTTAAGGTTCTTTTTAAGTGATTGTTAGTGAGGAAGAACTGTCTTTCCATCTAACCTTATCCAGCATGTACTCTATTGTTAGCATCATTTTAACTCTGAGTAAAAGTCTCTATAAAAGTCAGGTTTTGCTTATCCAGGGTATGTGGAGAAGTTAGCTCTGGTTTTGCAGTTTTGATTATGGTTTGAACACAGAAGAGTTGTCACATTTCTTTCCAAAGAACATTTCCACTAATGAAGATAAAGACACTCCTGTTTCTTCTACAAAAGCATTTAGAAAAGTATTGTCCCTCTTGGGGACAACCTGTGACTTCCTATGGTTCTTCAATTTCTCCTTTGCTGGATAGCAGATTCCAGAGGACCATGATTTTGACTGAGTCTGCAGCTGTCAGATGGCAAAAAAAAAAGATATAGATGAAGGGAAATGCTAGATCCTTGTGACAAGGTGTCTCAAATTCTCTTCTTCCACTGTTTCCAGCAGGGTTTAGTGGACTGCTACTGTTTTGGACTTCTCAGAAGAAGATAATGAAACTATCAGGTGGTCTATAGTAAGATCCTCAAAAAGGGATGTCAAACTTCCTTTCTTACTTGAACACAGGAGTCCTGGATGTCTGAAAATGAAGGGGTCAGGGACCCATGATCTGTATTTAATGATGGAAGGCAAAAGATCTTTTAATTTTAATATAACTGTCACATAATTCCTCCCTATTTACCTTTATTTTTTTGGTGTCCTGAAGACTCTTTGAAAATCTTGGTCCAGACCACCAAGTATCATTGTAACATTAGGTAAAAAAGATGTCCATTCCTCAAACAATTTCCATTCTGATTTGGAACAACAAGAAATTAACTCTTTCTCATCTACACACTTATCTCTCACCTCATCTGCATCAGGGAAGAAAACTGACTCTTTCAAGTACTTTCATTGTAGGCAAACATGGTTCTTTCAGGTCACAATAGTCTTTTTTCCCTAGCTGGAGAAGAGCAGAAAGAAATCCCCTAGATCTTGGGAAACTTCCTCTTGAAAAAGTGACCCAAATCAATACAGGTTTCAAAAATAAATGTAACACCTAGTTTCAAACCTGACAACCAAGAGAAATGGGAAAGTTGTGAACAAAACTTGTCAGGGGAGTCTGTACCTAGGACTGAGTATCAGGTAGATGATATTTCTTCTCAGCCTTTCCCATTCCTAATGTTATCTTTTGGAAAAGGGAGGTGTCAGAATTTGGACCACAGAAGTTATTTGCAGAAAGCACTCATAAAATATAAAGGAAATAGAGAATTTGAATTCCTAAAACAAGTTAAGGTTTCAGGCTTCCTGTTAGAGACACAGTTTAAATGGAAATGTCATAGGCTAGTGGCTTTCCTGCTTATCAAGGATTGCTTCTTAATTAAAATAAAATTTGTCATTTTTATACTAAGGTAACTTTAGCTAACATTTTTGAAGCAGTGGATAGAATTAATACTTTTTCTACTATGAGCTGGAATATCAGTCTCTTGAAATAGTGAGCAGATGGGCACACAAGTAACCTGATAACTGTCTGGGGGAATGAATGCACTGGGGATAGGCAAAAAGGAAGAAGATTCTTTATCTCATCTTAATAGTTCACATTGCTCTTGTTATTGAGGCCAAAACTTACAGTGCTTAGTCTAAAATACCATTGAAGATCATAGGATTATATTTGTCGTGATCAAAGCCTAAGAGAGCTCTACAATTTGGGGCCTTGTAATTTCATATTTACTTACAGAGCTCCCTGCTGCCCTTTTACAAAACTCATTCTTCCAGAAAACAAAAAGATGTGGTGCTGGCTCCAAAAGCTCAATAGTCTAAAAACTGCTAACACTCACTGAATGCTTTAACTTGCAGCACATCAACAGTCCCACAAAGTTTCCATCGGACTATTTTCTCTACTTTGGCAAATCTTACCCTTTCTGTAGGATGGTGAGAATAATATTGTGCAGTAACTTAATTCTGGGGTTGATGTCTGAGCAGAAAGGATGATTTTCATGCGTTTGGCTGCTGCTTTTGGTTATCTTTCACCTATCATTATACTATGAAACAAACAGATAAAAACTGACAAAATACGCACTGAAGAAAAAAAAATCATCTCTTTCTTAAGATAGCTCCTTTTTTCACTTAAAGTTGGAAAAAGCACTTGAGGCACTAGAAATATTTAGATTTTAGGCTGCAACACATGGGAGATACGTTTCAGTTTGATGAAGAAGAGAAAGGAAGTTGATGAAGAAGTGATAGTTTAGGAAGAAGAGTAAATTTCCATCTTACTCTGTTGCTTAAAGAGCATAATAGCTGTGGAGGGAGTGAAGTAGGAGAAGTACTCACAGGCTGTATCTGTGATGTCTTGTAAGAGCATCGCTGCCTAAGCATCCCTGCTTAGGTTGGTGTCTGCCAGCATATGGCCCACCAAAACAACACACCGACCTTTGTGGTGATGCTGTACTGGACATCAACCCATTTCAGATACACCATGCAAGTTAGAAGGCTGTGCTGCCTCACCACAAACATCACATCAACCAGGAGGGATGTCTTCTCTGCGATGGTGCTTGTCTTGCTCAAGTGAGGGGACCTGCCTCCTTCCTTGGGTGTAAATTGTGTTTATCCTGATGGACTGAACCAGCTCTGATGTACTCTAGAACCAATCCTGCTTGCCTGTGCCCCTACTCTGAGGAAGGTGGACAAATTTTGGACTGAGAGTTGCCAGGCAACACAGATTTACCTAGCAACTACTTGCCTGCAATGCAAGGAGGAAGCATAGTTGCTGACAGGGTCAGATTGATGTGAGCATCTGCCTACTCTGCTCCCCTTCCCTTCCAGCCAGCACAGTCATTTCTGAGTGACCATTACCATTACCTCTGCCTCACAAACTTTCCAATAGACACAGAGAAAAAACAAGAAGGAAGNTTTCAGGTTCACATTTGATTTATGAAAGCAAGAAATGATAGTACAAACTCTACTTCATTTGGATTGCCTCTCAGATAGACAGTGATTTGCCCAGTTACCATGCTTTATGCAGACACAAGTCAAATATTTATTCCAGTGGCAATGACTTCAGGCTGGTCTGTACCATCAAATCTCTGTCTCCCCTTTCTTACATACTCATTTTGTTTGACATTTTTTTTTCCCCATAAGTTCTTGAAGATAATCATTAATAGTTAAAGAATAACTTCAGATGCCTCTCTTAGCATTCTAAGGTCAACTTTGTCAGGCTCTAACAGCTCAAGTAACCTAATTAAGCTTAATTTTTTTTTAAATGATTTTCCCCTCTTTTCTGGCTCAGGTTCCTACTCTATTAGCATAAAATAATACTAAAAAAAATAATCTGATCATAATGAATCTGTTTGTTGCAACTGAAGCAAAAAAGTCACTGAACATTTCAGATATTTGTGTGCTGTGCATTGTTTATGATTACTCAGTGAGCCATCATCTCTCTTCTAGCAACCCATACTCCAACATTGCCACCCATTGTTTCACTCTCCACCACTCAGAGACACTCAACACACCTTCTTACATTTTCTGGGCTGCAGACAGCATCTACTTTATTTTCCTGTAATGCAAAAATCATGTTTAAAAGCATGCAAGATCAGAAGTTAGGGCCACCCATCAAACCCATCAAGTGTTGGCTCTGTCACAGTTGAGTGTATGCTGACTTGTAGCTCTCTTCTTTCCTCCCTAGCTCTAGAGAGCGACCACACGAAGGTTTAAAAGACTTTCCTTCCACTTCCCTTTTCCTTCTTTCCTTTATGACCTCGTTGTAACTTCCCATTAGGCTCTTTCAAGTATTAACCATTTGCCCTGCCTGCATCTCCCTCTCATATACACCCACACTCCTACTTTGGATCCAGTGAACCTTCAGCTACTTGGTGCTGATGATAAGAGGCTGTGTACCTCCAGCAGCTAGTTCAAGTTCAATTAGTTTACCTTCTAGTGGACCAGTTTAGCTGAATGACAAACTAGCAGGACCTGGGGAGGCTCAGGTTTGGCATCATGGTTCTTCAAAGGAGCACATGTGTTTTTCCTATTCTGCTATTAGGTTTGATGGCAGAGGCTTGGTAACTTTAAAAGGTAGTTTCCTGCTTTTTGACTTAAAAGCACTGTAGCCTTAAAGCTACATTACACACATTTAAAATAAATTATGCATTTCCACTTGGCATCTGTTAACTAAATGATTTAATTAGTTTAAATTCTGTCTAAATATCTCTTTTTTTTCCCTTTTCCATTTAATTTATGAAATCTCCTGACAGGCAATAAAATTCAACAAGCTAAATGTTTCAGCAGGGAATCTCAGAAGAAGTTATCTTTTGAGGGGATATGGTAGAGACAGTGTGAGGAAGGATTTGTAAACTTACAAATGCAAAATGCACTTCTAATTTATTTAGTGTTACAGAAGTGTGTCAGCATAGTGTGAACGTTCGTAGATGAATGAGGTACATGAATCTTATATTTTAAGAGCTTGCTTACAAAGCTCTAGACTGAAATATTGCACGACTATTTTTTTTCCCCCTTTCCCTGACTTCTTAATTACTCTTCCCTGACTTTGTTGACAGAGCTGACAGAGCAGAAGTATCTTTTGTTCTGGGCAAATAGACACTTCAGTCTTCCTTTAACTTTGCATATCTTCAAGGAACCACAGACAGACATGCCAGACAAAATGGAATATGCTTCCTCCTCCTCAGATTAATTTTCTGAGGAAAAACGACGCTCAGTCAATCTTCTGTAGGCAGCAAGATGTCAGCGGAGTTAAGTCTCAAGCAGTAAATGTTTTACCAGAGAAAACTCATTTTCTTTTGTTCCCTCCTCAAACTACTGAACTGATTTGTTCAGAGTCACTGCAAGCTTGCCTCCTCTTTTGAGTGCAATGTTCTTCCTCAGCAAAGATATGTTGAATACACTGATGTTTCTCAAAGTCTTATAGCTCAGCTCACTCCAGCATATGTCTTGTTCCATCCATTGAGGTCTGTTTAGAAGAAATCATGAGGAACAGTGAAATTAGAAAGAGAAGATGTTAAAGAGGAAGTACTAGAGACAAAAATCCAACTAGGTAGCTGCCATGGCTAAATACATTTCCTTATGCTTAGGTTATTTAGGATGGACATTGTCATATTTTCAGGGACTCAAGAGTTGATGCAGAGAAAGACTTGTAAACTTTTAGAACCTTATGCATGTACCTGTAGCAGATACACCAAAAAGGACTTTCCTACAAAAAAAGGTGCAAAGAGGACCTGTTGGGACTGTCCAGTGAGAAAAAGGCTATCTTATTTCTTCTCATACACGGGCAGGAAAGTGCCTAAGCTCTGACTGATAACACCAAGGACAGTGAACGATGAAGACAGCAAAGCTGGCAAGGACTGCACCAACAAGAAAAGGGTCAGTACTCCCCAAAATGTCTTTTTTTTTGCTGTATAACTTTGGGCTGAAATTTTCAAGAGAACTGCCCTTTAAAGACGTGCAAGCAACTCCTCCTCCCTCCTTCTACGACTTCAAACTGTATTTTTTATATGGTCAAATAAGAACTGATAGCAGGGATGACCCACTAAAGAATTTTCGTGTGATTTCATTACTATTACTAATTAGTTCATGTTCATGNTATATATAAAATATATATATTAGGAGTAATAAGGAGTGGAACTACACACCAACACATTTCTGTTCTTGTTTTTCCATCTGCCTTTTACATTCAAGCACTAAAATGAGTTTTAAATAGATTATTAGTAACTGATATTTATTCCAGACCATGAAACAGGAAAGCAATTACGTTCAAAGCCATGCTAATGAACTCAAAAGTGCACAGACTACCTGGAATGGCATGAGTTCAAAGTCATTTGTACCAGGTTCTTTTTCATGGTCAGAGCTATAATCAGTTGATTTTAGTACAGATTTATATCCAAAACAGTGAATACTTTGATCCCACAATATTAGAAAGATCAAAGATTCATATGTATCACTGTGCTTAAGTAGGATACAGGATAGTATATATGCTGCAGTTCCTTCCAAAAAACTGTAGCACCTAACTCATTTCAGCTGCTGGGTTCAAATGATGGGAAAATAGCATTTTTCTTAAAAAAAAAAAGGAAGTTTTTCCAGCAGATTTAACTGTGCCAAGCATTTTCTGATAAAGACTCCTTTCCTTCTGTTGCATTTCTTTAACTTCAAAGGTTTGTGTGGAAAGTGTCAGCCCATCCTCATTATTCAGTTTCTCACTCTATTCCAAACATTGGCTGTTACACTGTGCAGAATGCACATAGGTTTTGTCTTAATTTTAATATAAACTTGATCCATGAGTAGGCTAGGACTGAAAATATGCCATTTCTAGTCTTGCAGCAAGGTTTGAAAATCACTTTTAGCCTTAAGTATAAGTTACCATTAACTTAGGGTAAACAGCTCAGTTTACAGCCATGAAAAGGAGTGAAAGAAGCTCTCTGAACTTCTTTTGTTTATCCCTTTTTTCCGTTTGGAAATATTTCTGCAACTCTTACCTCTGATCAGGTTAAACCACAAAACTAAGACAGAAGGCATTTTTATTCTCTGTAGCTGGTTCACAGAGCATATTTTTAATGACATCTGCTCAGCTACGTGAATAAGGTTTAAACAGGTAGTGTGAGTCTGGGTAGTACAACTGGAAGGTGAAAAGACATTTTGGTAATGTATTGATCAAGTAACAATAGCAGGAAGGAATATGAACTTCCATGCCAGGCCCTACAAACCTGGGACACCTGGGAATGTGCTCTGGTTGCCAACTTGCACTGAAGTCAACTGTGCTCTCGGCTATTAAATATAATATTAAATTATTAATATTATGATCAATTATTAAAGCGTTATTAATATTACTAAAAAGAATAACTTTGCTGTTATTCTTAGGTAAGTGAAATACTTTCTTAGGCTGGCAACTCAGGCTCCAGATGCAATAGCAACACCTTGTGTGAGATGACCTTTTTATCCAAGTGCTTATATATAGATCCTTTGACAGGACCAGAGATGTTGTTTGCAGAAAGATTCCTTTACATGTTTTATCTAAATTTTTCCTTATGTCAATGAAAATGATCTCTGCTGATCATTTCTCCTGTAACACCCTTCTATGTAAGTCAGAGCCATTTTAAAAAACTCTTTCCAAGGGTCACAATAAGCTTCCAAACAAACAACTAGATGCCTATCAATGTCAAGGATAACTTTGACCAACAAAGCCATGTGAAATGTGTTTGGGGAAGAAGTAAATTCTGCAGTCTTACATTGCTGCCAGTGTGGTTGGATCAAATCCTCATGTTTATCCTTAAGGCTTTTTGTGCATCTAGAATCCAATATTTATACCAATATTTATTATATATTCTACTTACATTAAATATACCACTTGAAAGTTTGTTCAGTGAAGGAAAATGGCTCCTAGTGTCAATGCAAGAGATTCGTTGAAAATGAGGAGAACCAGGAAATAAAGCTTGTTTACAACCAGAGTATTGAGTTTGTAATACAGTTGTCACAAAAGGAGAAGATAATAGCACAGTATTTTTCAGAGGCCTTAAATATAATTTTCTATGTGGAGGACACCACACAGCCCAGATCCCTTTGGTCTTGGCAACTTGGTGTGCCACACCGCTGGCTACAGAGGGAGAAAAAAAGGAGGTGAAAAAAAGACTTTTAAAGGAAAGTCCTGGTTAGAACCAGCCTCTTTGCTTGTTCTCACCTTTTCCCAAAGGTGTACAAAAAAGAGTTGCTATGTCTCTCTTAACAGTAATCTCACCATGAACATCAGTCTCCTTAGCAGCAACAAGTCATGCTGGCTTGAAACCACACATAGATAGGCCCTTAAGAGAAAGAGTTGAGGAAGAAATGAAGCTCCCTCCTGTCAGTGATGACAAAGTGAGAACTAGTAAGAACTTTTGCTCTGCACCAGGACACAGACTCAAGAGCACTCACATGGTTCTCATGATAGAAAATATCATTGCATCTGGGTGCTACTGCTGTAGGCATCTGTTTCAGTCACAAACCCAGGTGAAAAATCCTCCATACCTAGCAGAGGAAAGAAGGTTGTGCTCTGATCAAACAAAGAGACAACATTCAACAGCAGGAAAGCAGGGTTCAACTGACTCCCTCACTGTGCAATATTGGACAAATCCAGTGAGAAATTCCAGTTCAACTGGGATGTACAGGGACAAGTAAGATAAACTGCAAGGCTGAGAGAGGGCATCTGAAAAGGGAGACTGTATTGCCACTGCATGGAAAGTACATAGCCAGTGATAAACCAGCTTTGGTTATTGCTACTTTGTTTTTTTTCTCTCACTTGAATCTCACTGCCTTTCCCTATGTTGTCTCTTTCCTTCTTCATACCTGTCAGTACCCACAGAAATCTTTGACCCACTACCTACAAACTATCAGATTTTTCCTTTCAGACTGTCCATAAAGTATTCATCCCAAAGGAGTGTTCAAGATATTCAGCCAAAACCAATACTAAATTCCTATCAGCAAGCTTGAGCTATCCCAATACCTAAACAGAATTTCAGAGTAAGCTAAGCAAAAACTGATTAGCTTAGTCTAAATAGAGCTAGTTAAAAATTCCTGCTAAAATTGAGTTGCCCCATAAAAGATATATAAGTTTTTTTTTATTTAACATTATCAGATGTTCTCCTCTTTTTGTCCTCCTTTGTTTGAAAATGGGCAAAGCCAGAAAGTATGCAGTTTAAGATGTGTGCATGACAGCCTGCAAAATACACATTTGACATCCAACTATCTTTTTTGGGGGGGGGGTGAAAACTACAAAAATCTCCAAAAACATAAACAAGCATGGTATGTTTTTACACTGAAATTTTTCACCTGGGGGGAAAAAAATGGAGTAAAGCATGGCAGTGTTCTTTTGTTCAGCATGATTGCTACCTTACCCAGCTCAGGAGGCTGAGAACTCTAGTCTAGAGCAACAGAGAGGTGAGACTAGACTGTCCTATGAAGCCTATGGAAAATATAACACCCTCTGAAGTGGGAATGTGCATCCACCACTGCCCAACAAGCAGTGTGACCAGTTTACCCTGTGGCATGTCACATTCCTCATATTGAAACTTTCCCCCTCCTCTCCCTCCTGTTGCTGGCAGAAAAGCAGGTTTCTGTCATGCTTCTATGGCTCTCTTCTCTTCACCACCCTCCACTTGCATGCAAGTTTCTCTGTCTGTAGCATATAGGACAAAAAAAAAAAAAGGCAAATTTCAAGGAGAAATGTGCCTGCAGAGCTTTTTTCCATCTATCCTGCACACAGACATTGGCTATTCCCTCCTCTCCCACAAGACACTCTGTGTGGGCTGTCAGTCAGAGTGAGCTAGCAAGGATGTCTCTGCCTGCGTTAATATTGTGCTTAGCATCTAGCTTTACAAAACAATAAAGTCTGGCTTGAGAGGTGCTAAAAACTCCACCAATTTAATCTGAATTAGATTAAATATTCATTTCAATAAGATCTGGAATGTTCCTTTTTTTTTTGAGACTTCTTTAATTTTCAGAGCAAGCCACAGAGGGAGGGAACTGCAGGGACTCTGCTTCTGAATCCACCTCAGCAATGGTATTGGGCAAATCAAGAAATGTTGATTGTTGGAGTCCTTCTGGGTTTGTTTATTTATTTAGCACTGCCTTCCATTCCCATTGCAATTTTTGCAGAAAGCATGTAATGAATTCTTCCAGGGGAAGGTGGAGTAGTATGTCATTTCAACTTTTCCCCTCATAATACCTATCAAATTATTAATTTTCCAGACTGCTAAAAGTCTGTGGCTTTTCTAACCACGGGCAAGATTTACACACTGAAGAAAATGAATGTTGTTAATGGTTAAATAGACTGGTTTTCCACTTTAAATGAATTACAGATTCACTCCAGTCAGTCTTCTACTGCTTTTGGCTTTCACTCCCCTTTTCTTTCCTGCCCTCCTTTTCTTCCTTCTCTCTGTCTCCTCAAAGTTGCCTGGGAGGAAGGTAGTGATCAATCCTTAGCCTAGGGAACTAACAGATATAAAGATCTTATTCACTGGTGGATTCCAGGTAGTAAGAAATAGGAATTTTATGTTATATATATATATAAATTTCATAATGTTACACACATAGGTACTACTTACATAAAAGCTACTTGAAGTTACTCTGCAAACTTTGAAATCTCTGACTTTCTGTGACTTTTTTTTGTACAGGACTGAGGGCAATAAAGCACAAACCTTAAAAAGTGGAAGTGAAAAATAGTCACATAAAATAATATTTTTACAAGTCCATCTCTAAGTACCTAAAATGCTACCAAAGCAATTTTCTGTGTGTCACATTAACAGGTGAGACCCCAACCAAGGAATTTGCCAGCCTTAGAAGGACAGAGAAGAAAAGACAATATAAAATTATTATGCACTGCTCCTGTTCTCAAAACACTTTCTTAACTGCTTCCTCCTCAGCAAATCTCTAAAGCACATCCATCTCCTCCATAGCCTTTGGTGTTCAAAGACCCTCCAGCCATTAATGCAGGTACCTGCAGCACATGCCCTTTGAGAAAGAGAAATGCTATTATCCCTCAATTAGAGACATGAAACTTGGAAAGTAACCTGGGCTTCCTAAAGCCAGACAGGAAAATCATGGAGTAATCCAGTCTTGAATCTAGGGTTCTTAGACCAAGTTGTTATCTTTGGGCATCTTTCATCACCAGCTTTTCCTATGACTTACGTACAGCTACTCATGCATAAGAAAGTCATTGCACTGCAGGAGTATTTCAGTTAGGTGCTTAAAGAGTTGACAGACATCATAGCCTGTCCTCTCTTGATGATTTTTCAATGTTCTTGGGAATCTGGGGAGGTCCCAGCTGGCTGGAGGCAGGCAAAGGTGATTCTGATTTCCAAGAAGGGCAACAGAAATGACCCTGATAACTACAGGCCTGTTAGTCTCACTTCTGTGCCTGATAAAATTATGGAGAAGGTATTTCTGGGAGCTATGGATAAGCACCTGACAGATAATGCAGTCATCAGTCAAAGCCAGCAAGGATTTATGAAAGGGCAGTCATGCTTATCAAACTTGATTTCCTTTTATGACAAGATTACCCATCTAGTTGACCAAGGGACACCAGTTGATGTCATCTCTTTAGACTTCAGTAAGGCTTTTGATACTGTCTCCCATAGCATCCTAATTGACAAAATATCAAGTATACAGCTTGATAAGAAAATCCTGAGGTGGGTACACAGCTGGCTGAGGGATAGAGCTCAAAGAGTTGTGGTAAATGGAGTTACTTCAGGCTGGTGACAGGTGATGAGTGGAGTCCCACAGGGATCCATCTTAGGGCCAATACTCTTTAATATCTTTAAAAATGACTTAGATGTAGGACTTGAAGGACTAGTAAGTAAGTTTGCAGATGATACTAAGTTGGGGTTGCTGTTGACTCCAGTGAAGGTAGTGGAGATCTGGGCAGATTGGAAGACTGGGCTATCACTAATTATATGAATTTTAACAAGGGTAAGTGCCGGGTTCAGCACTTGGGTAGGAGCAATCCAAAAACCACCTACCAACTGGGGAATGAGAAACTAGAAAGCAGCACTGCAGAGAGGGATCTAGGAGCATTAACAGATATAAGTCAGCAGTGTGCCGTAGCAGCCAACAGGGCCAACAGGGTGAACCAGGTCCTGGGGTGCATCAAGCACTCCATCACTCGCTGAGCGAGGGAAGTGATAGTTCCTCTTTACTCAGCACTGGTGCAGCCTCACCTGGAGTATTCTGTGCAGTTTTGGGCTCCGTTATATAAGAGGGATGTGAAGTTGTTGGAAAGCATCCAGAGCAGGGCCATGAAGATGGTGAAGGGCTTGGAGGAGAAGTCATATGAGGAAAGTCTGAAATCACTTGGTCTGTTCAGACTGGAGAAGAGGAGACTGAGGGGAGACCTCATTGCAGTTTATAACTTCCTCACCAGAGAGGGAGGAGTGGCTGCTGACCTCTTCTCTCTGGTAACCAGCGACAGGACCCAGGGGAATGGCATGAAGCTGTGCCAAGAGAAGATCAGATTGGATGTTAAGAAGAGATTCTTTCCTCAGAGAGTGGTGGAGCATTGGAACAGGCTCCTCAGGGAGGCAGTCACGGCTCCAACTCTCATGGAGTTTAAGCATCACTTGGACAATGCTTTTAGTCATATGGTGTGACTTGAGGTTGTCCTGTGCCTAACTAGGAGTTGGGCTTGATGATCCTTGTGTGTCTCTTCCAACTCGGGATATTCTGTCATTCTGTGATTAGAAAATTCCAGCTGCTGTACCCATTTTTTTGGTGAAATTTTGTCACAATTCTGTTCCGTTTGCCAAAGAATTTGAATACAATTATTTTTCATTGCAGTTCTAAATGAAAGTAAGGGTAAAAAAATCACAGCTCTTCCTGAGCCTATTATTTTAATGTTCTTTTAATGCTAGATGCAACAGCAACTCACTGCACTCCCCAGCCAGCCCTGGCTGCATTTATACACACATTAGCTTTGCTCAGCCACAGAAAATGATGTAAAGTTCAATTTTAGAAAGCATTGCAATACCCAGATTTTACTTTTGAAAAGAGGATGTAAATCCCTCAACCACTGATGTGCACCAGCATGTAGGTCAGAATGGCAAACAGTCCCTGCTGTAGCTTTCATTGTTTGTGTCACTGGTGCCTGAAGGTCACTTACGATCCCTTTCCTGTCTAAAAATAGGTCAATTAAAACAAGAATACTCACACAATCTCAGTTTTTGCAAACATTACAATGATGTTGGATGAGGGAAAGGCTGAAGGTTAAATACCTCTAGTTTGATAAAAGTTTGTAATTATCCTAGAATCATAGAATGGCCAGGTTGGAAGCGACCTTAAAGATCATCTAGTTCCAACTCTCCTGCCATGGGCAGGGATGCCAATCACTAGACCAGGTCACCCAGGGTTGCATCCAGCCTGGCCTTGAACACTGTCAGGGATGGAGCATCCACAACCTCTCTGGGCAACCTGTGCCAGTGCCTAACCACCCTCTGGGGTAAGAACTTCCCTCTAATCTCCAATCTAAATTTCCCCTCCTTCAGCTTATAACCATTCTTCCTTGTCCTATTACAATCAGACTACCTAAAATGTTTCTCCTCTTCTATCTTATAATCCCCTTTAGGTACTGGAAGGCTGCTATAAGATCCCCTCAAAGCCTTCTCTTCTCCAGGCTGGACAACCCCAACTCCCTCAGCCTGACCTCACAGGGGAGGTTCTCCAANCAACTCTCTGGCTGCATCTGTCCAGCCAATTTCTTATCCACCCAACAGTCCACTCTTTAAATCCATATCTCTCCAGTTTTGAGATAAAGATGTCATGAGGGACTGAATCCAAGGCCTTACAAAAGTCCAAGTAGATGACATCAGTTGGTCTCCCCTCATCAACTGCTGCGATCACTCCATCATAGAAGGCCACCAGATTGGTCAGGCATGATTTGCCCTTAGTGAATCCATGTTGGCTTCTTAGGATCACCTCTTTATCTTGCATGTGCCTTAACATGACTTCCATGACAATCTGCTCCATGACCTTCCCAGGCACAGAGGTGAGGCTCACAGGCCTAGGGTTCCCTCGGTCGTCTTTTCTACTCTTTTTAAACATGGGTGTGATGTTCCCCTTCCTCCAGTCCCCTGGGACTTCACCTGACTTCCACCACTTGTCAAATATGATGGAGAGTGGTCTTGCAACTACATCAGGCAATTCCCTCAGGACCCTAGGATGTATGTTATCAGGGCCCATAGACTTATCCTGATCAAGTGTCAGTAGGTAATGCCAAACCTGTTCTTCACATACAGTGGGAGGCCCTTCACTCCCCCAACATTCATCTGGGGCTACCAAATCCTGGTTGTTGCAGGAAGTTTGGCTGCCAGCAAAGACTGAAACGAAGAACTCATTGAGCAGTTCTGCCTTACCCACATCCCTCATGACTAAATGTCCTTCCTTATTCAACAGAGGGGGAACACTCACCCTGACTTTCCTTTTCTGGTTAATATACTTATAGAACCCTTTTTATTATTTTTTGCATCCCTTGCCACGTTCAGCTCCATCTGTGCCTTGGCCTTCCTGATCCCATTCCTACACTTGCTAGCCATTTCCCTGTAGTCTCTCCAGGCCACTTGTCCCTGCTTCCACTGCCTATGCATTTCATTCTTAGGCCCCAATTCAATATTTCCAAATTTAATATCTCTACCATTGTGTACTAGCATCTGTGCATATTTTGCAAGCTTTCCTTTAGGGTGATGGGAAAAGTTCTTCCCATTTTGTCTAGGACTCCAGTACAGGTGAAACTCCCAAGGTTGAAGACAAATGACAGTATGCCGGAAACAAGAACTCAAAAGTTTGATAAAGGCCTTCTTCTCACATTTTTTAGATGAAGTGTGGGACACTGAGTAAGTCTTTAGATGTTTGGATGAAATGTACAGCTGCAGAATCCAGCAAATTGTTGAGAAGAATGGACAAAAACATCAATTTCAAGGACACCATCTCCTCATCCAGGGCAAAACGTGCAAGTAGGTGTGGAGATACCTCCACTTTTTCAGCTGGTACAATCCCAACAAAGGAGTCATAGGGTAGATTTATATAAACCCTAGTTCTTCTACATGTGTCATGAAAAGAAACATGATTTTAGAGAATTCCTCTTCATCTGAAGATTTTTGTGCATTTTGAACCAGTGAAGGAACATGAAGGAAAAGACAACAGGATAAGTCTCCAGATCTCACCAATATTATTTTATACATAAATTTTTAAAGGGTAAGCAAAAATAAGGGCTTCACTTGAAATATATTCCTGCCTCTTCATAAAAGAAACATGGCAATAGGGTGACCTTATTACATAAGAAGTGCAGGATTGTAAGCAAAAATGCATATGTCAGAAGAAAAAAGGTGAGGAAAGTTACAGCTTTTTCTCACATTCAGAGCAATTCTCTCTGAAGCAATATTCTCAACTGGCCCTGAAGACAAAATAGAGATTACCTGAGTTCATGGCAGCTTGGTTATTTCTGCAGTTCCACCTCATAAACCCATGTAGCATGCACAGACATTTATTCCTTGGAATAACAAGCGAGGAAGAGGCAAGTGTGCTGAAGGTCAGAAAAAAAAAACATTCCCTTGATGGACTGTGATTTCAAAACAAATGTAACACAAGACAGAATTACTGTTTTGCTTAGCTTTGTTTACTGCATCTTGTAATTATGTCTGAGACATACCAAAATCCAAGAAAGGTGCATGAAAAACATAGTGGAGGAAGTAATCCTAGCATAATCTCTGCAAATGTCTTCTTTTATCATGCAGCCACAGGCAACCCACACTATAATACTTTGAGATTAGGTCCAGGGTTTTGATGTTACCCTGATTATCAACAAGCCACTTCCATTTCAACCTGACTTGTGAGTGTGTCATTCTCCCTGCCTCTCTGCTCCCTAAAATTAGATGGTTATCTCCCTGAAATCATCTCACATAGTTTTGTGGAATAAAGATTAAAGGACAAGGCTGGAGGGAGAAGAGAAAAAAAGTGTCCTATGGAGCAACATTGATAAGACAAGCAACCATTTTTAAAAAAAATAAATAATAAACATTTTAAATGAGCCACAATGTGATTTTACCAATATCAGCCCTACTGACAGGGACACTTAAAAGAGGCCAGGACATCAGCTGTGTTGCACTTCAGGCTGCACCGACCTGGTTCACCGAATGGCCTCGGCAGTCAAACTCAGACTGCTCGGTCCACATGGCCAGCAGACACCCCTAAAGTCAAAGGCAAATGGCGTTTATTTGTATGTAACATGATATTATATACCCCTGGTTCACAGTGTCATTTCCGTCTCCTCACATCATAACTCATACACTATTGGCTATTAAAGTATCACAAGTGGGGACTTATCTTATCTTACCGTACAGTGCGAAATCTTCCGGGTCGCCAGTCCCTATCTATATGCTCTAACTATCTAGCTACCCACAAGCTGCAGCTCTACAAAGGTTAAAACTGGCAGAGCTCTCATGGTGGGACATCAGCCAGATCCTCTTTCTGTCCGAAGTTGTGTTAAATACCTGTGCCTGTTCCTGGCCTTTTGCTGAGGGACCAAGCAACTGTCTCAGCGGCACTTTAATTTCAATCATCTTTTGAATTCCTTGCATTTACTGCTAGAGAAGGAAAGGCCAATTTGTCACTTGCTTAGAATCTCAGTCTCCTTTTTATAAGAACTCATATCTATGTCTTTATTTTTACTCATGTGGTAATCAGTTGCCTACACGTCTTAGTAACCATATGTTTGTGTAGACATTTGGTACGTGAACACAGCTTTTAATGACAGTATTTCCCTCTTGCTTTTCTGAACACATCTCAGGCTTTGTGTTTTTAGAACATGTCTTGAACTGGCAATATTTGAAAGCCTGGCTTCGAAATTACAAATATATTTAACTTTTCTTAAAAGATCAAACTAGTATAGACAGGTACTTCTTTGTTTCCCAGCAGCAGCAGCACACTGAAAGCTCGTGGCTGCAGTTTCAGTGCCACTGTTGTCACTTGCATAACACATTTGTTGGTTAGTGAGTATGCTATGAGAAACACTAATAAAAAACCTGGATATATCTCCTGTCGTGCTCTCCACACTTTCTTGCTGGCCTCCACAGTGCCTTGATGTGCTGCAGGAAACCATTGGCCTTACATTCAATGTTTGCCTAGTTCTCCTTGTAAGATGGATTAAAACCTAGAAAAATAGCTAAGGTATTTTTTATTTAGTATCATTTGTCCACAGGCTGCTGCAATAACTTCACCTGGTGCTAGGAAGACTTGTCTGCAAGACCAGAACAGAGAAAGAGAAAGCCTGCCCACACAACATTGGAATCTGCTCACATTGTAGTGATATTACAGTTCAAGCATTTTCTCTTCATAGGGAGTTCAGTCAGCCAATTTGGCAGACAGAGCTACAGGCTAGCAAATTCTGCATCTTAACCACCTGGATATGAACGTGGCTCCTGTATGGAGAGTGAAGAATAAAACCCAGGCTTTCTCCAGAGAAGAGGCACACATGGTTTTATTCTGGTGCTTTGAGAACTGTTAGATTGCCTGTTGCGTTGCTGTCTAGCGGGGCTTATTTTCTGGAAATGGTTCCTGTTGTGTGCTTTCCTTTTCATCTTTTAAGTAGGACAGCAGCTTGGCTGCTGAAGGTGTGGGGCATATTTTCTGTCTTTTTATCACAGCAGATGAGCAATTATCTGCTGGGCTTAAATGTGGGGCAGAGCTGACCTAAGGAAGAGTCGTAAAATGCCATGTAGTCAGTGATCAGGGAAGCTGGTGACCAGTAGAGCAGAGAATAATAATAAAAAAAATTAAATAAATAGAGCAATTTGCCAAGTACTCTCCTGGTCATTTCTTTTCAAGAAAGAAACACTCAGAATTGAAGCAGAAACAGGCTTCACAGGGATGCAGGGCACAGAAAACTCATGCCGTTAGAAGGAGGTTGTGTTGAATCCAGCAATACAAAGCCTGAGATGCAATAGAGATGTTTCTAACATATGATTATATGATTTCTGTATGATGATATATGTTCCCAACACAGCCCAGGGAGGAAAAGAGCTGTTTGAGCTGAAGGACTTGACTGGATACACAGCTACCATAGCAATGTACACTGTCATGAATGGCTTTAAAATTGAAACAAAATTTTTAACCTGTAAAGAAGTACAGGTCTGGAGCTGTCTTCTTAGAAGAAAAGTGCAGGAAGGAGAAAGCATAAGGAACAACTTTTGAAGTGTCTGATCACTTTATGTAAAGGATTTTAATGTAGTTGCCTTCAGCATCTTGGGAAAGGACTTGCTGACTCTGGCCAGTCCTGCAATTTCTGTGTTTTTAACATTTCCTAGATTATTTATGAGTGTGCCACTTTACTGCAGGAAATTTTTGCATTTTGTACAGCACACGAGTGCAAAGCAAGGAAAGCACTGATTTCCCTGACATACGTGGATCTTCAAATCCTGCTGACATCACTATGTCTGCTACTCTCAATAAAACCAGTCCCTCAAAATCTGGCTGATTTCCCAGTGACTTTCACATGAATTTCTGATGATGACACTCACTTTCACACCACACAAAGACCTTTGGCCCTACAGTGGCTCTCAACTTTTAAATTTTCTAATAATTGTTGTTTTCATTTTCTGACCAGAGGTAAAGATTGGTGGTCCTTCACATGCCTTTCTGAAAATCAACAATTGACACCTGCCCCAAGCACGTGAAAATTGCATTATTGGGCTTTCTTCCCCTAGCTTTGCTTTCAGCTGCAGTTAGATGCCTAAAAGACAAAGGACAAAAGGACAAGGACAAAAGGACAAAGGACAAAAGACAAAGGAAACTCTAACTATCCTCAGTCAAAACAACATCTAAACAATGCCAAAATTATGCCTGAATACCAAGGGAGAGTCTATGCCAGCTGCAGTTTGTGTATTGCTCTTCCATACCAAGTCTTAAAACTCATTCTTCTGGAATATTTTTGTCTATCCTTGGAAGTGAAGTTGTAGTAGTTTTGGTGCCTCACTGAGCAGAGTGCTCCTAAAATTAAGAAATATTGTAACAATAGTCTGTAAATTAAGAGCCTCACTCATACTCAGCCAATTTTAAAAGGAAAAAAAAATACTTTCAGGACATTTCAACATTATGCACTTTTCAGAACATATACAAAAAGAAAAAAATATGGATTAAATCAAAAGTGGTTTTTTTTTTTACTCTGTTGTAGAATGACTATAAATCAGAAAACTCAGGCATGCATTCATCTGATTTACTAAGGATTTTTTCCATCTCTGTTAGACTTTAAATTGACTGTCTAGCAATTTCAAATGTCAAGAGGCTCATAACTATAAAGAAAGCTGAGGAATAGAGAAAGAACTGTCTTTTTAAACTTATTAAAATCATCATAATACTGATGATGAATAATCACTGCAATAATAGTAATAAAATAAGGGTTGATGTTAGCAGCACAACAATAATAATACCCCCTCTCTTTTACATGGGCTCACCCATAAAGGAATAATGGGGAATTGCACAAACTCATCAAAGAAATGACATACACCATTGGCATTTTTTTCTTAGAGGCTGAGTTGGTAACGCAATTTTTAGTATGTTTTTTATGTCAATCTGTTTTCATGTGACAAGTTTTCACAGGCTGTAGCTGGGGGGTTTCCAAGTAGGCATGCTTATACTTGCTGGGTGAAGAGTTATTTAAGTATTTTGGAACACAAGAACAAACAAAAATTTCTTATTGAATCCTTGCTGAAAAATAAGTAAATAAATGATTATTAGTTAGATACATTTTTCCTTACATTGATCATGTGAAAAGATGAACATCTGACCCACCTTTGACATAGGACAAGCCAAAGAATCAGTTTGTGCATGCTCTGTGAAACATTACCAGACCTTTCCTTATTCTGTTCTCCTGATTTCACAGTGTCAGTGAATGACCAAGCACACTCCAGACATCCCTCAGCAAGTTTGCAGATGATGCCAAGCTTGGAGCAGTGGCTGGCACACCAGGAGCTGTGCTGCCATCCAGAGTGACCTGGACAGGCTAGAGACATGGGCGGGGAGAGACTTAATGACATTTAACAAGGGGAAGTGTAAAGTACTGCATGTGGGAAAGAACAAGCCCATGGATCAGGACAGACTGG
>VWZO01008818.1:627684-709576 GCA_013396975.1 Bucco capensis | reverse complement strand
CACACGAGGCAAGGCTCACTGCCCCAGCTCCTGGGGAAGATTTTCCTCCTGCAAACTTCATGAGAGAGAAAGAATTTTTCCCAGAGTGAGAGCTGCAGTCTGAATCCAGGACTGCCTGGATTCCTTTCTGCAGCAGAAGCTATCCCAGGGCCTCTTCCAGATCTTGAACCACCTCTGACAATGGAGCAAGGTCATGGAGCATCCCTGTCCCTGGCTGCAAGTCAATACAGCTATCTTCTGATCTTCTTCCAGTGACCCTGGTCAACAAATATTGTTCTTATTGATTGCTCTGAGACACTCTTTTCTTTTTAAACATGTAGAAAACTACCTACATGACTATAAATACTTATAGTACTGGATCTAACAAGCTACTCCAGCACAGGAGTGAGTAATACAGGGGTGAGAACTGTAGGCAATGAGTAAGCTAGAGGTGTGACAACTGCAGCCCAGGTTCTTTGATGCACCTAAAGCCTTAAAGTGATTAAGAACAAAGCACAGCAACGTGGTCAGCAATCTGACAGCAGAGCAGAGCAGCTCTCTGTGAGGCACAGGTGCTCTACAACCATCAGTGGACTGCTCTAGAGGAGGAAGGATGCAGGAAGGGGCAGCTCCAGGAGACCAAAAGCTACCCATGGGACATCACTGAGGTTATCTCACTGTAGTCTGAAGTGAAACATCAGTAACTGGGGACAAAGACCACCTCTAAGCTAAGAGCTTCTCAGATCACTCAGATGGGGACTTCTCTCCCAGACACAGCCTTCTCCTCAGCACTTCTTCCCAAGGAGCTCCCTAAGGCATTGCCATTCAGTCTGGCAGACACTCCTGCAGTTGTGTTTCTGCATCCATTGGGTAAGATGCTTTCCAGAGGAAGCATTAGCTCACCTTGGATTGCTCCTGAATTCAGTTATTGACTCCTCCACCTGACAAACCCATACTGCAGAAAGAAAATGAAATGAAAACCTAATGTATTTCTACCCAGAGAGTGAATTACTCCAAGATCTAGGTAGGATCAGACCAGCACTCATACAAATCCCACAGGAAGCCACCTTCCCCTTCTCCCAAACTAGTTGTAGTGTCAATGTAAGCAGCATTTGGAGCACTTGCAGAACCAGACTTGTCTTCCCAGGAGCCTAACAATTCTGAACTATTTCCTCTTTGGGGTCTGAAGTTTGAGCAATTCCCCAAAGGAAATGAGAAGAATGAACTCCTCCTACCCCCTTGCTCTAGGAGGTTCTTCCCTACACCAGGGTATCCTGAAGCAGGAGGAATCACCCAATCAGTCCATGTCTCTGTAACCAGCTGTAGTCAAATGGATGAGCAAGGAACTGATGCAGCAAGCTGGCTCCAAACTACACCCCTGAAATCTTCTTACAGGCCCCACATCCACCCCACTTCTGGTCCATTAATGACATCAGCAACACAACAGACTTCACAGCACTAATGGAGCAGTGTTCCTTGGGAGGATCTGAGGCTGTCCACACAGCAAAAGCTTGTAGAACAGTCAGTTTGTAGAGCAGAGCCCCAGTAAAAGGTGATGGAGTGGACTCAGATGTGTCTCAGCCTTTACTGTGCTCAACACAGAGGAGAGATCCATGCTGGGAGGAAACTGCAGAGATGCCTTTCAGTATTAAAATAGATTTGCAATGAAATATTAATAGTCAGCACAGCATACACTTGAACACACAGAGACATGCAGAGCAAGACTCAGTGGCCACAGTGAAATTTAATCAGCATCCCCACTCCATTAGCAGCTGGAAGAGTTCCAGACCCCTCCCTGTGCTCCTGGCCATCTGCCAAGGCTATGGATTGGCTTGGAAGGCTCCTGGAATGACAAGGATATATTCCAATCGGCCATTCCCCGCTTTTGGTACAGGAGTTAACAGTTTCCTTTGGTTGCTGCCTACCTCCCCACCAATACATTGGCATTTCACAGACATAAAGGCATGTCACCTAAATCCCATTTGGGATGCTCCTCCTCATTTCCAGGCTTCTGGTACCAAAAGAAAGCAAGGCACCAGTGACACTTAACATGACAAACTAGAGCTAGCATCCAAGACTTGGATTCAAGTATGAAACTCAACCTAGAGAGATCAAAAGATAATTCTCTAGCATCTACCAGTGCTATCTCTAAGTATGCTAGAGCCAAAGCCAAGCTCTGGCCCAAAGTCCCATTCAAGTCTACTTGCTGCTCATCAGAGTCTTGGCATGCACTAACTCACAGTTCTTGCAGCAGCATTGTGCACAAAAGGTTGAAAGGATGGAGTGTCAAAGGCAATCCAAATACCTAGCAGACTGGAGGATGCAGCACCAAGATGAGCTAAGCATGTCCAGCCCCATCCCAAGCACATCTGCCCAGGCAGGCAGGCAATGCTCTCTGGAGGAGCTCACATCACAGGGTTTTATTGACCTAAGCTTATCAGAAAGCATCCAGGCTATGAAAACAAAGGTAGCTTAGCCATGACTGAAGAACTCCTGCAGAAACAGCAGGAGCAAGGCAAGCTGCAGGAAGTGGGAACAGTCTGGCCTCCTCTTCCCTCTCTCCCCACCCCATCCATCTGAAAGGGAGCTGAATCAGCCTAGGAGCCCAGCAAAAAGGAACCCAAAACACAGCCTTTTTTGCCAGATTGGCCTCTGGTCTTTCAGCAATCTGAATTCATTTGCTGGATGATCAGACACATGCTGGCTCCACCATAAAGAGAAGGGAAGAGACTCCAAGCATGGAAAGGAAAGGATGGAATTTCTTTTGGGTAAGTTGACCTTCCACAGAGCCTTAGGCAATGCCAGGAAGGAGCCTCACCAGAGGACTAACTGAAAAGAGCAGAGTACATTTCCATCTTCCTGACAAGGATGCAGGAGGAGGACAGTCTGCTGAGGTTTCCTTACCTCTTACTGCCAAACCCAAAGCATTAGAGACACAACACTAGCATGGGTTAAGTCTAACACATTCCTTTTTAGGTTCAGCAGCATGCCTAGACCTCATGGTAGTGTCTCCCATGGGGACAAACAGAAGCATTTCCAAGATCCCCCAAAAGATCTCCCCTCAATCTTCACCAGAATGACACTTGCCAAGGTTTGAAGTCTCTGTGCAGGCAGAGGAACCACCAGAGCCCACAAGATGTGCTTCACAGCTGCCTTAGAGTGAGATTAGCCTTTCCCCTGCTATAAAGGACCACAGACCAACTCCTGAGATGCTCTCCTGGCCACCAACTGCTCCTGCCAGGGCCTGAAAATCCCACGAGCACAACCAAGTCCTTTTGCTCATCACTTTAACTGAGAGCAGCTCACCTCCCAGCCCTGTGTCCTCTCTCTCTGCCTCCAGCCAGGATTGGCTTTTGGCAGGACACAGCTCCACAGAGCCACACTTGCCCTGCTGGCAGAGGAGCTGCTGTGCCCAGGGGAAGGGATGCCCTCCCTCTGCCCTGCTCTTCCAGCATCCTGGCTCACCCTCAGGATGAAGCCATGCCTTTACTTAACAATCAACCAGCAAACAGCACTCTGTCCCCAAAACATGTCACACACACCCCCAAAACTCCCCTCTATCCTAGGATACACTCTCTTCCCCTGCCAGATGGAGAGGAGGAAGGTGCTTTAGACCTCTTGCAATGTTTTAGGGGCAAAGTCATTCCAGTGCAGCTTCACTGGCTCCAGGTTACTTATTCCTGCTTCCTGACCTTAAGTATCCCTTGGAGGGGGAAAGGAGCTAATAAATAATGGAAATAGGTCATTAGTACATCACCATGGAAGGTTAACAAGATTAATGAAATGCCTTCAGTTTCGCAGTGCTAAGTGCCATGGCAAGGATCCCTGATGGAAGGGATGTTGATAGGCACACAGGAAACACTCTCTATTTCCAGTACAGCAGCACAACTCCTCTGCACTCAGAGCCTGGAGACTCAGACAGATGATTAATGATGCTGTGCAGAGTTTCCTTTGGGTATTTGCTTAACTCAGCTTGCAAGCAAACTCACACTATTTTTGTTTCACTCCCAGTTTTTGGTGGCAGTTATCTCTGGAGAACTTGAGCCCTCCTGCAGCTGCTCAGTCACCTTGGAGGGCTGGAGAGTGGAGGTCACTGCCCACAGCCTGGGCCTAGGAACAGAGCTCCAGGCTGCCTTGGACTGCACTTCCATCCCCTTTTCAGTTCCTACAGCATTCCAAGGAGGCTGCAAAGCTGCAGGCCTGCCAAGGCCCCCAGAGCCCCCAGAGCCCTCCCCTCCTGCCATTACTTATGCAAATGTATGCAAATGCAGAGCAACTCCAGGCTTTCAGAAAACACTTCACAAAGCAATAGGTTAATTAGGCAGGAAATCAGCTCTTGTGTCCTGGCACATACAATTCAACCATACCAACCTAAGCTCTAAGCTCAAACTAACTGGAAGTTAGCTTTGTGAGAGGGAGTTAGGAGTTTGGGGCAAGCTGGAGAGACATTACTGCACAGCACAAGTGCATCAGCAACAATGCTGCCCTAAGGGTGAGCATCCCTGACCCAAACACAGCTCAACAACCACCAGATCCGCTCCAGGAACCAACTACCCATATGGTTAGAACCTGCAGAGTTACAGGGTTCAACTCCTTAGTCTATCAACTAAAGGAGAAATGACACAAAACACAACTAGCACCAATGTGACAAACCAGCTCTGGGCTCCAACTTGTCAGCTAGGGAAGCAATTGGAAGTGGTGAAGAACATGGAGCTGAAGGATCATGCTTTAGCATCTCAGCCCTCTGCTGCTTCTTCCACCTAACTGAAGACATCCTATTGCATCCCATCATCCCAGAGATCCATGCTAGCTTGCACCACTTGCAGTCAGCTTTCAGCACAGGGAAGCCTCTGCAGTCAAAATCCTTGTTTTCAAGAGGAGCTAGACAACTTCAAGGTCAGATTGGCTGGGGCTCTGAGCAACCTCAGCTCTAGTTGAAGATGTCCCTGCTCCAAAGTACCCATCACTACATGCTTCACTGTAAAATGGTCAGAAAGGAGGTTTTTGAGGAGAGAAGAGTCTCTGCATTTTGAAGGGCACATCAGTCCAGGGAAGTTCACATCCCAATGAACCTTCATCTTTCAGCTGATGAACACATCATGCAGGAGGAACCACTACCTCAGCTTTTAAATGGTGAAGCAAGTCATGTTCAAGCAGAAAAACCTTAGGAAGCCATCCACAGGAAAGAGAAAAAGTTGATGACTTAAATATGAATGCCTGGGAGATCTCCTCCTGTTTAAATATATCCTACCAAATGACACCTTCCAAGGAGAAGCCTGCAGTGGACCTTCCCTGAAAGGTTCAGCAAGCACAAAAATGATGTCTGAAGATGAATTAACGTGAACAGTGAACTAAAACCACCACCAGCAGCAACCACAGATCATACATGGGGGGGGGGAAATCCTCCCAGTCCCAACAAGCAAAGGCTGCAGAAAGAGCCCCAGTGAAGATGCTCAAGACTTGGCTTTGATGTGCTGCAACAGAAGCAGCTGAAGGAGCAGGAGTGCAGCATTCTGTGTGCCCACAGACATCTGAACCCTATTAACATCCCTGAGCCACCAGAGCCTGAAGGCCATTGCTCACTGGGATGAAATAACCAGCTCCAACTGCCTGCAGCTGGACGGAGGAGAGAGACAGCAGCATTGTTGAATCAGCTGAAGCCCAAAATAACAGCTGGAAAAACTGCTCCATCAGGAACTCCCTGCACCCCCAGCAATGGGGAAGAGGTTCTGAAAGCAGGGCTTGCGGGGCTTTTGGTTTTCTTTAACGTGTGCCTGCTAACAAGCACTTCAGGTTTTGTTTCTGTTCAGTGAGTTTTATCACTTGGGCAAGAGGCAGAAAGCTTGCTTTGTTTGTTTGAGCCAGGCCTGAAAATGACAAAACTCCATCCAAGAGGCATATAAACACCCTAAGCATCACATACTTAACCAGGGTTTCTCTCTGAGCTCCTCTAGAAGAGGAACCTAACCCTCTAGGAGGGCCACAGCACACCACAACACCAACAAGCACTCCTGAACTAAGTGCTTCTGCACCAGCTCCACCTCCTCTGTGCTGGCACAGCCCTTCCAAGGGCTGCATGATGAACTGCAGCCTAAAAAAGCCCCAACAGGTATTATTTTTGCTGGATTATTCCTTTGGAGCTGGGCAATTACTGATAAGGAAGAGAGGAAAGGCAGAGACTTGATGATCTTAGAGCTCTCTTCCATCCTTAATGATTCTGTGACTGATAAAGTGCAAAGACAGGAATAGCCAAGCTGGGAGAGATGAGACAGCACAAGACTGACACATCAAGAGGGAGCCTAGGTAAAATGAGAGCTTAATCCAGTTAGCTCAAGGTGCTTCTGAAAGTCTCAGCCTCCCCAAGGAGCTCCACAGGAGGGAAGGGGATATTTTCCAGTTGTGTCTTAGCATCTCAAAGGATCCTGCATCTACCCACAGCTGGGTTAAGAATATTAAGGTTGCCTTGGGAACTTGCAATGCACACACAGGAGCTGCACTGGGCTAATTACCTTGCCTCAGTACACAAGGCAGTTAGTTGTTCTGCAAGGCTGATGACAAAACAAGCACTCTAAAAGGTGGCTGGCCATTAAGTATTGCCACTGCAAACCATCCAGCTCTGCTTGCTGAAGATAAAGCTACTGTCTTCTTTGCAGTTGGTGACATCCATATTTCAAACCATGTTCACAACAGCCTCATTCAGCAATCTCTCAACACAGAGCTAATGAACTTCTTAGAGCACAGGCCAGGCTCTGGAGGAAGATCAGCAGGCAGATGCTCCCCTAGCAAGCCACAAGCAAGGAGTTGCCATCTCAGCCACTGAGAGCTAACCTTGCTGCAGCCCATGAAAGCTCACAAGGTTTGTCATCACCTTCCCTTCTTACACTGCTCCAGCTCCTTTGCTAAAGGCAACGGTGAAAATGAGGAAGAGAAGCCAGGACTTTTGTTAGGCAGCTAGAAAAACCTGGAAATAGGCCTTGGAAGTTGACATCAAATAATAAACTCACGCTGGAGCCCATTAGCCACAACAGCACTCATCATCACTTGAAAGTCAGAGGAAAACAAAGAGCAACTTGTACTTCTTGTAAGCCTGAGAAAGCTCCCAGTTCAACCCCAAGGATGACTAACCTCTCAACAAGTCAAGCCATCTGCAAGCCAACAGGGCTGCAGCTCTGGCAAGATCACCCTGAAGCTCTCACAATAGGAGGTACTTTCCCCTCCCTCTGGAGCCTGGGGAAGCCTGAAGGCCCAAGGTATGCTTGAGGAAGAGCAGGAGTGCAGAATGGGCTGAGTCAGACAGATTAAACACAGTGTGTCACCCTGAAAATCAACACCTAGCAGGCTCTGGCCAATGGGCATGAGGCAAGTGCCTGCTTTAACGGGCAAGGAATTCAGAAACAAGCCCCTAGACACTCTCTCTTCTGAGGCATCTGGTGCAGGATACTCCCAAGAAGATGACTAAGTTGAGTCAGCAGAACAAAGCTGTGCTGCCTGTGTGCTTCTTGAAACTGCTTCAAAAACCTTAGAGGCAAAAAACCCCAACAAGCCAACCCCCTGCAGCCTTTGCAGCACCTTATCCTGTAGAGCAAACCACAGCCAGTAAGCTTGCAAAGTGCTGCCAGAGCTCTTCTCCTAGCTCTTCCTGCCCCAGCCCTCAGAAAAGCCCTTTCCCCAGCCCACAGAAGGCCAGGAACTCTCCCTCCCATCTCTAGTTCATGCAGGAATGTTTACTAACTTTAACCTAACCCAAACAAAGATTGACACTCTGTATTTTCCAGTCCATCCTGCTGAGCTGCCCGAGCAGTTATCAGGTTCATTTGTGCAGCACACAGAGCTTCACACCCAAAGAAGAACCAAGTGCTCATAAATAGCTCTTCCTGTTCTGCTTCCTCCTCTACACACATCTGGGCTCAGTGCCCAGCTGACTTTGCTTGAAAATGCTTTTAATTGCTTTATTATCTGCCCTGCTGTAATCAATGCTTTTGAAGACACTGTTTCTTTCCTGCTTCTTAGAAAGAGCTTTCTCCCATGGACTCTAGCATCACCTCCTCCAAACAATTCACAAGCTGGGTGGGTTTTTCCCAGGCTCACTGTTATCAATCTCCTTTTAACTGTAAGATCAGTAACTTCACTTCTGCTTGCTCTCAGTCATTTGGAAATGCCACTTTAGGGCACAATGGCAGCAGTGATGCTCTGCACTAAACACAAACCCCAACCACACAACTGCTGAGGAGCTCAAGATGCTTCCCAAGCAGCCTCTTGGGTCCATCAGTCAGCACTTCATATCCCTCAGGCTTTCACTGGTCCCAGCATCACTGAAGAGTCTATTAAATAGATGGCCCCAGATGTTATCAGCTCTTGTAACTTGCTAGTAGCAAGTGCTGTGGGTCAGTTTTTGTGGCTTTTAGACCTTCTTGAGAGGGAACTGATCACAAACATTACTCAAGAGTGTTTCTTCACAGAATCACAAGGATTGGATGAGCAAATCCAACCATATCCATCACTAACATGCCACTGAACCCTGGCCCTGAGTAGAGGGTAACCTAATCATTTTAGGCTTCATCTTTCTACTGATCTACTCTCTCAGCTTTTTTTCAGTGTCATTCTCCTAAATGCCCAGTGTTTCAGGACAGGAGGTTCTTAGCAGAGAGGTAAGACAGTACTAAGAACCTTGACTTATGCCACAAGCTGAGAGGCTACACATGCACCCCATGAGCTCTCCAGTGCCATGGGAAAACAGCAGGACAAGCACCAGTAAAGGAGCTCTTTGTGCACTAGGCTAGAGAAAAGCTCCTAACAGGGAAGGCAAGCATGCTAGCTAAGGAAAAAAAACCCAAAATGACAAGAACACAGCCACTTTAGAGCTTTCTGCAGACAGAAAAGGTTTCCTCATGTGATCCAATATATCATAGTGTGCATGAGGGGAAGAGATGCTTTTCCTTGTCACCCTGGTTTTTGACTCCCCACTGCCAACAGGGAATGAACCCAGGGGTTCTGCTGGCAGCTGGAGGAGTCCCACAGCTCCCTTCACTGGTCTGTCCTGGGGATGTTCCACATTGGATCCAAAGCTCAAGGCAGCTGACAGCCCAGAGTGCTTCATGGGAGCAGCTGAGGCAGGTCCTGGAGTTGATTATCTGTTGAATTCTTCACCCACAGAAAATATGCTTTGTCTGATGTCCTTTGCAGTATGCTGGGGGGGGGAGGGAAGGGAAGGGAAGGTCACTTGATCCATGGATTCTTATTGTTCCATTTGCTTATTAAGCAGCAAGTGCCACTGAGAAGTCAGGCACTGCTAAATTTCGAGCTCAGCTTGTAATCATGCAAGAAACAGATGGTGATTAGAGATTCCAGGGGCTGGGGAGGGGGAGGCTGCTTGCTTTGGGGCTTTTGGATTTTGTGGTTGGATTTATTCTAACTTGTACATTCTGCTCACTAGCTTCATTAGGCATCCACTCTTCTCTCCTAACTGTAGTTAATTCAGTGGTTGATACAGTCAGTGATCCTCAGCAGTCCACTCTCCACCTCAACATCACTTACTACAAAGCTCACCTCTACTCATTTTCTTCCATCTCTGAGGGTGATATGTTTTTGGAAGACCTAACCCTACCTCTCTACAAATTCCCAGCTTTGCTCACAAGCTTCTAACAGCAGCAGGCAACCAAGCTGAGTGAGTGCAGGCTCAGCCCATCACTGTGCCCAGTCTGCAGCAAACACAGAGTCCCTTGGCTTTTTGGGTTTGGTACAGAAAACAAGGAGAGAAGAGCTCCTTTTAGAAGCATTGGGCCAAAAGTTGCCTGCCTTCCTTCCCTCTCCTCCTCCCCACAGGCAATGCAGCAGAAGAGACAATATGAAGGTATGAATAAGGATGATATTTACCACAGCAGTTGTAAATCAGATGTCATTACAAGTGTGTTAACTAACTAAAAATGCTAGCTGTAAGTCACACTCACTGCTGAGCTGAAGTGTTTGTTCCAGCAGCACAGCCAGATTATCTCTGACACAGGGGAAAAGATCAAGGTAAGATCAACTTTTAATGATGCAGATGCCTGAGAGATCCAAGCCCACTGACAATTAGTCTTTCCTGCTCCAAGCCATCAGCATTATAACCTCATCTAGAAACAGGACACAGTTGCTTTCCCTTTCACTTGGCACAAAGTTTGCTTCACCAGTGTATTCCAGTATAGCCAGAAAGGAATGCACAGCTCTCCATGTGAGCACATTTTCTTGCTTCTGATGATATTTGGGTAATGTTGACATGTCTTCCCTTCACTTGCCCTTTTATTACTGAATTTGACTGCATTTCCACACAGGATTCTACATTAGGTATCTCTCTACTTCTAGCTAACCAACAACTGAGAGCACCCCAGCAATTTGCTTACAGTTTCTTGGATGGGGGATAGGGTTGGGGTAATTTATAAGCCCCCTGGGTAACAGACACCTCCCTGCAGCGTTTTTTTCCCCCATTAAGAATTGACACCAAGCCCTCTGCTTTGTGACACCAATTCTCAAGATCTCACTTCCTGGAGTCATGTTTCCTCCTAGCACAGGAGAGTTAAGAACACAGTTCTGCTAACTTTTTCCTTGGATGGAGCTTCTTGACACACTCAATTTAAAAGCTGAACACCTTCCAGAAGTCAAATATAGTGGTGTTTTGGCCCCAAGATCAAAAGGTTTAAAAGGCAGCAGAAAAATCTGCTTCTCTCCTCTTTATCTTCATCTAGTGCTCCCTTCCAATAGATGCTGGATCCTGTCAGCAACGTGAGAACTGCATCTCAGCTTCACTGCCTCAATATATTCTTATCTCCCCAGACACTTAGGAAGACTCAGAGACTGCTATTGTCTCCTTAATTGATTTGCACCACACTGGAAGCAGTCTTAAATATGATTTTTCAGCTGTCTATTATGTCCCACTTTCATTTAATTACTCTCCTCATGAACCATGATCTGTGCTCATTTCCCAGCCTAACCTTTGCTGAGGGGCTTGGTGAAGAAACCTAAGGATCCTCAATTCCTGTTCTTAATGATTCCACACAGGCAACAGTTTGTATTTCTCACTGGAGAAACTCTTATTGGTGACAACAGTGCCTAAGCCCACTGAGCTGGACCTTGCCACATCAAGCAGCAGATAACAGAGAGCCAGCAACACTGCAGTGCTCTCTTCTTGCTAGGAAGAGATGGTTAGATTCCAACACATGACATTAACTTCTTTTTTCACACTGGTACAGAAGGATTTTGCTCCCACAAGCCCAAGGCATTAGTTATGATTACACCTAGCAGCAGGGTGAAGAAACAGAATGGCATTTGCAGAACACATAGCAGATACTCACAGCTATGAGCTCCACAGGCACACCAAGCTGCATTTCTCTGAGGGTGCTGTGTTGCTCAGCTTGCTCTTTCAGCCCCCCCCCCCCCCAAAAAAAAGGATTTTAGCTTACAATTCTTATTCTATGTGCATGAGCCACTATGCTTGGTGATGACATTTCCTACCGGGAGCAGCTAGGTATGCCACAGCTCACAGCTGTCATGTGCAGTGCTGTGTTTGTCAGCACTAGCTTTGTTATTATTTGCGCTGGAGAGGTCTTTCCTCTGCAAGCAGTGGTATTTCCAGGATGAACACACATAGCAACGAGCTGCTGCAACAGGAAGAGCTCTGAGGTTCTTCCCAGGGATCTTCTCCCTCTCTCCCCAGGGAGGCTGCCGGTAGCTAGCAAGCACACTGCCGTTCAGCAGCTCTCTCCCTGTAATTACCAGCTTGCTCTCTTCCCTTAAAGAGGCTCCTTGGGGAATTTCTCGATGCATAATGCTAGCCACTAAAGAAGGAGCACAAGGCACTGGTGTATTTAAGCCCAATTCTGGCAAACAACATATCTATCCTGCACTTCCACAACGAGAGATGATTTTGCTCTGTAGGCAAACAGCTAGTTCCTGACCAGCTCATGCCATAGGATGCCACTGCTTACAAATGACCTACAGAAAACTTTGCTTTCTGACATAGCTACCTTTGCCACCATTTCCTCCCGACTCCCAGGGCTATGAGAAGCAGCATATTTAACCTCACCAGAGCTCCTCCTCAGGCATCCATACCACATCGGTACCTACAGCTAAAGCATCTCCCTCTAGACCATCACTTCAGGCACTCTGCTGCTTAACCCAGACCTAACAGTGCTGCTTTAGCCTGGATGCTCAGCCTCCAGGCTTTGGGCAAAAACCCACCAAAAAGCACACAAAGGAAAAAAACCCTCAGAGGACTTGGAAACAAAAGGAATAGAGAGTTAACACCATGCTGCTTTGCGTCTTTCATGAAGCTATTACAAAACGTGGAGCCCAACCTCAAATTGCACAGACACACCAAAAGAAGTAACCCACAGAAAGCTAACATCTGGCCGTACAGCCTTCTCACCACCACCACCACCAGAAGAGAAGTTTGGGGCTGAAGTGCCCCAAGCCCCGATTTTATTTCATTCTTTTGGTTTTGGTGATCTTTGGGCTCTACACTTTTAACCTGCCACGGGAGCTATTTAAAGATGTAAAGCTGCGACTTGAGCCTCATAATGCCCAAACCATGTGACATGGTCAGAGCAGGCTCCTAATTCTAACGCCGAACAGCCGCGGTTGGATGTTCGTGCTGCCGCTCCCGGAGCTCTCCGGCACGCCGGGCTGCCGGTCACCCGCAGCGGCGATTATCGCGATTGTGCTGCATAGCCCCTCCACAGGCAGCCCTCCTCCCCTCCCCCAGGCACAGAACACTCTCCAGAGACGCTTTCACAGCACACCGCACGGAAAGGAGGGAAAAGCTCGCCGAGTTCCACGCCGCTCGCTGGGGATGTGCTGTTTAACCGCAGTCCCCTGACGCAGCGCCCGCCCGCGGGTGGCGGCGGGAGCGGGGCCGCTCGCTTGCTCGGGCACCGACCCCGCACGCTGCTCTACCGGCGGAAGCGGGCAGCGATAGGACAGTGGCTCCCGCAGCCAGCCCCGGGGAGGCAGCGCATCGCCCCCGCCCCGCCACCACACCGCAGCCTCCCCTCGGCGCTCCCCCGCCCGCGCTTACCGCGCTCGGTAACGCGCTCCCAGCCCCCTCCTCACGCCGGGACAGAGGGCGACAGGCGGCATGTTCCTCCCCCGCTGCCGCCGATGCCTCCCGCAGCCGCCCCGCATCGCAATCTCCCTCCCCTTCCCATCGCTCCGCTTCCCTCCCTCCCCGCAGCCCTGCAGGGGCGATGCCCCGGTGCCGGCGGGCGCTTACCGAGTGGTTGACCCCCCACATGAGGACGCTGAGCAGCGGGTCGCTCGCCCGGAACAACTTCACTTTTTGCGCCACGAAGTGTTTTTTCTTCGTCTTGGTTTTACTCGCCATGACGGGCACGATGCTGCTGGGGGCCGCCATGGCGCTGCCGGCGGCGGAGGCGGACGGGCGGGGAGCGGCGGGAGGGAGAGAGAGAGAGAAAGGGAAGGAGGACGGGAGGCAAGAGAAAGAAAAGGGCAAGTCAGCGCCCCGAGCCCGCGGACTGACGAAGGGCCAAGCGGCCGGCGGCAGCAGGCGGGTAGCCGCAGGGTGCCGCGCACATCCCGGCAGGGCCCCGGTGCCGCGCGTTGCAATGGCTCCACCCCCGCGGGGGAGCCACCGCCCGCCACGCACCGCGCACCGCCCCGGCCTGCCCCGGCCCGGCCCCGCGGGCGGAGCGGCAAACGGCAGAGGAGTTTCGGTTCCTGCCGCGCCCACTGCGCATGCTCGCACGGCCCCGGGATGGCGGCGGGACACGGCGTGTAGCGGTGCTCGAACCGCACGTGCAGCGCCCGCACGGAGGGAAGAGAGAGTCTCGGACTGTTCTCGCAACGAACAAGAGATAGCAGAGGAGAAAGTGATCAGATTGTGTTGGATCAGCGCTAGTGTAGCCAGCAGGACCAGGGCAGGGATTGTCCTCCTGGACTCGGCACCAGGGAGGCCACAGCTCGAATCCCGGGTTCCGTTTTGGGCTCGTCGCCCCAAGAAGGACATTGAGGTGCTGGCTTCCAAACAGGGCAAGGGCAGGAGGCAGGATGTGGGGTTGCAGGAGAGAAGGGAGCCTGATGCTTCAATAAGCATCTGGACAATGCTCTTAGACACATAGGATGACTTTCAGGACAGTCCTGTGCATGGACAGGACTTGGACTTGATGATGCCTGTGGGTCCCTTCCCTCTCTTTGGATGTTCTATGATCCATCTCCTGCCCACCACCTCACTCCCCACTCTCACTCATCTCCAGGTCCTCTAGGAAACAAAACCTACCATGGTCCTGATCTTCATATCTGCAATCATTGCACAGTTACTTTGTGCAACCTTTGTAAGATTTGCTGACGTTTCCAGTTCCCCTTTCTGTAAAGGAACCTCTAGGAGTGAGAAGGACCTCTGAAGTAGAGCTTTGCTCCTGACCTAGCTCCCATCTGTGAGCAGAGCCATTTGTTCCAGCCAGCATACAGCAAACCCTGGAAAGCCAGCCCCCTGCAGAAGAGCTGCACCCTTAGAAACTCCTCTGGTCATGCAGCAAAACAACAAGTCAAATGTTTTGAAGTGCCTCCGTGGCCACAGAGGATGTGGTCAGTGATAGACAACATCCTGCAAGGAGACATCTACCCAGCTCAGAAACAGTACACAACAGTTTCTTCCATGAGGAACCTTTCATGACACCCGCAGTCCCTCTTCGGGGTCAATAGACACAGATAGCACAGAGCTTCTGAGCACTTTGAGGCAGTCAGTAGTGCCAACAGCAACAACCCCTTCTCTTTCTAGTGCAGGCAGGAGAAGCAGCTGAAGAGTCAGCACCTTTCAATGAAAGCAGGTCACTTAGGTACCTAAATATAGATTGGAAGCCAGACTTTCAGAAGAGATCAGTACCCATTTTATTCCTTGCATTATGACATCTGAGCATCACCCAGAGCTGCAGACATCAACGTGGCTAACACCTGTCACACACATCTTTCATCTTCTTTCCAGAGTGAATCCATATAGTGAAGCATTTTGGCTTATAAATATGTACTAAACAACAAACATGTTGGTGGCTTTGTCACAGGGAAGGCAAGGCTCAGGTAGTTGTTCTTTTTCCCAGGATATTTTCTTGCATCTTGGCCTAGATTCTAAGGAGCTCTTCTCTGCAAATATGAATCACAGAATCATTAAGGTTGGAAGAGACCTCAAAGATCATCAAGTCCAAACATACCTAGCACTAAACCATGTCCCCAAGTACCACATCTAGCTATTTTTGCACCCCTGCAGGGATGGTGACTCCAGCACTGCCCTGGGCAGCCTGGGCCAATGCCTAACCACTCTTTCTGTGAAGGAATTGTTCCTAATATCCAATCTAAACCTCCCCTGGTGCAACTTGAGGCCATTTCCTCTTGTCCTCTCACTGGTAACCCAGGAGAAGAGACCAACCACAGTTGTAGAGAGAGATGAGGTCTCCCCTGAGCCTCCTCTTCCCCAGCCTAAAGAAACCCAGTTCCCCTTACCAAGGGAAGTTGTTGTATCAGGGGAACAAAAGATACTAACCATAACCTTTACAGCAGACAAGGGCCTGGGCCATCTTCAAAGACTGGGGCAAAGATTTGTACTCTCCAGTTGTAAGCACCAAGAGCAGGATGAGCAGCTCCCCTCCAGCTGGAGCTCTAGACCTCTCTCTCCCAGCTCAAACACTAACCCTGACAGCAAACCTAATCTTACACTAAGGCACCCCTCAGCTCCCCAGCCAGTGCCCACACCAAAGCAGTCTCATAGCCACAATATCTTCACAGTGCACATTTCCATCAGCTCACTGCCTCCAGCTGCAGCTCCAGGCTGTCTCTGTGCCAGCATCCCCCTTAACAGCAACACAGCTCCTCAGACCAGGGTCCCCAGCATGTGCCCTTAGTAAATGTTTTCTCCATGCCACGTTTTCCCTACCCCAGGCCCTTTCTCTTCAAAGCTCCTTTCCAACTCCAGTCCAGCTGCAGCTCCAGGCCCTGCCTTTCATCCCAAACTTTAACACTGACACAAGCCATATGCTGGGCTTTGGCCATGGCCTCCAGCCAGCCCCTGCACCAGGAAGCTCTTGCAGCCAAGTTCTCCTTGCAGCCCACACTTCCCTGGGACAGGCACTTTGTAGCTGCAGCTCTTGTCTTTTTCTTTCTGTCCACCATAGCCTCAAACCTGACAGTTGTGTTCAGCCTTAGGCCAGCCCCCCTAGCCAGTGCCTCCACCTCAAGGAGTTATCTCTGTGGCCCAGCTGCCTTCAAGCCTGCCTCCAGCTGGAGCTCTGGGCACTCTTGTTCTCCCAACACTAACCCTAACCCTCACGCTAGCTCTATGCTGAGCCCCACACCAGTAGAGCCAAGCAGCACCCACAACAAAAAGTTCTTGCAACCGAGTTCTTGCAGCAGCCCATGCTAATTGCAGCCCTAGGCTCTCTTGCTGCTGTTCCTGCACCCACAGTGTTAGACTGAGCCTCACACCTTGCCACGGCCTCCAGGACTAGAAAGGAAAGATCTCTTTGAAGCACCATCAGTTTCCTCTTTGCTCCTCAGCAGGAAGCACAGCACATAACCAAAGGCCTGCAGCCCTGATCAGAGGTCAGGCATCTCACCTCAGTGATGCTTTCTTTTTTGGGTTGGGTGGTTTTCTAAAAGGTGAAGCATTTGAGAGCCCACTGCAGTCTAGGCTGGAGAACTGAGCAGAGCCAGGCACAGCTGCTTCACTCACAGCCCTCAGAGCAGCAGCAGCCAGGACCACTTCTTTACACCTCATTCAGCTCTCCCTACAGCAGCCACCTCCAAGCCTGGCTGTGCTCAGCATCCAGCAGTAGCAGTGTCCAGGGGAGTATCAAACAGAGCCAGCTCTCCCCAGGCTGAATCCCAGCTCTCCCACTCCCTCTGCTTGCCTTGGATGGCTTCCCCACTCTGGCAGCACAGCTGTCACTTCCACCTCCCAGCACTTGAACAAGCCACAACTGCCAAGTTTTGCAGCTTATATAGTCTTGAAGGGCTAATCTCCTCCTCCTCCTTCTTCAGGGAAGGATTTTAACCCTTGCTAGGCTTGTGGAGACTGCAGCCTGAGCTGCTGACTTGTTGGCATGCAGCTTGCTAGAGGAAGCTTCTGCTGTCTCTCCATTGAGCCAAACTCCTCCTTAGTAAGATAAGGAATTGCAGGACTGCTCCTGTATGCTTTTGCTGCAGCTGGAGGGTTAGAAGGCAATACAGAAAACCATCTATAAGCCTTTTTTTTCCCCAGCAAACAGATCAAAAGTAAGAAATTTCACTATTGGGATACTTGGAGTGGCATCAACTACATGTAAACTCAATAAGGACATTCTATGTGTACATCTTCTTGGTCATCCTTCAGTTTGAAAGGTGTTTTGCTCAACCTTAGGTAATAAATGTCACTTTTCTTACCCATTTTCTATTTTTTTTTTAATGTTCAAGAATCCAGTTTGTCTTTATTCTGCATGGGAGCAAAATTCAGAGTGGCTGCACACAGAGGAGGACAGGGCACAGAATTAGCCATGAGGCAGAAAATACTCTTTCTAAGCACAGACCTCATCTCAAGGCCAACTGAGCTCCTTTTCTCACACAGAAAGACACAGCTCTTTTCAAAATCAAAGAAGTTACAACAATTAATACCAGGAGAGCATCTTCTCTGTGATTAAAGGAGGCTAGGTGATTAATTCATTAATGGGGGTAAAAGGACTCAACTCACAGTTGAACAAGAGCTCTATGCCCAAAGCTTGCTCTAAAGCAAATGGTTTGACATGTGAGGTGGATTAGAGAGGCAGCAAATGGAAGCAGAGGCACACACACCACAAACCACAGCTAATTTGAGCCTCCACTTTCTTCTGCTGCCCCTGTTGGTGCACTTGCAGGTGAAGTTGCAGCCACATTTCCTCTGTCAGGCAGGCAGGGAGGATGCTGAGAGGCTTGCAGAGCAGGGGCAAGCCCTGCACGAGTGCTCAGCCTGCTGCAAGTGGCAGCTCCTGGAGCTTGGCTGCTGCATGCTCTGCAGCAATCAAGGCAGAGCTCCTATCCTATCCCCCAGGAGGAAGCCAAGATAAAGAGAGACTGTCTAGGGATGAGCTATTCATGTGTCCTTCAGCAACTAATAACATAAATACCTTCCTGTGCTAGCCCACGCTAGGGGAGGGCTCCAAGGCCTCAAAGCTGTGCTGAACACAGGCTCTGGGGACACTGCACCCACACCACACTCACCCTTGCACCTTGGAGCCAAGATGTACTCCCAGAAAACTGGTAAAATAAACCCCAGTCATGCCTCAACACTTGTGAAACCATTTCGATCCTGCTCACAGTTTGCTGCCCACATGCTTTCTGTTCAGGTTGCTGCAAGGAAAGCAGGGGAGGAAAGGCAACCTGTGGCAGATTGTGGAGCCTTTTCCATTTCCAAAGCAGAGAGAAGTGTTTCCCACTTCCAGAGCAAAGTGGAACCATACAAGCTGATGGTCTTCACTGTGATTTTGGCTGCAGAACACTGCAAAGAAGAGGTTTGAGCCATTCCTACTCATGGCAAACAGCTCAGCTCTTCTCACTAGTGGCCAGGCAGGACCTACTCTTCAGAATCAAAGACCAAAGAACAGTGTGAAGATACCACAAGAAAACATTAATCCTTGTCATTTATTGCTTGCATGACTGTGTAGACACAAACACACCAGCCAGAAAGGACTGTTGCAGGCAAGAGTTGACAAGAGAAATGAAGGAGAGAGAAGTATAATGTGATAGAGAGGAAGTGGTGGGTGTTCTCTTTCCTCTTCTGCAACAAGAAAATTGCTTTGGAGACATTAGATTTGATGTTTAAAAAGGAAGAGGAGGGAAAGCATGAATCAGACTGGTCTTTTGAAATAAGCATTAGCTTAGAAATGACATCAAATAGCTTCTGCTGGGACAGCAGGTCTCATGAAGTGACCTGCTCTGCCAGAGAGCAACTCATGGTTGCCCTTTTCCTCAGAGCAAAGGCACCATTTGTATGGCTTATCCCATCAGGATACTATTAATTTGCTTTTTCACCCATTACTGGGATATTTGCTATCTGTTACCAGGTTCCTCTTGGCTCTGTCCTTTGTCATGGTCACTGACAGAAAGCAGTGTCAGCTTAAGACATCTCTCAAGGAGAAAGATGTATTTCTCTGGGCATCTCAGAAGTATTGTTGCTCCCATCAGTCTCTAGGGAAGATCAGGAAAAAGGCCAAGCCTGAGGATCTTTTGCATGAGGAACCACTTAAAATCCATGTCATCTCTGCAGCTCTCAGTGCCTTCTGCTGGCAGGGACAACCTTGCCTGGGCAGAGCTAGGACCAAGGGCCCTGCTCCAGCTTCTGTCCCACCTTGGGGGGAAGGAAGGAAGAGGTGGCACCTGCAGGGAGGAGGGGACAGGAGAGGTGACCCTAAACTGACCAACAAGGGATTCCATCTCTTAGACATCATGTTGAATATGAAGCTGAAGGCTCACAAGGATCAAGCCTCTTCTTTGCTAGCTGACATCTGAGGAGATGTGTGTCCCTTCTGCCTTCAATCCCAATCCATGAGTTGCCAAACCCAGTTCCCTTCACCCCTAAGTCCAGGCTGGGACTTGCCCAGTGCTGCCACAACATCAGAGGTGACAGTGATGCAGTTGCCATCAGGGCAACTGTAGAGGTTTTGTATATATTGGTGTGTATTTCATGTTGTTGTTATTTCCAGTTTCCTTTCCCTCTCCCTTATTCCCTTTCCCTCCCCCTGGGAAGGCAGAGGGCTTCAGAGAGAGTGTCTGTCACTCCTTCAGTAGGCAGCCCAGCCCTGACCCTTGCCAGCATTATCCCTTAGCCCATTCTCTAGCACTTAAACCATGCTTCATCCTCTTGCTCTCTTCAAGCCTGACCCCAGTTTTTAAATGGAAAAAATATATTAAGAGAGTCATAATGCTAATGCTCCCTCTGGTTCCATTAGCTGGGCCAGAGGAGCATTGCAGGCATTCTCTGTGACCAAATTAAAAGGCCCAAGTTTCCTGTGTGTGATTCCTGGCTCACAGAGCCTGGGGATAATTATTCCTGTTAGAGGATTGCATTATCCTCTAATTTGCACAATGGCCCCAAAGGCTGCCCGTGTGCCAGCAGAAGCAAAGCCTCCACCACTTCACAGTCAAGTGCAGAGCTGCTGCTAGGTTTGCTCCAGTGGCAGTAGGCAATTAGGTAATTGGGGGGGGGGATTAACCCTTCCATCCCCAAACCAGGGGCTGGACTCATATACAGAAAGAAAGAGTCCATTTGGACATGAAAATATTGATCTCCTTTCATCCCAAGTCCTGAGCACAGCATTGAGTTACACACAGAGTGATGCTTGAAGTGTGGAGGAGATTCTCCCCAAGATCTTCATCCTAAGATTCATAAAGCTGTTTCCTCTGCAGCTTTGAGAGCAGAAATCATCCTTGCTGTTCTTCTAGCTGTGTGAGATTAGGCACCAGAGTCCCTGCCCCACAACTTGCATTGTGCCACCAAGTCTCCTCCTCTGAAGCATCTCAGTAATGTCACTGCTGCCCACTGACATTCAGCTTGACATTTACAGGGTGACTTCAGCCACAGCTTTGTCATTCAATTAACTAATGAACCTGAATAATCAAGTGCTGAAAGCTGGGATCAAAACTCCAGCAGCCAAAGCCCATCTTCCAGCTTTAAAATTGCCATGACATGTTGAAGGTTCCAGATAATTCTGTGGCCTGTTGAAATCTGGAATGGATCACTGATATCACAAAAAGGATCAAGGAAAATGCTTATCAAACCACTGGAGGATTTGTGCCCCTGGACTCACAATTCTCTCCTTCCAGAGTGGGATTAGATTCTTCTGTACACCACAAGCATTTTTTAATAGCTCTAGTAAAGCTGAGTGGTTTCTCCCAGATGAGATTGTGCTTTCCTGAGCCTGCATGAATTGCCAGTTTCAAGAGATTGGTTGAAATGGAAAGGATTTCGACACACAACTCTTATGGAATAGCACCCAAAAAGCAACATGAACTCCTTACTTTCAATTGTCAAACCAATTCCTTGAGCTCTCACTCCAGGATCTTTGGATGCAATGGCAGAGTTTCCCATGCCATTCAGAAAATGCTGCCAGTTATTCTGCATTATTACCTCTGGCTGGACAAATGCTCAGGGAAGCAGAGCATGCTTCCTCTTTCATCTGCTGAGCTATATATTCTCAGAGGTATTTTGTGCTCCTGTTAGGAGCTCCTGCAGTGCTCTGCAAGTCATTTCCAGCATGTCCTGACCTTCCCAATTAAACCATGGCCCTGCCATGAGGAGCTGCCACTCATCCTTTCTCTTGTTCTGGCATGTAATTCATCAGCAAGACAAGCTGTTACCTCTAGCCTCTGCAATATGTTTATTTAGACCTATCTACTTTCTTTTTTTCCTTGGGAAGTGTTGGAAGCTAAATATATCACTTACCATTATCAGCTTTTAAAGAAATGCTCTTGCTTTTAATAATTCAAAGAAACTTGAGAGCTCTTCAGCACTTGCCTCAAGCTTGCTTGCTTTGCTTTGCCTTCTCCTGCCTCTCCTTCCTTTCCTTCATTTGGGACATTGTCATTATCTACAACCTTCACTTTTTTTTTTGCTGAGAAGCAGAGTTTCTAAAGTCTGTAGAGCAGCAAAGAGCAAGGAGCTTTTCATCTCCCAAGAGGGTTGTTTCTCCACACACAGAATAGTTGTTATTCTTCATCCAAACCAGTTACCTGGACTGGATCCCTGAGGATCCAGTCACCACATCCTAGAGCAGGAGAGGAGGAATATGCCCTGAGGATATCCCTTTCCTCTCAGCTGCATATAAAGGGAGCTTGGGATGGTTTGGTCTGACAGACCTCTTGCTGTTGTCATCCAAAGGCAGGGGAGATGGAGCCCTCCCAAAGCCTCCCACCTCCAGTTTTATCAGTTAATATCCAATAGGAGAGGATATCAGGTGTATTCATACGAGTCTGTTGGGTAAAGAGAGAAACTGATGCAAGCAAGTTAGGAGAAGCTAGGAAAAAGCAGCAGCAGAACATTTGTTCTTCAGGTTTGGACAGTGATGGCTTACCACAGTTATGAATAATTCCTCACACTTCTTTATCACTTGCTGCCCCAGAAGCTAAATGAGTTTTACAGCTATTAATTGAATTGTCTAACTTCACTACAGACTGGGAGATAGAAAGGATTATTAACTCCACTTTATAGATAAGGAAACTGAGACAGGGAGAGGAAACAATTAGCTGGAGGTCACTCAGACAGATAAATGCCAGAGCTCTCCAGCCAGTGCATTAAGCACTGCACACTGCTGCTTCTCCATGCAGCCATCAGCAACCAGAGCCATTGCAAAAGAGAAACAATTAAAGCAACAGTTCATCCAAGAGAAAAGCTGCTGAGCTTCATCCTACACTGCTGATCCCAAACGTTGCTCTCTTTTGTCTCTGCCACACTCCCTGCTCTGCACAGGCACTCAGCAGCCCTCCTCCAGCCCTGCTCTGGGGGCAGGCAACCACCAATTCCATGGAATAGGGAGTACAAATGCTCACTCAGCATCCCTCCTCCAGCCCTGCCTGGCTCCTGGGCATTGCTCTGGGTGCAGGGAACCACCAATTCCATGGAATAAGGAGTACAAATGCTCACTCAGCATCACTATTCCAGCCCTGCCTGGCTCCTGGGCATTGCTCTGGGTGCAGGTAGCCACCAATTCCATGGAATAGGGAGCACAAATGCTGATCACTGCTGGTACATGAAGGACATGTGCCTTTCCAGGTGACAGCTAGCTGTAGGAGGCTGTTTCTGCTCAGAAGCTAACAGGCAAGTTCCTCAATCAATGGTGCAAGGTTTAACTCTCTGAGGATGGGAGGTGGCAAGAGTAAAAGCAAGCTGTGGTTGGCCTGAGCTCCCTCATGTGTGGATGGAAGCTCTAGCACAGCTACCCCCACTCTGAATAAGGCATTGGATTGAAGTCATTAACATGGTGTTCATTAGCTGGCAGCCAGTAATGGGTGAGCTGCTTAAACACTTGCCAGTCTATCAGCCAACAGATTAGAATGCTCTTGGTTTTACTTGAAGCCTACATGTCTTTGTTGTAATTACCTTGCTACTTAGATCTAATCCTGATTCCTCTCAGTCAAGAGACACATTGCTGTGAATTTTCACAGGAAAACACGTCAGGATCTCTGGGGAAAAAACATCTGATAAAGCACTGCAAGTCAGCACATCAGCTCCCCAAGGTTATGGCTTTGAAGCAGCTTCAGTTTGTGGCTTTAGCATCTCTCCAGCAGCTCCTTGCCCACAGCACACTGCTTGCTAGCTTCCACAGCCCCAGGCAGCTCCTGGCCATGGGTGCTGGTGGCTCAGCCCTGCACTGCACATCAGTGCTGCTTACTGCATCATTGTTCCTTTTCTTGCCCCATATCACTTGCTGATGAGGACAGAGTGCTCCTTGCCATCAGACCTGGCCTCATGCTAACCAGAGAGCAGATATTTTAGGCCTTTTGAAAAGCCTCTGCAGTTTTCTCATGTTTGTACACCTTGAACACTTTGGCTCATCTCCCTGTTGCCTGAACTCTGACATGACTGAGGAGGAAGCTGCAAGCAGGGAGAGGTAGGACACATTTCATCACAGAGACCCTAAGAAGGGCTGTCCTGGTCATAGATCTGCTGGGTTCAGACGTCAGTGCCATCCCAAGGCTTTTCCTGATGGTTTATTTTAATCAATTCAAACTGCATCTGCAGGACTTATGTGCTCTCCAGCTGATTAAACTTAGGGTATTTTTTATCTCTGTATACATCCTAGCATTAAAAGTCACTGGAAGAGAAATCAATGCTTAAGTGAACCCAAATCCACCACAGTTCCAATAGCCTGGTTCTGATTTCATGCTAGTATTAATCAGAGTTAAAACAACTGAACACAGTTGGAGCCATCTACTTCCAGAGCTGGGATAGCATCAGGAGGTGATGCTCCAGCAGCACAGCAACCTGTCCTGGAGCAGACTCTAAACACTAAAGGAAAAAAAGGAAACCAAAATAGAGCCTAACACTGATCATCTGCAAAGGCCAGGACATCTTCTCCATGCTCCTTGCCAGAAGGGAACACAAAAGATTTGACCAAGTGTTCCTGTTGAACATTTCCCAAGTGGAAATGAAGCTTTTCACATCTCTCTGACTTCTGCCTTGTGAGTTCAGTCTGAACTGTGGCAAGGCTCCAGCCACGGAGCAAGGCTGCTTTAGATGAGGTTCTCTGCATCTGGTTTGTATTGAAAAAGGGTAATATTTTAAGGCACTTTTACTACAACATAGCAAGAATCTGAAGAGCTGCCTTAAAATGCATCTTGAAGTGAAAGCTATAGCCCTGCAGTCCTCAGCATCTTCCCAGAGACCTTCAACAACTTCATGCTAGCACTGTCAATGCAAAACAAGCCTAATATCCCTGATTCTTGCCTGCAGCCTAGAATCATCTAGGTTGGAAAAGACCTCTGAGACCATCAAGTGCAACCCCTGAGCTAACACTGCCAAGGCAGCACTAAGCCATGTGCCCCTCACATGCTTCTGAACACTTCCAGGCACTGAGACTCCTGGGCAGCTTCTTCCAGTGCCTAAGCACTCTGGCAGGCAAGAACTTCTTCCTAATATCTAACCTAAACCTCCCCTGGTGCAAATTGAGGCCATTTCTTCTCAATCTGTCACTTTTATCTAGGAGACCAATTCCACCTCACTCCAAGCTCCTGTCAGGGAGCTGTAGAGAGAGCTAAGGTCTCCCCTGAGCCTCCTCTTCTCCACACTAACCAATCCCAGCTCCCTCAGCTGCTTCTCAGCACACTTGTGCTCCAGACACTTCCTTGCCCTTCTCTGGACACATCCAGCACCTCCATGTCCTTCTGGCAGAGAGTGAGGAGCCCAAAGCTGAGCCCTGCTGTGTCCCCTGCAGTGCCCAGGCCAGGAGGACAATCACTATGGACCTTTTAGCACTTGATGGCCCAGCTGAAGCATCTGTTACAGAAAGAGGCACTGCTACTGTCCCAGCACTGAGTGTTGACCTGGATCTCTTTGGTCCAGTGATCTTTAATCCTCTCCCAGCAGCTGCTGTACCTCCTGCTCAGAGCTCTGCCACTAAACCAGCAGCTGCCACCTTGTCTGCAGCATCTGGGGACCTGGAGCTGGGCACAGAGCAAACAACACCACAGAGCAGCAAAGGAACAGCTCTGACACTCCACATGATCACTGTAGGGCACAGGAACCATGCAGCAGCAAAATGCTCTGAGGGTGTTCAGGGAGTTTGTCTTCTCTGCCATTTACGACACAACCAGCAACTCATTGCCAAGGGAAAGGACAAGAGACAACAGGCAGGTTACAACAAAGGAAATTCTGAGTAGACACAGGAAAAGATTCCTCTTTGAGGATAGTTCAGGATAGGAAGAGGTTGCCCAGAAGGGTAGGAACCCATCCTTGAAGATACTCTGAGTTCAGCCCACTGCCTATGATGACCTCCAGAAGCCTTTTCTAAGCCTGTGTGCAGGGGCTGCTGCTCCTAGCACTGCAATACACTTCTGATAGCTAGCTTTTCTGCATCTCTACACTCAATCTGTCATCTAGATGCTCCTAATCTTGCATCCTGATTAACTCAAACCTGCTATTCTCAGGCCATCTGTTCTGCACATTCCCCTCTCAGCTGAGTGGATACCAAATGCAGTGCCTGTGCTATTCCCTGACCACAATCCTGGGATTCCAGGCTTTTTTTGTGTCTCCTCCCAGCACAGCAGCTTTGCTTCTGCATGGCAAATGCCAGGCTGTGAGCAGAACTGCTGCTGAGCTGGGGCATGGGCACCTGCAGCCTTGCAGAGCTCACTTGTTGTGCTTTGTGAGGCAGCTGCCAGGCTATGCATCACTACAAGGCTCATGGTGTTTGTCTGTCTCTTTAAAATGATGATGCACTCTCCATATTCCCTACTACTTCTAGCTAGGATGATGTCCTGCCTGGCATCCTGCTGCAGCTGGAGATCCCCTCCATGCATCTCTTCAGTGTTTACCCATATCCTTCCCTTTGGTGCATGAGATCATGGAGGAAGAATGAAGCTGTCCCAAGTGCACACCATCCTAATGGAGCCTCCAGTCCCACAGGTCCTGCTGGGGAATCTGCTGTCTGGATGCTGCCCAGTTGCTCAGCTCCACATTAGCCATCACTCAGTGTCCCTCTGTCCCTGCCCTAGGACAGCATTCCCACAGCTACTGGAATAAATGGGACCTGAAGCCCTGACAGCACACAATGGCCAGAACTTGGTGTTTGTTACAAAGCAGAGAGTGCACTTGATCCCTCTGCATTATAGTTAGGAATGGCATCCTCTGTGCTCCTGAGAGGTCTGGGAAACCCCATGGCTTTGGATAAACCACTTCCAGAGGGAAGGCTTTGACTGATGAGGCACTAACTGTCCTCCAGCCAGCAAATGATTCAGGATGGGAAGATGACAGGTTCACAGCACCAAACACACAATAAGCCCTAGAGAAGCTGGCAAGGACAACGTGTACCAAAGAGCAATTGTCACTAGCCCTGAGCAATGAGCACAACAACAGGTGCTAAGCCATACAAAGCAGCTCCAGAGCACTAGCCAATCTGGAGACTGGCAGAGAGCTCAAGAGCCAAGGGAAACCCTGGCAGAGCAAGAGAGTCTCATTAGCACAATGAGAGAGGCAAATGCCAGTGGCTGGGCTTTGTTTGCCATAGGCAGGCCAGGGGCTGCAGTGTGAAAGAGCTCCCTGTTCTCTAGCTCCACTGCATCTCCCTCTGCTACAGCTAACACAACAGTTGCCAGAGCAGAATCTTGAGTTAAAACTGTCTATGGCCTTGCAATGCTTGTAATTTCCTCCCAACCACATCCCTCTCTTACCAAGTACAATATGTGATGACTCCAGTTTCTCCTCATGAGGATGCTGATCCTTTCTTACCTAGCTTGCCTGTCACATCCTGTTATAGTTTACAGCAATCTGAACTACACTCTGCTGATAAACCTGTCAGAAGAACAGAAACACACACACAGTTCATCACTGTGAGAGGTTTCTGTGCTACCCTGAGGAAGAGCTGAGGATTAGCAATCACACTCTAAATGTGCTTTATAGGAATAGAGAAATCCCTACCAGTGGTTTCCATCCCCTGATAATCTTGACATCTTCTTGGATATGAATTGCTCATGAGCAGGATCCATCAGGACTTGCTGTGCCCAGATTTGTGACAGTGAAGTAAGGGAAGAGACCTTGGCAAGGAGAATTCCTGCAAATGAAGAGATTTCAGTCATCTCTAGACCTGCCCAATGCAGAACTTGTTCTGAAGGAAGGCAGTCTAAGCTAGTCCTCAGTACCTGTGTTATTCTGAGGCTTTTTTAGAGTACATATTTAGCAATACTTCACAGAAGAAAGGAGAAACTCTCTTGTAGCTCTATGCAGCTAGCTAGAGATAAGAAGTGGTCTCAAGTTGTCATTTGGGGAAAGGTTGCATCCAGATTCTTTATGTCCAGCCAGGAAGACCTGAAGGGAGATTTATCTCATCCTGTAGAATTGCTAATGACTTCAGTGCTGAATTCAAGGGTTCTGAGAACAGAAAGCATCATCCCCAGAGAAGGATTTGTTTGTGTTTGAAAGGCACATTAGCTTTAATCTTAAGCAGATGTCACTGCCTTCTGCAGGAAACTCCAACAGGACAAGCAATGCCATCCTTTGATTCCTCTCTCTGGCTGCTCATGCTTCAGCTTTGCTTTGGGCTGTTTCTCACTGCAGCTCTCCTTGCTGCTGCTGCCTCCAGAGTCACACACAGACAGATTTAGGCATGGTCATTCAATGGCAAAGCCTTTCCAAATGAGAGATCTCATTTTATAAAGTTCTTTCTGTCTAGTTGCTAGTTTGCAGCAGCAAACCAAACAGAACCATGAAATGGTTCAGTGGGCACACACCTCTGAGCAAAATCCTCTATTATCCTGCCACTGGCAGAAGTAATTGCTGCTAATGGGACAAGTCTGTTTCATTCTAATATAGCTCAAGAGAGCATATCCTGAGCTCCTGGAAATAGATGTGGTTGTGCTGAAGTCAGCTCTGCTAATCTATAGCAAGTGAGGAACTGGCACAAGGAGAGAAACAGTTAACCCATTGCTTAACTGCATGGCAGCAGCTACTGCAAGCACACCATCTCCCACAACTTGGGCTGAGCAAGATGAAACATGACCACTCTTCTTTGCCTAATTTTACATGAGAAGCTGTTAAATAACACTTTGCTAGCAGCCAGCCAGGAGATGTCCAATGGATTCAGATGAGGCTGTCAATGTAAATCTGCTGGCAGGGCTGTGGGCAGAGCCCAGGAAGCTTCTCCCCTCCCTGCTCAGGTGTCACACACAACCACGAAGCAGCAGTGCTGCTCTGTGGATTGAAGTCACAAATCCAGCACAGCTGCATCAGAAGAGCTCAGAGCAAAGTGTGTGGGTCTGTCTGCCACATCTGAGCTGCTGGCACAGGGAGTGGAAAACACAAAGCCCAGAACACATCAAACCAAGCAATCAGCAAGAGGACTTCCTGCAAGGCAAAGGAAACAGAGCTTCGAGAGACAGGTCTGTCACACACACACACACAGCACAGCAGCCTGCTTACCCCCAGGAAAATGCCATGCCAGCAGGGCTTTCTGAGCTAGCAGCACACAGCAGGAGTGAAGGAATAAAATGTAGGGAGAGATTGAAAATAACTGCAATCACTACTATTTATTTCAGGAGTGCTGGCTCCTTTACCCAGCTCAGTTAGGAGAGGATACCAATAACTCCTGCAAGACCCCAACTCATCCTATTTCTCCACCTGGTGCTTCAGGAAGAAGCTGACACCTTAAAGAGAACTTGCTAAAACTCACAAGAGCTTAGGCACAACAGACACTGAGCACACTTGTAAGAAGCCAAAGTCTCTTTGGGGAGCAAAAGGATTTGCAAACCCAAGAAACGTTCAGAGGCATTTCCCCAAAGCAAGGCACAGCTGCACCCTGCCAACTGCTGAGGGGCCAGTAGCAGGGATCATTGGCTGGAGAGAGGGATTGAGGATCCAGAGCACGTGCAGACAGTGGCAGATAAACCAACATGTGGCAACACAGCCCAGGGGTGAACAGTTTTGGGGAGAGGGCTGGCTGGAGGGAGGCTTGGCTCTGCAAGCAAAGAAACTTCTCCTGTTGGCTGTGATAGCATCTCTTCTTTCAGGGTGGAAAAGGGCATGAGAACACCTCCAAAGAGCTTTTTTGGAACGGAATTGCTCCTTTGCTGGTGGCTTCCTTGAGTGGTTAATGAGGACATAAAGTGTGGAAATACATACTACTGTTGCATTTATCTTTTTAGTTCATCTCAGATGACTTGCAAAACATGAGAGGTTGAGGTGCAATGCTGTGCTACTGTTCTGTGCCACAACACACTTGCCTGCACAAGCTGCTCCAGTTAGAGTACAAGTCATGGAAAGAAATGCTTCTAAATGATCACCAAAACACAGAGACACACAGCTAGGAAGGAACTGCTCAGGTCCTGCTCTGTTACAGCAAAAGAAAGCTGCACATCCCTCTGCAGAATCTCTCTGCTTTCCAGGCTCTCAACAGCTCCTCCCAGTTGGGAATCATCAGCAAACTTACTCCATAACACTTCAATTCCTGCATCCAAGTCATTTCTGAAGATAGTGAAGAGCACTGGCATCAGTTTCTAAAGGATAGTGCTATGCAATTTGCCATGTACAAATAACTATGATTAATCCACTTGCTGAAATCATCATTCATTTCATGTTGCTTAGAAGAAAACTGACTAGAGAACACACCTGCCCTGGGAGGACATCCTTCAACATACACTTGGTGCCTAGGAAAAACAAGGCTCACAAAGCTCCATTGCAAGCCAAAAGAAAAGCTTGCTCTTTGTTTCAATTTCCATTTTTCTTCCTAGAGAAAGAGCTCCATTTGCATTGATATGGAGTATTTTAATGTGTGAAGTAATACAGCAAACTGAACTGCCAAGATGAGATGTTGGAAATTCATCACTGCCTCAGCCAGCTGCTTCTTGTCAGAAAAGGAAAGCTCCTTTGAAGTGTCTTTGGAGATGGATATAAAACAAGCTCTGTGACAGGACTGTTTGTGCTGTGTGTCATCAGGTATTTCTCAAAGCATAAATTATGACTTCTTTTTTTTTTTTCTCCAATGGAAAAAAAGAATTATTCAGACAAGCAATCCAGCAAATAGCAATTCCACTGCTGGGGGCTCAGGGAATGAGAAATGACTCCCAAAGTGGTGCTTTCCCTAACACTAGAAAGATCATTTCAAACACCTCAACATGCAAATTCCCAACACTTAAATGCAACAAATACTTTGATTTACTGGTAGCTTATACATGGGGAAAACTAGTTTATTACCAATCAAATCAGAACAGGATAATGAGAAATAAACCCAAATCATAACAATACTTTCCCCCCACACCCCTCTCTTCTCCCTAGGCTTAGCTTTACTCACAGTTTCCTCTGCCTCCTCCCACCAGCAGCACAGGGAATGGCAGTTGGGGTTGGTTCAGTCCAGGTTGTCTCTGCCACTCCTTTCTCCTCAGGATTAGGACTCCTCACACTCTTCCCTGCTCCAGTCTGGGCTCCTTTCCTTTCCATGAACTTCACTAACTGCTCCAGCATGAGTCTCTCCTGGGTCATGCAGTGCTCCAGGAACAGACTGCTCCAGCTCATACTTCCTTCAGAGTCACAGCTTTTCTTAGGGGTGACCACTTGCTCTAATATGGGGCTCTCCATGGGCTGCAGGTGGACATCTGCCCCATCGCTGACTTCATGGGCTGCAGGTGGACATCTGCCCCATCGCTGACTTCATGGGCTGCAGGTGGACATGTGCCCCATCGCTGACTTCATGGGCTGCAGGTGGACATGTGCCCCATCGCTGACTTCATGGGCTGCAGGTGGACATGTGCTCCATCGCTGACTTCATGGGCTGCAGGTGGACATCTGCCCCATCGCTGACTTCATGGGCTGCAGGTGGACATGTGCTCCATCGCTGACTTCATGGGCTGCAGGTGGACATCTGCTCCATCGCTAACTTCATGGGCTGCAGGTGGACATCTGCCCCATCGCTGACTTCATGGGCTGCAGGTGGACATGTGCTCCATCGCTGACTTCATGGGCTGCAGGTGGACATGTGCTCCATCGCTGACCTCCACGGGCTGCATTTGGCTGAGAAAGTAACCTTTTCCTTTTGTTTTAAGAAATAACTGGTTTCTTTTTCATCGCTACCACAGCCCATCAGCATTAATGACTTAATGCTTCCCTCAAAGATGTGTTTGCTACCACTTCGGGTTTAAGGAGAAACGCTCAAGCTAATGAATGAATGAATGTGTCATGGTGAAATCACTCCTGAAGGATTCTGGAAATTGACATGAAACGAACAGGCTTGAAGCCACTACCCAGGAACAACTGGGAAAGGTGAGGGAGACGGGAAGGGGAAAGGGAAAGAGGAAGGGGAAAGGGAAGGAGCAGTCTCCCCTCAAGTTCTCTTCAGGGTGGCTCTTCTCGCTCTTCCCGCCGAGCAGCGCATGTGCCGCAGCCGTCTCCGAGCAACTGGCGAAACAAGGCTGCGGCTGGGCACTGCGTAGCTATCCCCGGGCACTGTGTCCTGTCCGGTGGCGGCAGGTGAGCGAGGACCGCTCCCTGCTCCTGCCCGGTGGTGCCAGGGGAGTGAGGACTGCTGACTGCTCCTGCCCGGTGGTGCCAGGTGAGTGAGGACTGCTGACTGCTCCCTGCTCCTGCCCGGTGGTGGCAGGTGAGTGAGGACTGCTCCCTGCTCGGCTCTCTAGGGCAAGCAGCCCGGAGCCGGCGCGGGGAAGCGGGCGGTGGGTCGGGGACGTGTCCGCGGCGCTTGAGGGGAAGCGGGCGGAGGAGGCAGGGAGCGCTCGGGCTCGCATTGCTGTGAGCGAGCAGCAATGGTCCGGTTTGTGTGGCTGGAGAGTATCCGCTTAGAGGCCCTAACACCGTCAGCCTGGTGCCGGGGCTGCTGTTGGAGCTCTCTGCCTTGGTTGGCTGCACAGCCAGTGCCCTCGCCTCGGGAGCGGGCTGGGTCCTTTAGCGCTCCGGCAGCCAGCGGAGCTCCCGAGTCTGGAGAGCCCGGGAAGGTGTGAGTCGAAGGGAAAAAAAGAATCTTTTGGGTTTTGTGGGGGGGTTGGGTGTTGTTTTGTTTTTTAAAGGTATGCGTTAACTTTTCCTCCCAACACAACCAAAAAAAGCCCTGAACGCTTCGTGCCTGCTTGCTAAAGGCATCCACACCTGGCAGGAAGGCACCGGCGGCGGCAAGCTTGGGGATAAAATAGTCAGCTTTAGTAACAGCTGAAGCCTCTGAGAGTGAACATGAATAACATCTAACACCAGAAAGAGTAAATCCTACCCTGAAGGGCTCGAGACTGTTTCCTGCTAGGATCTGGGAGCTTAGGAATTGTCAGCAGAGGTGGGGAAAGGCATGGTGTGAGCTAGCTCAGCAAGAGATAACTGCGAAGAGAGACACTGCAGAGGAACCTGCCCTAAGGAAACTCACACTAGACAGAACAATGGCTTTATTGACCTGTTTGGATAGGTAATAGGAACAAAGAAAGAACTGAGGTCGTGTGTGATGGTGAATGAAAGGTGTGAGACCTAACATTGTATGGACAGCAGATGAGAAGGGAAAAAAAGAAGAAAATCAAATGTTAAGTACAAAAGGTCTATCCTAAAGAACACCAACAAGAAATAAGGCTAATAGGGAGGAAATCTCACCTGATTTATTGATGGTTCAAAGGTTTTAGGGCATCTGCAGATGGGAATCTCAAAGCACAGTCTGGATTTGCTGGCAGAGGAGCATCATCTAAAGAACATAATTTGATAATCTAAATGAAGAATCGTTTCTTCTAATGAAGAATCACTTATTGGAGGAAATGAGAGGAGTTCTTTAACCTAAGCAAACGAAAACTGAGTGGAGATGTGTTTGTTATCCTCCAGTATCTTCTGATCCTGTGTGTGTAAATGTTTGTGGTGTGTATATAATATACTAGCTAGTGTATGTAGAAAATCAAATCTACATGTTGTCTAGTGTAAATATTTAGTGTAAATAATATCTTTTGGTACCTGCCAGCAAAGAAAGTAATTGAGAGAAGTTTGAGCATGACATGAGTACAGCAAACTGACCCTGAATAAATGCAGGGTAAAAGGTAAAGAAGGTCCCTGGCTGCCTGAGCAATGAGCTTGGGGAGCAGCTCTGGAATGACAAAAGTGGGAATCACATTCCTAGTGGTTTTTCAGACCAGAGGTGTCTAGTGGGATTCTGGCAGGGGAAAAGCATCAATCTGGTCATCCAGAAGGTGCCTTTCACCCAGTGTCCCTGGGAAAGTGGCAGAAGAGGCTTTGATGCCAAGCTTTGTAGGTTGGCACAGCTGGCTAAAAGCTTAGCAGTGCCTTTAAAATGCCTTTCTTCCTAAGGCAGACCATCCTGGAGTGCTGGGTGGAAAGTGTCCTGCTGTTCCTGCTCAGACAGTGCTTGTGTAAGCTCCCTCTCTCATTTGCTTTAGATGAAGTCAGTTTGTCTCTGGTCTCTTTCTCAGGGGTGGAAGGATTTCAGTGTGAGCCTCAGGGAGATGTTTAAAATCACACACACAGTTTCTAAATCTCTCCTTCATCCAGCTTGGATTCTCCCAGGAGAGAGCCTAGGTCTAATGTTTAATATCTTTGTTATCATTTGGAAATGAGCAACATAGAGACAACATTTTCTAGTGAGAGCAACTAACTGATGTTAAGACTAATGAAGACTGCTAGATGCTTGAGAGCTCTTCTGCAGCTAGGTGAGCTGCTAACAGCATGCCAGAGAGAAGCCAGTGTTGGGAAGATTTGGAGCAATGTCCTCTGCAGTGGTGAACCTGAATTAATTGTGGTCAGCTGGCAAAAGGAGCTGTTGGCCATATGTGGCTATAGCTTAAAGGAAATCTTCACTGAGGAAATTGGGTGAAAATGAATAGCCACAGAGTTAGAATGTCACTGGAATAAATCAGCAGTGTTCTACAATTGATGATGCTATTTCAGGTGAGGTTCGTCATAGCTGAGGAAGATTTAACAGTCACAGAGGGACTCTGAGACAAGAAACAGAGAGATCTGGAAAAGCTATATGGAAAAAATAATTAAGGCAGCTTAGGAAGGTGATAAATCAGAATGTACAGGGAGCTGTAAAGGAGAACAGAGAAGAGCAAGTCAGGGCATCTCTAACTAAAGTTTTAATGGATGAACAGGAGATTTTGTGTGGAATTGAATAACACATTTAAACTGTTTTAAATCCTTCTGCAGTGCATTTGACAGTTGGACCTGTATCACAGCAAGTCAGGCTGAGAACGAAGAGAGGAAAAGGATTAAGCATTTTAGGATGTGCTTCTCCCTGCTTTCACTGCTGCTGTCTTATCATTTATCTCAGTAACTGGAAAAAATCCAGAGGGTTCAAGAAGAGCTCCAAAGAGCTAACAGCTACTGCCAGGGGCTCACCTTGCTTAGCTGGAAGGCTGTGCACAGCTTTTGCAAGCTCCATGAAATTAGGTGCAGGTGAGCTATTGCAGCCACGTGCTGCAGCAGCTGCTCTAGGTGCAGGTGAGCTATTGCAGCCATGTGCTGCAGCAGCTGCTCTAGGTGCAGTGAGCTATTGCAGCCACGTGCTGCAGCAGCTGCTCTAGGTGCAGGTGAGCTGTTGCAGCCACGTGCTGCAGCAGCTGCTCTAGGTGCAGGTGAGCTGTTGCAGCCACGTGCTGCAGCAGCTGCTCTAGGTGCAGGTGAGCTGTTGCAGCCACGTGCTGCTCTGGGATGCAGCTGAGGAGATGTTCCTGAGCCATGCTCACATGGGTACCATTTGTGCCCAAAAGCAGAGGACAGAAACTGGGCTTGCTGTAAATAGATGTCACTCTGTAAGCTCAGTGAGCTTTGTGCTGGCCAGAAAGGTTTCTTAATACCTGCAGAGCTGTTTGCTTTCTGTGAAGCATGAGCAGAGAATTCAGATTGATTTTTGAGCCATGTTTTCGAGGTAGAACTTACTTGTAGCTTCTGCAGTTGTGTAGAATGTTTGCCAACACAGGATGGAGAGAAAACCATGGCTAACAGGACCTACCATTCCTATCTGGCTTAGAGATGCAGAGAAAACTTGGAGTATCATGTCCTGTGTGTCTGTACCACATTACAAGCTGAGGCTGGCATCTCTCAGGGCTTTCAGTTCTGTGTTTTGTTGACAGATGTATTTCAAGTCTTAGAAAGTTTGGGTTGTTTAGAAGGGACAACTTTCTGCCTAAAAATTACTGGTTAGATGGATCAAATGAATGAGCAGTTCTGCCTCACAAGCTCTCCTAAATCACTGGGAAACTCATTCCTAAAACACAGAAGGGAGTTTGCTTCTCTGCTTTTATTTATTTTGTTCTTTTTGTTGTTTTTGTTTTTAGAATGGGTAAAAAAGTCAAGAAGGCAGCAGAGCCTCCACCCCAGGATGTGGTGAGTTTATAAACTGCTGTGTGCTCTAGAATAAACAGGAGAGCATGCCAGGCCCACTCTGCCCTCTTTACATAGCTGCTGACTCTCCTGGCTTCCCCACAGCCTGCTAAAAATGCCTGCTGGAGATGCTGCTCTTTGTGCTTTGCTTGGCCAGCACACAAACCAGAGGGCCTGGCCATGCAGAGGCCTTTGTGGAGCTTGTTGTCTTTGGCAACCTTTGCAAATAGGCCTGGGTGAAACTATCCAGCCTCTTCTCTTGCTCTTTGAGGAGCAGTGGGAGCTTCCCACTGGGAAAAGCAAAGGAGAACAGCAACCTGGCTTTTCAGCTGGGGAACCATTCCCTCTCCTTAAGGATGATAAGAGCCTAGAAGGATCTACAGATTGTGTTTTACAGCACTTTTGAATGACAGTTTTACCTCTTGTGGATCTTTAGCAAAGATGCACAAGCCTCTAGCAGCAGCTCAGTGTTCTGGCAGCTGGATTTCTCCAGGAACAAGCTCTCTCTCTCTCTCTCTGGATGCCCTCAGACAGGAACTTGGCCTCTGTGCCACCATTTGCTGTGTCCTTAGGAAGCCAAATGACTTCTGGTGCAGGAAGCTGCTTGTGTTTGCTTTCCAAAGGAGCTTTGGGCCATGTCTTGTGCCACACCTGCAGCTTGTCACAGCAAAGCTGATGGGGAACAGTGCCCTCAGCTTCCAGAGCTGCTTTTGAAGCTAGGGAGACTGCAACTTGGCTCTTGCACACTGTTAAATTGTGTGCTAGGCTTCATGGGAGAGAAGGAAATTAGCTTTAAAAACTACCAGAAGTAGGAATGTAGAAGTCTGGATCCTAGTATTATATTTTTGTCTTATTTTTTTAACAAGTCAAAGGAAGGAGAAGACAAAAATCCTCTTCTTTGGTCATTTCCTTCTCACACACTCCTCAGGTTTGGAAGCTTTGCTCCAAATCCTTTCCTTGCTTGAGAGATGACTTGGATCTTCATGCCCTTGCTCAGCCAGATCATCATGATCATCACAGCTGGAAAGGACCTTTAGGATCATCCAAAATCCAACTGACAAAGCATATGCCTCTGATGGAGCTCTGAGAGGTTTTCAGTGAAGTAAAGCAAAGAGTAGCTATTTTAAAACACATACAGTGTGAATATACATTGTAATAATGTTTTAAAATGTGAATATACATTGTAATAATGTTTTAAAATGATTTTCTTGCTCCCTGAGATGATGAACCTGCAGAGAAATACATTGATATGTTGAGGGGGTGCATGGCTCTGGTAGTTGGTGTGTAACAGATCCTCTGGAGCCCTACATTTTGAGGACAGAAGACAGTTTTTGCATAGTAACAAAATAAAGCTTATAATGGGCAGAACTTCCAGAAATCCTTGAGTCCTGGGAAAGGACAAAAGGCTTTTTTTAGGAGACTCCTTTGCTTTTCTTGCTTTCCAACAATGCCCAAATCAGGATGAACAAACTGAATTTCTCCAAGTAAACAGCAGCTCAGGTTAGTCTTTCTAATTCAATCTAGATCATTAATTAGATTTTTTTTAATGAATTGTGGGAGTCTACTGCAGCACACAGGAAGGCTCAGGATAAATCAGATTATTCTCTCCTCTTTTTTTTTTCCTTTGTAGTTTGATCCCTTATTGATTGAAAGCAAAACAGCAGCCACAGCTGTGCTAATGCTTCTGTCTCCTGAAGAGGACATTTTGGCCAAAGCATGTGATGCTCTCTATAAATTTGCCTCCAAAGGTTAGTCTCTTTACAATCACCTTTCCTTTGCTTAGGTTTTGATGATAGTTCAGCAGTTTTTGAGGTTGATGTCCTCTCAAAGGTCTCTGTCAAGGTTTGGGGAGTTAGGAAGCAATGCTGTGGTTTGCAGGAAGGGAAGTTTATATTCTCTGTTGAAGAGAACTTCTTTTAAATACAACTTAGATGTGTTCTGTGCATGGCCAGAACCTCTTCAGGTGCCTTCAGGTGCCTTTCCCTCATCCAAACCCTGCTAGTTGCTTCAGTTGGGAAGTAGTGCAGCTCCACAGAATCTGTTTAACTGTTATTTTTGAGGAAAATGGAAGAGAAAAGGAAAATCAAGGGAAGCTCTTACTGATGCCATTCCCCTGTGCTTCAGTGGACAGAAATCTGTCCTCTGTGCTCTCACTGCAGCTCAGTGTCCAAGGGACAGAGGTGTTCCTTGCTTTGTGTGTGTGAATTAATGCTGGAAACTATTAATCCTTGGGATTAATAGGAGTTGATCTGAGGTAAAGCTTAGTTGCTCTCCCAAACTCCCTCTCCAGGCCTTTGCTCTGACTCCACAGCCCAATAAGAGATGGCTGGCTGCTTTCCTTTCTCACATGACAAGTGTCAGCTTGTTGCATGTTGCTAGAGCTTGGGACCTGCTTGCTCTTCAGGTGATGAGAACAAAGGCACCCTTGTTGGCCTGGGAGCACTGGAGCATCTGAAGCAGCTGCTGTGCCATGGCAGCCCAGCTGTCCGCAGCAGTGCCACCAGGGCTCTGGCCACCATGGCTGCACAAGGTAAGAGGCTCCAGGGCCAATCTTGGCTCTGGCACTGTGGCCATGGCAAGGGCAGGCCTGGGCCAGCCACTGGCCAAGTGACAGACACTCTCTCTGAAGCCCTCTCCCTTCCCAGAAAGGGAGAGAGACTGATGGATTGGGGAAGAGAACTAACCCAGCTTTAATGGAAATAAGAACAGTGACATGAAATACAGACAAATATACACAAACCCAACAGAGAAGCTCACCCTCCTGATGGCAATCCCATCTCTGTCCCCACTGATGCTGTGGCAGCACTGGGAAGCCCCAGCCTGGCCTCAGCAGCACATGGGAAGATTGAAACCTCCACAGACTGAAGAGCTTCCCTTTATATTTACATCTTCATTGTTTTCTTCTTTCAAATGAAATCCAACTCCTGCCTTTTTTATTCTTGCATTTCAACACTGCAGTGTGTGGCTAGTAACACCACAGTCCTGGGCAGTTATAGCCCACAGCATGTGCTCTGATTGTTGTGTCCAGTGCTTGTGCTTTTGCTGGTTTGCCATTGATAACAACAAAAATACCTTCTGAAAGCCTTCAGGGTGATTTTAACAAGACCTATCTAGTTCATGTTTGCAGTGTGGGCTGTGATAGCTTAAATTAAAAGGCTTGAAAATGAAATAATTGCTTGGGGTTTGATCATTTAACCACAAATTTAGCTGGTGGCTTCTCTGACAACTAGAAGTGTGCATTATTTAATCAGAAGCTGCTAGGTACAAGTCTTTTGAGTAGTTTCAGTGAAGTATTGAGGAGCTTTGTGTGTCTCCAGTGTCACAGGATGTCATGTGGGGCTTGGGATGCTCCTCTCTCTTTTCTGGGCCCATCATGATCTTGCTATAACTTCAGTTGTGTGTCATTCCCAGCCAGATCTCTTTGTGCCTCAGGGAGTGATCCTCAGGAGATTTCCCTTGGAGCAGGGTCTGTTTCTTTCCTCAGCCAAGAAAGACTTGATAGCTGTGTTCATTTCATTGCAGAGGATGTCAAGAAGTTGCTGAGGGACCTGGATGTCACAAGCTCCCTTATAGCCCAGCTGGCAGCAGAAGGTACCTTGCAGTGCTCATTCCTTGGGCAACAAGACACTCAGAAAGAGTTGGTGGTTGCTTTTGGATTGGATAATTTAATCAAATCTTCCTTGTAACTTGTGATTTGTCCAACTCCATGTGAACCAGGTAGATGCTCTGTTACTCCCTGAGTAGTGCTTGATGGAGCAAGGGGTCAGGGAGGATTAGCAGCTACTCTTTATTGACTTCACCTACTGCTTTCAACCACTGGCTTAGGGAGCACACACTGTGCTGAATAAAGCTTGATCAAAACATTCCTGTTTTCCCCCTCTCTAGAAGATGTAGTTGTCCATGAATTTGCTACTCTCTGCCTAGCACATATGGCTGTTGAATATACCTCCAAAGAAAAAATCCTTGAGCAAGGAGGATTGGAGCCACTTGTCAGGCTGCTGAGCAGCCCTGATCCTGATGTCCAGAAGAACTCAGTGGAATGTCTCTACCTCCTGGTGCAGGTAAAGTTGTTTTCAAATCCAGAGGCAGAAGAGCACTTTCCCCCCTCCCCTGCTATCCTCTGGGGGTTAATAATATTAATATATTTGTTTTTTTACTCCCAGTGTGTTTGAAAACATTACAGCCAAGTGCTTGGTTGTTACATGACTTATGCCTGGAGCTGATTTGCCTCTGATTGTGTTGATGTCAGTGCAGTTCTCTCTGCTGTACAGCCAGGTCACATCAGAATCAGGTTCAGGGCTTTTAATCAAAGAGAGATTTGTTTTCTTAGTTGAGAAATATTCATCTCTTACAGAGTTGTAATCTCTCTATCCAAAAGTTTGGGATAATCCTGTAAATGCCAGAACCAGCAGTGGCTTTGTGCCTTGCTTGGGCCAGCAGCTCCATGGTCCCCAGTTTGAACATCTTGTGGCTGAGAGGTGACTGCTGCCAGCAGCTCCTTGCCATGCTGGGAGGACTGGGTTTGGTTGCTGGCTACTTCCACAGCCAGCACTAGTGTTCTCCATATGCTGCTTAGCAAAAGAATGGTCCATTTGTGTGGCACTGCTGTGCCCTGCCCTAAGCCAAGCAGTTCCCTAGTGAATTCAGCTGTTAATTCTATCTCTTTTGGGGCATCAGAGCATGTCTATTCAGAAGCACATTGGACTCTTGCTCCTCTTGTGCTCTCTGGCTGGCTTTGTGGCAAGGATCTATCAGGAGAACTGCACCTGCTGCTTGCTGGGATTGATAAGGGTAATTGCATGCTGCAGATGTGCAAGAAGCTATTTAAAAGCAAATTGTCATTTATTTATTATTTTTTTCCTCCCCCTCTATTTGAATATAATCTCCTAGTGTCTTTTGGTTAAGCTACATAGACACTGTTTGAAGCTGTCAGGTTGTCATTACTAAAACAAAAGAAGATAGAACCAGGCAACCCCAGCAGAGTGAAAAAAACTCTTTTACCCCCTCCCTGAGGTAAGGGAAAATGGTGAAATAGTTAAAGTTTCTGAATGAAACAGATATGTTGAGACAAAGATGGCAAAACTCAGACAGCCTTAGGACTAGATTCTGTAGTGTCTGCTGCAGCCATGCCAGAAAATGGCAATTTGAGGCTGGTGGAGCTTCCTTACATTCAACTGGATCCTTGGCTGCAAAGAAAGGAATCCTCAGAACTGGAAGTTCTGGAATATTGGCTGCTTTTTCTGTGTTTGAACTGAGCTTGTGGGTGAGTTGCTGTGCTGTTGCCTTCTGTCTCCCTCCTCCTGCAGGATTTCCAAGGCAGGGCTGCCCTTGGTGCCCTGAATGCAATTCCACCCTTGCTGGAGCTGCTGGACTCAGAATTCCCAATCATTCAGATGCTAGCCCTTCAGACCTTGGAAGTGATCAGCAAAGACTCAGAGAGCAGGAAAACCCTGGGAGCAAACCAAGGATTAGCCTGTCTCCTGAAGATACTGGACACTGAAGTACAGTTTGTTTACCTTGAGAAGTGTTTTGTTCTTGCTGCTGATGTTTGTGTGACTAATGAGCAATGTTATCCATGGGGTGGGACAGACAGGAGAAGGAGCTCCTGCCTTGGAGCTAGCTGGGAGAGCCATAGGATAAGCTGGGATACCTAGCTGGTTAAGAGAGGGAGCAGAAGGATTCACTCAAATGGTTGTGCTTGGTTATTGCTCTTTGTGTATTGTATATGCTTTTATATATATACTATATAGAGAAAGACATAGGATAGAAGTAGAGAGAGAGAAAGACATAGGATAGGAATATAAATATATAAAGTATATTGTGTATGCTTTGTTGCTATTAGTAAACAGGGGTTTGTGTTTCCTGTCCTTTTCTCAGCATGTTGTTAACATCAGAAAAATACAAGAGAATAGCTGGTTATATCATGTTTTCTTTTGGTTCTATGCTGAGCTCTGGTGCTGGTTCCTAGTTTGAACCCTGAATTTTTCCTCTGCATTTCCTTTGCTATCCATGGCCTTAAATAGACTTTTATTGGGAATGTCATCATTTGTGTGTTTATGAGACTCAGGTTGGTGCTGCTTGAGTCCAGTTAGCAGTGTGGGGAGCACAGTGCTAACTGCACAGAGAAATGTGGAGTGTTTGGAGTGGGAAGAATCCCTGCCTGCCCCACTTGGACACAAATGAGACACTTTCAGGGGGTTTGCAGGTTATGAGTTGTCTTGCATCCCCAGGCCCATCAATCATGCCAAAAGGAGCAGTATGGAAAGCTCTGCTTTGCAGGGTGAATAAACTGCCCCAAAAGAGTACTGACAATGAACCTACAAAGTTAAACCAGATTGGAATCCAAAAGTGAAGATTCTTTCTTTAGGTGTTTTCCTTCCTAGGAGCTCAGTGATCTCCATGTGGAAGCTCTGGCTGTGTTGGGAAATTGCCTCCAGGATGTGCAGAGCCTGCAGCTGATCCAGCAGACAGAAGGGCTTCCAAAGCTCCTCTCCATTGTGGGAGGCTCTCCTCTTCCTGCCCTGCAGAGGAATGCAGCCAAGGCAATTGCCACAGCAGCTTATGACTGTAAGTCACTTGGTAGAGTTGCTGTGTGGCTGAGGGTGCTGAGCTGCAGGAGTTAGTGATACAGCACCAGTTGGGTGCTAGGAGATAGAGCTGTAGGAAAATGTGAAGGTTTGGCCTCAATGAAGGTTTAAATGTATTTGTACCAAACACTGTCCTCCAAAAGGCAAAAGGAGCTGGGAGAAGGTGATTTTTCTGCCTAGCTCAGTGATGGCAGCTAGCTGCCTTCCTCAGGCACCTCGGCTGGCTCCATTTCTCCTCCCTGTCAGGTAAGGCTCAGCCATGAGCTGACTTCCTTTGGCATCCAACTGCTTAGCTAAGGGTCAGCTGAGTCCAAATGCAAGCTCCTTCAGGAAGGGCTTGAAAGGAAGAATGCAGATGGCTGGCAGAGTGGGATTCCCAGGGCACTGAACTCATTGCTTTGCCATCTTATTATAGTTATTCATCCTATAGTTCTTCCTTATACTCTATCTTTATATATAACCTATATATATATATATAAACCACCTATATATATATAACACCTATACAGATATATATAAAACACACCTGTATAGATAGATAGATGTATAAAACACACCTGTATAGATAGATAGATGTATAAAACACACCTGTATAGATATAACCTATAGTTCTTCGATTCCCTAAGGAATTCTGAGTCAGGCAGGAGATGCTCACCCTTTTTTGCCTGCAAGGATGCTGTTTAAATAGCTTTCTTCTCTCCTTTCTGAGTTGCAGCAGACACCTGGCAGTGCTTTCTAACAAAATGCAATGCAAGAAATAACAGACTTGTGTCTACAGAAGGTTTGGAAGCTGTCAAGGGATTTGGAGGACAGTAGAGCTTAAATATTGAATTGCTATTTCTGTCATCTGATGATTGAATCTTAGCTGTAATTTGTGTGTGTTTTACAAAGAAGTTACCATGTCTAACATCACTTCTCCTTTCTCCAGTACTGCAGACCTCCTTCCTTCTCTTCCCATCCTCTCTTTCCAGTTCTTCTCTCACCTTCCTTAGTTTGGCATCCTGAATCTTTGGATTGCAAAGGAGACATGGAAAGAGATGTTCTGTGAGGGTTTCTGTGCTTTTATCCTTGCATGTTGGAAGCTTTGCTAGTCACTGGAAGTTCTTTTTGTTGATCCTTAGGTCTCAAAGAGAGGAAGGGACCTTCTTCCTTTGTGTTTTCCTCTCTTGTTCTTTGCTGCTGCTGCTTAGGACTGTCAGGATCATTTCTATGCTCCTGTGACAGGCTTGTAAGTAGCATGCTAAGCAGATTTACTTTTGCTCCTGCTACTTCCCACTGCATCTTACTCTCTTCTCCAATAAGCATAGCCTTCTTTTCCTCTTCCACACCTCTTCCAGGCTTTGTAGGCTAATATTTGAGCAGCATGTGTGAACACAGCCTTTGGAAAGCACAGTGGCATGAACTACACATAATCCATGGCAGTGCTGCCCAGGATCTTGTGTCATGGGATGTTCCTAGCAGGGATGCATCTCCTTGGCAAGCTCCTCTGACAGCTGCTATGGGTACAGCAAGCTGGGCAAATAGATCCCAAGGAGATGCAAAATGATTTTCTTCTGAGCTGTAAGCAGGTTGCTGACAGGCAGCAGGTTGTAGTGGTGCAGGGGCAAACACAGCCCATAAAGACACAGCTGTTCTCAGCATCAGAATAACTGACATGGTACAAACACTCTATTCCTTTTGAAACAGCACCTTGAGGATGCTTCTCTGTTTAAGTAAGTTAAAGTTGATCATGTTTCTCTACATAATCACTATCCCTGAACATGTGTTTTAATTCTGTAACCCAGTCCTGAGTTTCATAGATGAGTTTCTCAATGCTTTTATTTCGTATATGCTCAGAATTCCAGGGGTGAATTGGACTGGGATTGTCTCCTTGCCCAGAAAAATCATGCAGTCATTTCAGGATGCAAAATATCCTTTAATGCTGTAAATGATTGGAGATCTGTGAGTGGATTAGCCAGGCTGTTGATGAAGGAAGGTCTGGCAGAGACACCAGCAACAACAAAAATGCCATGGAAGGTGGTGAGCATGCTTGATCACTGCCAAACTTCTGCTTTGAAGCTCTCCCTGTTTAATTAATTAATTGAATTGTACAAAGATGAGTGTGTTCTTCAATTTGATGCCTTTGGACTCTGCTAGCATCAATTGAGGTGAAGCCTGAGCTGTTCAACTGTGAAGCTCTTCCCATCAAGCCTGTATGGTCCCTGTGTGTTTAAAGTTTGGGTTTTATAGTCGTCTTTTGGCCTTGGATCAGAGTTCCCTGAAGACTGATGGAGTCTGGATCCAGGTCCTTTGTGCACATTTCTTCATTGCTGGTGCCTCTGTTCCCAAACTATTCCCACGGTATCAAAGCAAGTGTGTTGTTGGCAACAACTCTATGAAGAGCCATGTCTTTTCCACTGATTTGGAAGATGAACACAGATTAATGCTCTTGTTCTTCTTCCTTGAAAGCTGAAATCAGGAAGATCTTGCATGAGGAGGAGGTTGAGACTTGTCTCCTAAAGCTCTTGGGAGTTGCTGATGCTGGAGTCAGAGTTGCAGCCTGCCAAGCCATTTCTGCCATGTGTGAGAACTCAGCCAGCAAGCGTGTGCTTGGGCTCCAGGGTAAGGAAAGGAGCATCCCTGCCTTTCCTTTTCTGAGGAGCATGTCCTCCTTTGGCAGGCAGAGCTGGTTTCTGTAAGGACTCACCTATTCCCTTGCTCCTTTTGAAGGGATTGCCCAGCTGGTGCAGTTGCTCAGCAGTGAGGATGCTGAGGTGGAAGAAGCAGCAGTGACAGCCTTGGCCAATGTGACAGCAGGCAGTGCTGCTAACACCAGGTGAGTCTGCAGGAGCCTTGCAAACACTCTGCTGGGCACAAAGGGCAAGAGCTGCCTTCTTAAAGCATGCCTCATCTTGTCCTTATCCTCCAGGGCAACTCTGTTGGAACTGGACTGTAAGGCACTTGTTGGTGCTTAGGAGTCCTCTGGAATGGGTTGGTTCTCCTCAGCCTAGCTCTGCTGCCATTTACTTTGTCAAGGGAAGGGATGAAGGAGATGTAATGAAAGCAGAGATACAAGTGATGGTTTGCAGGGAGCATATGAGGAAAGCATGCCTCAGAATCTAAGTTATTTGGGATGTTTCCTGAGAATTCAAAACCAGTCAGGTATCCTTTAAAAGTTCATGCAATTTCTTGACTGATTTCAAGCCACTCTTTGAGGGAGCTGGCACTGTGAATATGGGCATTGTTCTCCTCAGAGCCATGGTTTAGTGGGGAGAGCTATGGTTGCGCTTAATGATCTTGGAGGTCTCTTCCAACCTTCCTGGTTCTGGGATTAGTTTTCTCTTGTTATCATTTCCCAAGTAACAGAGGATGCTCAGAGTGCATTCTCTACAAGAAGTGTAGCTTCAGTCTGTAACCAAGCTGCCTGTAAGTTCCCAAATGATTCCATCAGCTCAATTCTCCTGTCAGTTCTGGAGCTGTTATCCCAACTCTATTAAAAGTTCTGCTCAAGAAACAGAGCAGTCTGACCTAAAGGAGCAATCCTAGCAAACCATACACTAAAATGCCTTGAAAGTTTCCTGGAAGACACTGAGGGAAGTTGTGATGCATTCTTGGAAGTGAAATAACTCAGCAAACCAATGCTTGCTTCCAATGGATTGCTTCAGCTCTGAGTCCCCAGGACTCCTGAGCATCACCAGAGGGAGCCATGGTGATAGCAGAGAGCAATTCCCTTTCTTGCCTGCTCCTCTGCTCCCCTCTTTGGTGTCAGTGGCAGTCCCACACATGGAAAGAGCCCAGGGCTCAGGCTTCCAGCTTGGCTTTCCCAGCACAGCCCTCTGAGCTTTCCCAGTCTGAGGAGGCAATCTCTGGAGAGTTTGGAGTTGGTCGAGCAGCTTAAGCCAAACTCATTCAGGTTTGGTTTATGCCAAGGAGATAGGTCATTGTTTAGCTAGAAGAGAGAGCTGAGGCAGGGAAATAGCTGTCTCTGCATCCTAATGGACTCTCTATTCCTGTCTAACATCTCCCCTGCTCCCTCTCTGCACTCCAGCTCCAAGTACAACATGGAAGCAGCAGATAATCTAATCACAGGTCTTGTGTGCAAATCAGGAAGCAATAATTTACATTAAATATGTATATTGGCTGAATGCCACATGACTATATAATGACTTCAAAGCTTCATTGCTAAATCAAAACCATTAATAAGTCTTAGAAAGGTCCAAGTGTGACCAGGATCTCTCCAGGAATACATGGAGTTGACCCTTCAGCTGATACAGTTCCAGCTCACTGACTCTCTGGCCCAGATTTATTTTACATTCACATAACTGGGGGGGGGAACCCAGAGGTGAGTAAATGCATTCCAGATTGAGTTTGCATCATCTTATTTCAGTCTGGAATATTCTGTGTGCGTGGCTTCTAAAGCTCTGGAAAGAAGGGTGTATGTAATGAAGATGCTGATACTCTTCTAGAATAGTGAGTCTGTTGACAACATTCTGGTCCCAAACTGCAGAGGCAATTGGCAATCCTGCCCCCCCCCCCCCTCCCCCCACTAATGTGCATTAACCTCGAGGTGCTTCTGGTTCTGCAGCCTTGCCCAAAGCATCCTCTGGTGCTCAGGGGAGGCACAGCCCTGCCCAAAGCATCCTCTGGTGCTCAGGGGAGGCACAGCCCTGCCCAAAGCATCCTCTGGTGCTCAGGGGAGGCACAGCCCTGCCCAAAGCATCCTCTGGTGCTCAGGGGAGGCACTACTGAAGGTGTCAGGCCTGGGGGAGGCTCTGGCATTGAACCCCCTGTTCAGAGTGGAGGGCAGAGTGGAGACAGCTGCTCAGCTCACCCCCAGAATACATCCAGGGATTGCTCTGACTGCCAACTATTTAACTAGAGCAGAAAAGAACCCAGAGCCCCAGACCAATGGGTTTGAGTGGTCAAGTTTCCTGGAAAACATGGATTTTTCTCTAGGGTTTCTACCAGAATACATCCAAATTCCAATGACCAAGTACAGAGCCGTGTTAAATCCCAGGGAATTCTTCTGGCCTGTGCTGAAGAGGTTGCTTTATGTTCCTGTGTGCATACCTCTGCCTCTGGGCAGAAGGGAATTGTGTTGGGCTCAGGATTGGCATCCTCCTCCCAGCTTTTAAGCCACAACACTACCTTGCTGTGTTTTGAACTGCACACAGTTCTTTGGACAGCAAAATGCCATTTTAAAGAACCCATGAGATCTCTTGCTGCTGTGCTCCAACCTGGGGAAATGCAGCACAGTCACTTCAAGAACCAAGGGACAGCCAAAGAAACAGCAGTGCCATCTTTTGGGCAAAAAAAGAGATGATTCTGTGCTAGACCAAAGAGTTTCCCCTCAGCCTCTGCCTGTTTTCTCTCACTAAAGCACAACCAGGAATCCTTGCTTTGCTTGTCTTTAGGATCAGGTAATTCTGATCAATATAAAGATGCTATTTGTTAGGAGTCACCCCTAGAAATCAGCTCTCCAGTGTAGCAGTTAGCCAGGCATGCACTCTGCCTCTTTCCTTCAGTCTTGTTGTAGCCCAAATGCCATTTCAGATAGCATTGAGAGCTGTGTCTGGGTTTAAGACAGAAAGGATCATCCCCAAAGCTGCAGAGCCAGCAAGCCTGGAGTGCTGGGATTTTCTGGTCCTTCCATTATTCCAGCAGCCACTTTCTGGCCCTAGAGGCAGTTCCAAGCACTAGTATATCAATATTTGCTTTCTCAGTGGTATCAAGGTTTCCAAGATTTGGGGGTAGGAAAAATAGGTTGGGAACTTCTGGGCAGTGCCAGGTGAGGAGAGTGAGTTGTTCCCTTGCCTGCAGTGGCTGGCACATCATCTCTTCCCAACTGAAACTCCTCTGACCCCAACTACATCCTCAGGCTGTTCCCTGGGGATATTGCTCTGCAGACAGAGCCTCTTAGCATCTTCCCCAGAGCCTTGCAGTAGCCACAGCACATTGGGCTGAGCTTTAGTGGCATGGCATCAACAAGCTGCTTGGACTTGATGAGCTCTGAGCTCTCTTCCAACCTTCCTCACTCTGTGATAGGTCTGTCAAGGAATAGATCTCAGCAGTGCCCAGTTGGCTCAATGTTGTTGTTATCCTAAGGAAATCCTGCTGATTACCATCAGCTAGTGATCCCACTAGGTAGTCATCCTCTCTGGTAACAAATGTGGAACTCCATCCCAGCTTTCCTCTCTCCAGACCTAATCCTCCCAAAGGGCTGAGGATGGAAGTGTCAGTGTTACAAAAGACAATGCCTTTGCCTTCATTGATGCTTTCATTGCTGAGAAGAGGAGCACAGCATCCCAGCACACCTTTAGGAGCAGAAATAGGGAATAATCCCTTCGATAGCTGTTCCCTTTTGGATGAGCTCAGTTTGTGTTTCTGGGGAGAAGCATCCCCAGAGCCAGTGTGTTGTGAAGGTGTAGTGAGTAGTGTGTTTTACTGCTGACCCCTAGTGCCTGAGTTCCCTTTCTGAGCTGCCAGGCAAGGGATTTGGGGAAGGCTTTGTGCTCGCTGGGCTTGTTTTTAGCAGTATTCATTCTGCTGAGCCCTCTGAGGATGCACTGCACTCGTGCCATCAGCAAGGCTCCTGCCTTGGCTTCCTGCAGATCCACAGGGCACCAGGCTCATTAGCCAAGAGCTCCCAGGCTGACTTCCATGGATCACTGCAAAATGACTGATGGTACATGACCTGCTTGGCAGAAAAGCACTGGGTCCCCCTGAGTCCAGTGTCACCCCAGGGACTGATGCTCAGCCCCTAAACCATGCCCTGCAGCACAACTTCCACTCAGCCAGCTGCTGTTTTCTCTCTTGGATTTGGGAAGTTGTGGTTACATGGGAAAGTACCCCCAAAAAAAGGGATTTTTTCACTTTGTTTGCTTTTAACCTCTGTTGCCTGGAAGAGGACAAAACCCAATGCAGAGCTTTCATCCCTAGCACAAATCTCTTCTCACAGCATCCTGAAGTGTATGAGAAGCTAAGTATAGGCAAAGGAGCTTCAGACAGAAAACAGATCACTCCTAAATTGGGGGAATGGTAATTAAATGAGATACAAGTTCTACCCCTTGTAGCTCGAGCAGAATCTTCCAAGCCTTGCAGTATGATCACTTAGCTATGGAAGGCTGGGATTGGGTCACCTGTAAGCAATATTAGTCTGTAAATAAAATACAAGTGGCTGTAGGCAGCAGTGAATTGCTTGGGCAAGCAATGGAATCACAAAGGGAAGTGTTTTGTAAATGCAGAAGGCACTGGGTGTGACTATTTTGAAGGCAAATGATCTCTGCTCATACATTTAAGAGGAGAAAAAAGCAGCTCTTTTGTGAGGTTTCTCCAAGTTCAGGCTCAGCTCTTCCCTCTCAGTCAGAAGTGATGCAATAGAGCTGGAGCAGAGATGTCTTGGGTAAAAAAAGAAGTCAGGAAATTGCACACAGGCCAAAAAAAAAATGTGGGAGTAATTAGATGCATAATTCTTATGCATAATTTACATGCCATTATGTATGAAAATGAGCTCTGCAGAGGCATAAATGGCTAGCTGAGCCCCTCACACACAATCACAGTCATTTTGCATCCAAATTAAACATGCACTTGTAAATATGTTTGGAAAAGGAAGTCCAGGAGGAGTCCAATGGTCTGGGTGAGGAGGGAAAATAGGGATTTTCCTGAGCAGAAATTGCCTTGAATCCTCAGCCAGGAGGGAGGGAGGAAGGAAGCCAGTTGATGCTCAGTTGTGGTGGAAGAAGCCAAGCCAAAGATGCTTTACCATTCTCACTAGGGTCACTCAGGCACAATGCAGAGGCAGCAGTGGTGTGGAGCTGCACTGCTGCTCCACTGCCTGCAGCAGTGGTGTGGAGATGCACTGCTGCTCCTTGCTTGCAGCAGTGGTGTGGAGCTGCACTGCTGCTCCTTGCCTGCAGCAGTGGTGTGGAGCTGCACTGCTGCTCCTTGCCTGCAGGCTTGTCCTGTGCTCTGCTCTGTCTCCTGTTGCTGCAGGAGGTGAGCATCAGCACTCCTGAGGCACTTGGTTTTTATCAGTGCCTCAGCAGGTTTGGATAGCCAAACTGTTTCTTCTGTACCTAATACTTCTAAACTTATGTTTCTTTTGTAACTGTGAAAGTTACCACAAGGTGAGTTAGATTTTGGCAAGATGCTGTTACAGGAGAAGTAAGACTTGTCACATCCAGATGCCTCTTATTAATGTTTTGACACAAGTTTAGCAGAACTTACCCCAAATGTCTCCTCTCCTGGTGTTGGAAGTGCTGAGATGTGCTTGTGGAGAGCTGGGAGGGTTGGTTATGCTTTTGATTGCAGACAAAATAGACTACAAGAGAGCCTAAGAAGCAGTTGCAAGGCAAATTCAGATTGCCATCTGCACATTTCCATTGCTAACAATATTGCCAACTTTTGTTTAACAAACAGATGAGCCCAATGTGAAATGACTGAGAGCAGATAGGAGATTGGACATATGCCTCCAGTCATCTGATCAGATTCCGTGTACACACTCTGAAGGAAGAGGATTCCTTTTTGAGAGTGTGCTGGGTTCTAATGGCACTGGGGAAAACACCACGGAGACACACACAGGGAAATAAGCTCCTCTTGTTGAGTAGAAAGCAGAGTTCTGGCCAGAAAGTAAAAAAAACTTATGTTATGGGCTATCTTGTAGCATCCTAAGAATGTAAAGTGCCTTTATATCACTTTGTCTGTGGCAAAGAAACCAAAGAGTCCATGGGGAGGGAGTAACCCAGAGGGATTTGCCTGGAAATAAAGATGCAGACATTCTGCCTCTTTGAAAAGAGACAAGAGGTGATTCACTTGGTCAAAAACCTCAGCAAGAATTCATCTCCTAGCAAGGTAAAGAAGCTACAAGTCTGTGGCTTGGTTTGTCTGCTGAGGTTGTGCCTCTGGAGCTTCACACTGTGAGTTCTAGGTATATATCTAATCTTGAAGGGGGGGGACTAATCTTGTTGGTAGATCCAGCATGCTCTGAAGCAATGGTGCTGGAAGAAGCAAGCTGTGGGTTTTTCTGCTTTTCTCTCGCTAGTGCTGTGGCTGAGGCTGAAGGGCTGGAGCCCCTGCTGAGCATCCTGAGCTCCGGGCGGGCTGGAGCCGCTGCTGCTGCCGCTGCTGTGCTGACAAGCCTGGCCAGGCACGAGCCACTCCGGGCACATCTCCAGAGCCATGGCATCCTCAGGGCCCTGGCAGCACCCCTGGCCTCCAGCAACAGCCAGCTGCAGAGCAGAGCAGCCCTGGCTGTGGCTGCCTTTGCTTGTGATGCTGAGGCCAGAGCAGAGGTAAGAACGCACGGCAAGGCTCTGCGGGTGTGTAGCATCTCTAGCTCCTCAGGTGCCTCTTCCACTCAGCTCAGATCTTTCTCCTGAAAGTCCCAGGCTTTGGAGATGGTGACTAGTTTCTCACTTTCACCATAGGCTCGTTCAGCTGAATTTAGCTCAGTTTTCCATGAGACTTTGGGCAGGGTTTGCTTTCCTTTGTATTTGTGCTGCTGGGTTGGCTGGCACCACATGGCTGTTTGACAGCTTGCCAGTGGCCTCAGTGAGCTCTAACCAGGGCTGTAACTTAACCCCCATGCTTGGGAGCATTAAGCATGATGGTTTCTGTCAGCTGAGCTTTGAGGATGAGTTGTTCTGTCCTCTTTGCCCTTCCTCAGTGGTGTTCTGTTGCTGAGGGGCAGTGTCTGCCCTTGGTGAGTAGGCCATGGGGTGGGCATGGAGCAAATGGAGTCCTGACAAAGCTCTAACTGTAATTAATCCCTTGATTAGGCATCCAGCAAGTTGAGCTTTCTGCTGTTTATGAGTGGCCATCCTGGTTTAAGGATGATGCTGTGTGCATTCCTAGATCATAAGCTGGTGTTTTCTCATGGGTCTGGTAATGAGGAGATGAATACAAGGGGCAGAGATCCTTAATCTACCTCTTTCAGTCTCCTTAAAATGTCTTTCTCTTCAGAAATCCAAATGAGCACCATCTCCTCCAGCCTGTCTGGGAAAGATCCTGCAGCACACAAGAGAATAGGATGCTCATAAGCTTGTCATACAGTTAATACAATACAAATTCAAAGAGATTGCCTTGTAAATGAGTTCTTAGGAGGCAAGAGGACACAAAGAAGCTGTGTCAGGCTCAGGGGGAGCCTGGGCTTGGGTACTCTCTTCCTTCTCCACACCTCAACCTGCTAACTGGGGAGCAAGGCAGAGCCAGAAGGGATGTGGACCTTGTGCCCCTCTGAAGCTTCCTTCAGAGGTCTGGGCAGAGGTCTCAGAAGCACAGACATGACCTTTCTGCCAGCCCAGGGAGCTTGTGTGCACAGCCTGAGTGGTGAATTTCCCAGGCTCTCCTTGCTGGGACAGATGAAATCTGTGAGTGGCAATGCCTTCCTTGTTTTTATAGCTAAGAAATGCAGGAGGCCTGGGAGCACTTGTTGAGTTGCTGCGTTCCAAGGACAAAGAAGTCAGAAGAAATGCCTGCTGGGCTCTTGTGGTGTGTGCCAGTGATGCACCAAGTGCTGCTGAGCTCTGCAGCCTGGGGTGAGTAGCAGCAGGGGCAGAGGGGAGCTTTGATTCCCAAGCTCTGCTTAGCTGCAGCTGTGCCTGGCTGTCTCATCCAAAAGACTCTCTTGTAGTCCCTCTGGGGAACTCCAGGTTCCAGCTGTTACCAGGGTCTAGGTTGTAAGGCTTGTGGGCCAGGGCTGCTGGCTCTGTTGTGTTCAGCTAGCTGTCCTTGCCCTGCTCCCTCTGGGCACTGCTCTGCTCACAGGTGACACTGCAAGGGACAAGCTCAGCAGGGACTCCAGAGGTGATGTTATCCTGCTGCCCACTGCCTGGCTGAGCCAGCTACAGGTGCCTCTTTGTTCAGCAAGAGCATGAAAGGAGTGGAGCATGTGCCCTAGGAGGACAGGCTGAGAGAGCTGGGTCTCTTCAGCCTGGACAAGAGGAGACTGAGAGGAGACCTCAGCAATGCTTAGAAATATGGGAAGGGTGAGTGTGAGGAGGAGAGAGCCAGGCTCTGCTCAATGGCATCCAATGGTAGGACAAGAGGGAATGGGAGCAAGTTGGAGCACAGGAGGTTTAGTATTAAGCTGAGGAGGAACTTGTTTGCAGTTCAGGTGCCAGAGCACTGGCCCAGGCTGCCCAGGAACCTGTGGAGTCTCCTTGTCTGGAGCCATTGCAGAGCTGCCTGGACACATTGCTGTGTGAGCTGGTCTAGGTGATCCTGCTCTGGCAGGGGGGATTGCACTAGATGAGCTTTCTAGGGCCCTGCCAACCCCTGACATGCTGTGGTTCTGCTATTCTGTGTTGTGAAGCTTTCACAGCTTCACAAGGTAACCTGTTCCAATCCTGGAGTTTCTGAGTTCTCAGGAACCCTTCCAGTCCCTCAGTCCAGCTGCATGTTGTCCTGCTTTCAGTGGGATGGAAGAGTCACCTTGCTACAGCAATTGGGGTGTCACTTAGTGAACTTTCTCATCTTCCATGTCCTTCTCTCAGTTTCCTTTTCGTGACAGAGCAGAAATGTTAACCACTTCTGTTTGGCAATCTTGCCTCACCTTGTCACCCGTCTCGGAATTCCATGTGTTTATTCCCTCTGCCAGTGTGGCTGAGGTCCTACCTGCATCAGCTGCAGCTCAGTGGGTATTTCCTAGAGCTTGCATCTGGCCCTGTTCTGATTGCATCCTTCCTTGGTGACAGCATCAGAGCAGGGCTCCAATTTGTGTCCTTCCAGTCTGACAGCATGAGATGGATAACAATAGCACATTTAGCATCCTGTCTCTAGCAGGCAGGCACTAGTGGATGTCATTTTCAGGTAGATTCTATTTCCCTGACTTGCTTAGGAATGTTCAAGTAGGACTTGTTAAAGCCACAGCTTATCTCAAAGCTAACTCAGCTCTCCCATCTACTTCTGCCTATCCATTGAGTTCCCCTTTCACAGGAAGGATTAGATTGGCTTTCCCTGATTTATTCCTGACAAATACCCAATGGTTATTTTTTATCTCTTGCTGCTGGCAGCCTGATTGCTGAATGCTTTGCTCTGTGTTGTTCTTTGGGCACTGAAATTGGGCTGAATGATGTGTGTTCTCATCTCCTTGTTCCTCATTGCTCCTCTTTGCCCTTGCCCAGTCTCCTGACACCCAGCCTGTGCTCCCTGGGCTCTCACACACAGTTACACACAGTGCAGAGCTTGCTTTTGCCCATTGATGGGGTAGCAGGAGCTAAGTGTCCTCAGGGACTGCTAACTGTCTCCTCCAGCTTACTCTGGATCTGTTAAGCCTACTGTTTCTGCCTCCTTGTTAATATTTCTGCCAGGCATCTGCTTGCATCCTCTTTAGGAAAACTGAAGCAAAAAAAAAAAAAAAGGCATCAGACACTGCAGCCTTTTCTGTGCCATCTGTTAGGAGTTTTCTTCCCACATGGAGGAATAGCCTGCATCTTCCTCTCTGACTTGGAGCATATGAAGCAGTTATTTCTGTCCCAGCCTTTGGATAGTTGTGTCTCACTTTGCACGTGGCTCTCTGGGGCTGTGTTCCTTGTTTTTTTTCTTTCCCGTTGGAGCTGTCAGTGTTTCCATTCTCTGAGTCCTTCTCTGGTTTGGTCTCCAGGTCTTCCCAGCACTTTTGGTGGGCTTGCCTTTCCTGCACAGGAGGGTGATGTGCCACTGTGCCTGGGACAGCATCTGCTGCACTCCTGAACCTTGCCTTGCTCCTCTGCCCCTTCCAATCTCTCCTCATGGCACTAAGCCATCTAACACAGAGCCTGCTCTGCTCTGACTCTCTTTTCTCCCATTGCTCTCTTCTAAAAGAGAAGGTTGGCATTTGCCTTGCCTGGGAAACAACCTTCTTCTCTGGAACTCATCTGAGCTACCTTCAGAAGTCTACCTTGTAAATGGCCACAGCTGAGGCTCCCTGGGTAGTTCACAGAGAAGAAAGGGCAGTCTGAATGTGGAGTTCACTATAAATACATATATATATATACAGAGAAAGATAGATGTAGGATTGATCCCTTAGGATGCAAAGAATGTCTGAATCTGTGCATGGACACAGAGTTAGGCATTTGAATACATATACACACACATATTCATACATCATCCTCTTTTCTCCTGGTTTGGTTTCATTCCTAAACAGTTCCACTATGCTCTCTTCTCCTGACTCAGCTTCCTTTCTCTTCTTAGTGAGCTTTTCCTAAGTGTTTTGGGTCACAAGTTAGCAGTAGGTGGGTTTCAGCAACAGAAGCAGCTTAAGGAATGAATTCCTGCCCTCCCATCTCCCCACATAACTGTTTGGTTTCCCTCCCTGCTGCACAAATCCTGCCAGGCTGGTGATGCTGAGACAGCATCACAGTCTCTGCCAGCTGTGCCTCCCCCAGATAAAGCAGGAGGATTCACAGCCTGCATCATGCACATCTGGAATCTGCAGACTGCCTTGCAAAGGAGGGAGCTTCCCTGAGCTGTATCCTAGGGCAGCTCTGAACTCCTTCCACTCTACTTCTGCATCCTTCTGAAGTTCTCTGTGGTGCCCAGCATCCTTCTGCTAAAAGGTGGTGGCATCCTGTCCACATTTCTCTATGGACCAGTGGAAGTGCCTAAAGGAATTGCACTGCAAGGCATTTTCCTGCCCTGGAGAAAGAAATCAGTGCAGCTCAGGCAGCTCCCTGCTGGCCCAGAGGGCAGAAGCTTAGCACTGAGAAATGAATCACCATGCTCAAAACTAACTCTCAACTGTATGATAAACATTAGTTAGTATTTGAGGATGAATTAGCCTTTGTATTTTGTTTAACAGTGTGTTAGACATCCTGGAAGAACTGAATCTCTCACTAGAGCACAGAAATCCCTTCAGTGAAGCTGCTGTAGAAAAGCTGCTTGGGAACAACCTTGCCCAGAAGTACAGCCAGCTGGGCTATTTGTCATCCAGGGACATCATTCCTGATGGCTTCTATGACTGTGGGCAGGTAAGCTGCTGCAAGTCAATGGCTCTACTTACTTGGAGGATCTTCTGGGTTTAGGAACAGTTAGAGCACTAGAGTACTGGCTACAGAAAATTCTTGATTGGTCTGAAGTTTCCTAGCTTTTGCACTCAAGTGATGTTAAATGTGATTTGGTATCACAGAGTTCCTTATTCTAGAACTGCTTAGAATGACAGTTCTAGTGATTGTTTAATAAACAATCTTTGCTAAGAAAAAATGATGGAGATGCAAACGCAGAAGAGCATCTCACATCTGGAATGGCTTCCTAAGTTCCTATGGGAGGCTTCTCTTAAAGATTAGGATTTGGGAATGACTTTTTGCTCTCCAGCTAAGCAGAACTCCTTCTCTTGGCTGCTTTGCTGTAGCTGAGGCCTGGGCTGAGGTGCCTGTCCCTGGAGGAGCTGAGGCAGCAGGAGCTGGCTGATCGCCGCGCTGTCATCTTCATCAGTGCCCAGGCACCAGCACAGTGAGTGAGCCTCTGGCATCTGCCAGCACAAACTATGGATCAGTACAGGCTGGGAACTGATCTNCAGGTGCCAGAGCACTGGCCCAGGCTGCCCAGGAGCCTGTGGAGTCTCCTTGTCTGGAGCCATTGCAGAGCTGCCTGGACACATTGCTGTGTGAGCTGGTCTAGGTGATCCTGCTCTGGCAGGGGGGTTGCACTAGATGAGCTTTCTAGGGCCCTGCCAACCCCTAACATTCTGTGATACTGTGATACACAGCACACAGATAACCACAGAGATAAAGCAGAGGCATCCTCCTTAATCCCAGCACAAGAGGCAAGAGATTTTAATTTTAGATCAAACAAGGATTTGGGAGATCACTTTTTTTCCCCTCTAGACACAAAAGATCTGTTCAGGTGAGTTGCTTAGCCATGAAGGCTGGTTGATTAACACCCTTTGCTCCCTGATGCTGGGGCACCCAGGCTTTTATTAGTGCTAACAAAGCTGCTCATCTGCCCTAATAATGATGCAATCTGAGCTGAATGGCAACAGGAGGCAATCAAACCTAGGATTTGATGATCTTCTTGTGCAGAGAAACCCATGGAGTTTTGAGCACAACATCCCAAAAGGCAGGACAGAGGCAAACATCAAGCTTCCAGGCTTGATGAAGAACCCGAGTCCATTTCTTGCCTGTTTAGGTGGAAGCCTGCCCAGTAAATCATCTCAGCCTTGGCTGCAGGAAGCTGGTTTGGAGCTTGTTTAACTGGGAGCCATTTCCTCTAAACACTCTCCCAGATCAAAGAATGCTCTACCAAGACTTTGCAAGTCCAAAACCATCTTCTCTGTCAACACATCTAATATTTGCTTTACAGCATCATTAGCTTCCCTTTTAAGCTTTTCTATGACACCATAAAGATGTCTGAGAGTATCAAAGACAAATGAGATGTTCCTGCTCTTTGTGGATCCCTAGAGTTGTCTTTCACTCTCAGCTTTCCTTGTCTTTAACTTTGATACAGCCTCTTGCCTTTGCACCTTGGCAAGCTGTCTTACCCCCCAGTTGCTTTTATCTCTCTCATTTGCTATTCCAGGCTTCATTTTTGATCCCTGAATTACTAGCTGGTTTATTCATGGTTAGCTTCTATCTTTCCTCTGAGATGCATCCTATGAGTAGCTTTCCTGTCCTTTAAAAGCAGAGCTCCCTTGTCAGAGCTTAACATGCCCACGCTAACTCTGCAATTAACAGCCAAACTTATCTTGTTGCATTGCAGTGTTGCAGCAGAGGACAAGGCACAGGATTCCTGCTCAGAGCAGACTGCCTTGTCACCTCCCATTTCCAGAAGAGGAGGGAAAGAAAAAGCAAGGTATGGTTGGAAGCTTTCCTAAGCTGCCAGTGTTCTGCTATTGCTCTAACATTAGGGATGGAGTTCTGCCTGAGAAGAGTGCTAGACACTATCCCAAATGCTCAAACACAATGGGGAAGATGTTTTGGGAGTCTTGCCTTCACCTAGCTGTAGTAACCTTCCTTTGTCTATAGCTTAGGAATTACTCCTCTCCTGTCTAGTTGGCTGGTTTTCCTTTCCCTTTCCCTCAGAGGCAGTGCAAGGCTGTTCTTTTACAGCTGGACAACAAAGACACAGGCAAATTAGGATAGAAATTCTTCCTTGGTTCAGAACCCAGACCCAAGAGAAGTTCCCCCAGTGCCATCCTGATTTCTAGACTGGATTCCTCCCTTAGGTGACTCCAGGCTGGGAAGGATGTGCTCAGCAGTGTCCTGGCTTGGCAAGCAGCAAGCTTAACCATGGCTCAGCTGTGACCCCCCCAGCCCTGCTCACACAGACAGGGCACGAGCTCCTCTGCCAGGATCAGCTCTTTATTCCAGTGGGAGATGAGGAGAGCCTTGGAGAGGAGCTCTTGGGTGTAGCTGATGTCAGTTAGACAGGACATGACAACTCTGCTAGCAACCATCAGGCTGTCAAAGAGCACAAAAAGCTCTTCTGGGGGAAGAAAAACCCCAAAGAAGTGGCTCAGTTTCCCCTGTAAACTTGCAGGGATACAAGGACTTCTTTCTTCAGGTATGAAATAATTGCTTGTGAATGTCATGGTCACGTGATTTATAACCCCATTGTCATTCAGTTCCAATCCATAATTCAGACATCACTAGGATTATTAATTTGTGAGATAGATGGCAGTTACTTGAAGGTCAGGAGCTGACTCCAAGCCTCAGACATGCTGAGACTTTTCCCTACATGGATTTTTTTTCCTTTGATCATCTGCTTCTCTTCATCATTATTTTGCCAGTTTGGAGCCATTGTTTTAAACAAGGGATACTGCTTTATCTAAACCAAAGGGAAAGGGCAGCTGGAATTGCCTGCTGGAAGTGTTTGAATTGGATGTAGAGGAAGTGCTGAGCTGATAGTTTGACATCTAGCCACACAGACAGCTAGCTAGCAACCTTTTTGGTCAAACAGTTGCCTAGCTGCTCCCCTCATTGCCTTGCCTCATGGTGACAGCTGATGGAGACTGACCAAGGTGCAGTTATTCCAGGCTGTGTTCCAGGTAAGGAAATTCTTCTCCAGTGCTCATTTACTCCTTTTCAAGGTGTTAAGCTGGGCAAAAAAAAAAAAAAGGAAAGAACTAGATGCCATGGCTGCTTTTTTGGGGTAGGATGATGAGCTGGGTTGGGACTTGAGAGAGCTCAGTGTGCTCAAGGAGTGGATATTCTCTTCTCTCCCAGGAAAGGGAAGGGCAAAAAAGAAGAGGAAAAACCCCAAGCAGTTGCTCAGATGACATCTGAAGGGCCAGAGGAGCTAGCTGGAGAACATCCGCCTTGGTCACCACCACCTGACCCCATTCTCCTGGACTACATTAAGGATGCTTCCAGAGCCATCCTGCCCCTCAGCACTACCAGGGAGCAGGTGGTGGCTCTGGCCCAGTAAGTACCAACTGCTAGTGCTAGAAAGCATGCAAAGATTAAATAAAATGGTGATTTTATTGCCAAAATCACCATTTTCTCACCCAAGGACAGCTGGAGAATGGAGAGACACACTCAGGTGCTGCCTTCATGTGCTCAAGTGTCTTCTAGGGATAGAAGTTGCTTTCCTATGTTGGGATCAGCTTTAGTTTTGTCATATATATTCTTATGCCTTTATTACTCTTTCAGATATTCAGATCCTATTCAGTATCAGGTACCATTCAGTATCTGTATATATGTATGCACACTATATATACTATTCAGGTACTATTCAGTATCTGAATATACATATGTACACTATATATACTATTCAGGTACTATTCAGTATCTGAATATACATATGTACACTATATATACTATTCAGGTACTATTCAGTATCTGAATATACATATGTACACTATATATACTATTCAGGTACTATTCAGTATCTGAATATATATATATGTAGACTATATACAGTATTTAGGTACTATTCAGTATTCAGATCCTATTTCAGTAGGGCTGGGGATTGGAAAGCAGAGTTCACATCCTCAGTTAGCTGTAAAGATGAGCACTAGCTTCTGAATTATATCCTTAGTAATGATATTGATCATTTTCTTTGGGCTATACTAGCCCAGAATCTCTGCTGACAGCTCGTGCCCCTTGCTTTAGGTCTGTGACCAGTGGGAATGGCCTGAGCTGTGGCCATATACCTCAGCTATCAAACCAAATCAAGCACCATAAAGAGAGCAGAAGTAGGAAAGTCTTGCATGCTATTCACTTATTGCCTGTCTGCATCTCACTGTACTGCACTTTTCTGAGCCATCCAAGAGCAAATGCAGCTTGAAGTGATGTCAGTGTCCCTTGGGGCAGGTTTGTGGCTGCCAGGATGGGTGGTCCCATTGACAGAGACAAGCTGCATGACTTCAGCTGGGAGCTTCACCTCAGCCAAGTAGAATTGGAGCTGAAAAGCAACCTTGTGCCCATTGGGAGAGTTAAGAAGGGAACCTTCTGCCACAGGGCTTTGCTCTTCAAGGTAATGGAGATTTCTCTTACAACATAACATTGATGTTAAATGGATGTTCTTCACTAAAATACATAGAATATTTATGCTCACTTCACATCTTTTGTGTACACTTCAGTATTTTTCCCCTGGCCAAGCTGATGTCCCCGTGGATGAAGGCAAAGCCAGCACTGCTTCCTGTAGCACAATCCCACATTTATGGTCTCCATGGGGAGAGAAAGTCCCCAACATCTCGTATGGAGGTCTGAGGGCATGAGCTACTTGTGCTGAAGCAGCACTGATGTTCATTACTTCTCCTCACTGTCCTGAGAAACTCTGTAGGGACAAATCATCTCTCTCCGAGCTGCAGCAGTCCAAGCAATGGATATGTTTGTTAAAACTCTTCCAGATGAGAGGAAATAGCCTCAGGTTGCAGCAGGGGAGGTTTAGATTGGATATGAGGAGAAATTTCTTTACTGCAAGGGTTGTTCAGGCTTGGCCCAGGCAGATGCTGGAGTCACCATCCTGGAAGGGTCTATAAACCATTGAGCTGCTCTCCTTAGGGCCATGGGTTAGTGGCATGGGAGTGATAGGGATGCTTGGACTGGATGAGTTTAGAGGGTCTGTGATCTCCTTCCCTTCCAGCAGATGCTTTCAGAGAAGCAACTGTGTAGCTTCAGAGCTCTGTCACATCAGCAGCTTGGATCTCTTCAGAGAGAGTCACCAAGTCTGCTTCAAGAAAACTCTTTGCTTTTTGGCTGTTTGTGTTCTCCTGAAGCATCCCTTTGGCCTCGCTGTCTGTCCCAGGAGCCAGATGTGCTGACTGTGATCCTGTCCCTTCCAGGTGCTGGCAGACAGGCTTGGCCTTGCCTGTGCTTTATTCCGTGGCCAATGCAGCAGAGGCTGGAATGAGGTGGAGCTGCTGGATGAGTCCCCTCCAGGAGTGCCTGGGCTCCTGCTGCCTCCTCGAGCCTACGTGGTGGATGTGATGTTTGAGCCAGGCTCCCTGCTCCAGCAGGGCAGTGCAGAGGCAGAGCTCTACAAGCAGAGCTGAGCATCTGGGGCACAATGAACTGTTTGCCAGCTGTTGGCACTGCTGATCTTGATGAAACCTGAGGAGCTGCAGGGCTGCCTGGCCAAATAAACAGCTCTGGGCTAGCTGTGGCACTGTGTGGCTCTGTTCAGGGGCTGAGGGCTGTTGGGCTGATGCTTGGAGGGGGGAATCTTGGAGGTCTTGTCCAACCTCAGTGATTATCTAGCATCCTAGGCCATATTGCTCCCCTGAACTGCTCTCCTCTGGCCTCCACTCAGCAGCTCTGCACACACACTAGTTTGAATGCCGCCCATGGTTTGGAGCAGGCACGCAGGATCACTCTGGAGGAGAAAAGGCAGCGTAGAAAGAATCGTGTCTGGCAGCTTCTACCTCCTGAGGAGTCCTTGTGCTGTGCCTTTGGCAACCGCTCTGGTCTGTCCTGCATCAGCCTTTGCAGCCAGCAGTGTGCGTGTAAAAAGTGTGGGTAGAGCCCTCCCTGGATCTTCATTCATGAAGCCTAGCCATGATGATGAGATTTAGAATTTTTATATATTTATATAATAATATGATTACAATATATTATTATAATACAATAATTATAATTATTATTATTAATGTTTTACAATGCTTATTAAAGAGGTTGAAACTATTCCCCAAACACAGCCTGTTGGGGTTTTTCTGCTGTTCCTTCACCTCCCAAGCACATTTATAGCAATTAGATAGCAGCGAAGCAAGAAAATGTGACATCTGGTGAGATAACAAGCCACCAAAAAACAAGTGGGCATTTCTAAGGTGAAATGACACAAGAACTGAGAACTAGGAGAAGACAAACAACTTCCAGCCTCTGTGGGAAACATCCCATGGGTATCTCTTGGAGCTTGGCAGAGTTAATAACTCCAGATAATAGCACAGAGCTCTGGAATTCAGCCCTGGAGCATTGCTGCCTGCCTGTGCTGAAACAGCATCTACATCCACCAGGAGCTAAGAGCTGTATCACATCTGAGCAGCTAGAAACTAGCTGTGGCCTTGGATCAAGTGTGGAGAGGGAAGACTCTGCTGAGGAAGGATGTGGAGCTCCTGCACTCATCTCCTCCAGAAGCAGTGAGGATTTCTGTGGGGGAAATGGAGCCTGCCACTGATCCAAGGTCCCACCACAGGGCTGATGCTGCTCCTCTTTTCTTTGTTCTCCAGGAAGCTGGGCACACTGCAGACAAAAGGTCCAGGACAACTTCTTGTGTGTGCTGATGCTCCAGTGGGACCATCCCAGAGCAGAGGACATCTCTCAGCTCTGACCAAGGGAGCAGAGGAGAGCTGCTTGCATACAGATGCACCTAATGCAAGCTCGGCTCTTCTCCTGCAGCCACTGCTGCCTTGGGGCTTCATTAACAAAAGCTGCTTAAGCAGAGCCGGGAATTTGAAGAGGGTTCATTGGATTTCTGCCTCTCACCTCTTGCTGCCTGACTGCTCACTAGCTGCCAGCCCAGGCATGCTGTGATGCTCTGCTTGTCCCCAAAGCTGTCAGTCAAGCCTGGGAAGTGCTCGGAGCCCGAATAAACATTAGCAGGAGAGGCTGGAGCGTGACTGCTTCCCTCTGCCTCCCACACACATGCTGCTGCTGCCTCTCCCCATAGAGACTCTCCAGGAGGGGCTGAGAGCTTCCCTCAGCCACACATCCCTCAGGACACTGCTGTGGAGCAGGAGGCACCCTGCCTTGAATGCAGCCTGGGGCTGTGCTGCAGGCAGGGGATAGCTCTAGCAGGAAACCCTTGGAATCACAATTCGGGGAGAATTTACATACTGGAGCTAAGGGAGAATTTTCACTGCTTCCCCCTGGGGATAGGGGAGGGGGGGGGGAAAGGAAGAAAATTAAGGAAGAGCCTAATTGGCTTTTAGAAGAGTCTGTGGGGAGGAATGCCTACGAGTTCTGTCCCTAACTACAGCACTGGCTATGTGCTGTAACCAGGGGAAGCAACATTCCAGGCAGGAGAGGCCAGGGAGCTGGGGTGTCAGCCCTCCAGAGCTGGGAAATGAAATGCCTCCAGCCAGGGAGGTTGTGTTCTGCTCCAGGCAGCCTTGCCATGCACCATCACCTCCCCTGGGGATGAATGATGGCTCTTGGGATGAACAGGATCTGCCTCTTGCAGCACCAGGCTCCTTGGAATCAAGGACAGGTTTGCAATGAGCTTCAGGACAGAGAGGATGAGGAAGCTAGGCCTGATGAGCCTAATGCCTTCTGCTGCTGCCCTCTGCAGAGCCTGGGCAAGGGGACATGGCTCAGCTGCCACTGCTGCACTGGGGCAGGCACAGAGCTGCAAGCAAGGCTGCAGGGGAACATGAAGCCTTTGCTCCTTCCCAGGCTGCATGCATGTACACATCTATCCCAGCCTTCTCCTACCAAATACTCCTTGGAAAGAGCTGGAAATACATGGAGCAAACCCCCTGCTCTTTAGAGATAGCAAATTGTGGTGTGGCTTCATGAAATCCCAAACCTTCAATGACCCTGAAGCCTGCAGCTGGGTCATGGAGCAGCAGAGCACTGCTAAGGATGATCTGAGCTAGGGATCAAAGCACATGTGCTGCAGGAATGGTGTGGGAAGGCTGATGGAATGCACGTGCTTAGGGAAAGTCCCTTTATCCAGGCATCCAGTGATGAAATACTTCAAAGGGCAAATATGATCTTGAACAGCAATATTTTGGGGTACTAAAATGTCTCTATGAGGTGATACTGCTGTTAGCAAAAACCACAAAGAGCCCGTTTTCTGTTGGGAGATGGTTTAACAGCTCAGGATTGATCCTTTAGCACTGGAAAACATCTCCAGTGAGATTTGAGTGGCATGTGAGGGGCAGAGCCAGCCCCACAGAGCACTGAATACCTTCCCTGGCTCTACAAGGTTCCAGAGAGGTTCTTCATAGTTATCTATGAATGAGCCAAGGGATCCTGCTGCCTAGAAATGGAGAGTTCTGCTGGAAATCTGCTGCAGATCCAAAGGAAGCAGCACAAGTTTCTCTGTGTGAGGGAGGCTCAGAGCTCATCACAGCCCCTGGGTGATTCTTTGGCTCTCAGAGCAGGGAAGGCAAGGAGTCCTCTTTGGCTGTAAAAGAATAGGCCTGAAGCCCTAAACTCTCCTTAGGACCATGGGTTAGTGGTATGGGAGTGACAGGTATGGTTGGACTTGATGAGCTTAGAGGTGTCTGCCAACCTCTCCTACAAGCAGAGTCCTTTGTCTGCTCCAGGTTTTCCCTGGAGGTGTTACTATCCCCCCAAGGTATAGCTGGGCATCATGGCTGCTTTGCTTTGCCCTGTCTGTTGGCTGAGGGGATGCTCTCCTGAGCAGTGCTGCTGCTGTGGGGGTCTCCAGCCACCACTAGATGCCACTAGCATCCATTGGCTGTGGGAAGCTGGGCTGAGCTGGCAGTGGGAGCTCAGGGGGCTCCAGAGCATCCATCCCACAGCACAGTGCTCACTCCAGCTCACACTAGGATTCTCTCTTCAGAAAGTCCTTATTGCTCTCACAGCTTGGGACAGGAGATATTGTCTCATTCCTGTGTGCTAAACCCCCAACTATTTCCTGCTCCTCCTCTCCAGTATCCTCTGGGATTTAGCATGCAGGGCTGGAGATCCTAGCAGTTAACAGGAGGCAGCCAAGCTGGCAGCCAGCAGGACTCTTTGTGATGGCAGGGATGATCTGGAGAGAGAAGGAGCTCTCTGTGCTGGGAGGGTTTGTCCTTGGCTGGCTGATGGTTTGAGCTAGGCTCTCTTTGCTTTCCCAGCTCAGCCTGATGGCTGGCTGCAAGCTGAAGGCAGCAGCAGCCAGGAGCCTGGCCTAGGGGCTCAGCCTAGCTCTCCTCCAGCCTTTAGTTCTTGCTGGAAGCTGTCTTCTCTCAGCTTGTGGAAAAGAGCTTCCAGCAGAGTTTGGTACCACTGTGCCAGCTTTTGTTAGCAGCAGCACAAGGCAGGGCTGAGGGGGAAAGCCAATGTGCTTATTAGCACCAGAGCTCTGTGTAGCATCTCTGCTTTTCATTAACAGGAGAAGCTGCTGTCCACTGCAGCTCAGAGAAGAAGGAGAGCTCTGGAACTGGCCTAGGGTGCTTGTGGCTTTGGGGGTTGTTTTTCTCTGGGAAGCTGTCACACAGCTCCTGGAAGGAGGCGTTGCCTTTACAGGCACTCTTTAGTCAGCCTCTCCTCACCTTTCCCAGCAGGAGAGGCTTTGTATTTTCTGCTCTTTCCTGTGGAGAAGCTAGGAGTGCTCTCCCCACACAGCTAGCTCTGCCCCTCACTTCAGGACTTGCTGCAGCCAAGTGCTTGAAGCCCCAAGCTGAGCCTGTGCCCCCTCCTGCTCTGCCAGCATTCAGGGAATGCTCAGCACTGCCTCAGCCTTTCCCTAGGCACAGAGCCCTTGCAGGAGCTGCAGAGCCTCATGGCACCAGCCAGGATGCTGAGGGGCAGCTGTGGCCTCAGTGCCCCCAGACCCCTGGGGCAGGGCAGGGGAACATCTGATGGCGGAAAGGCTTCTCAAAAGCTCTCCACCAGTGTGAGCTGCTGCCAAAAGTCACAAAGGCAAAGGAGTTGAAAAGGCAAAGCTCTTTATTGAAGAAGTGCCCAGCTTTTTGCAAGCCTGAAAGAATTTGTCCCAAGGCAGGTGTGTCCCTGGGGACTGGTTTGAGTCCCACTGAGGAATGTGTTTGGAAAGGGCTGGCAGCTTGCCACCAGGCAGAAGAAAGAGAAATTCATGCCCATTATTGCACTCCCTTTTACTGTCTTCTCTTTTGTTGGGGGGTTTGGTTTTGTTCCCTTTGCTGTGTGCTATCCTTCCTCTCTCTCTCTCTCTCTCTCCTCCTCAGAAATCCCTTTGGAATATCACAGAATCACAGAACATTCATGGCTGGAAATGACCTCTCAGATCACTGAGTCCAACCAAAAAACAAGGAAACAAACAAAACCAAACCACCCAAGCCCTGCCCTCACTAGAGCATGTCCTGGAGCACCACATCTCCATGTCTCTTTAACACCTCCAGGGATGGAGACTCAAGCACCTCCCTGGGAAAGCTGTTCCAGTGCCTCACCACTCTTTCTGGAAAGAATTTCTTCCTAATATCCAGTCTAACCCCTCCCTGTCTCAACTTCAGACCATTCCCTCTGGTTCTGTCATTAGTTCCTAAGAACTAATTAGTTCCTGAGTCTGCCAGGACTCAGTGCCAGAGAGGAGCTGAGCCTTGCAGCTCTTTGCCTACCTCAGAGGCAGCAGCAGTGCTGCTCATCCCCTTCACCTCCTGACAGCATCTACCAAGTGACTTCCAGGTTGGGGACAGAGGAGCTGCCACGGAAAGCAGGGAGAAGAAAGTGCCCAGTAGCCTGCTTAGTTCTGGAAACCAAGGCTGTGTTGCCCTGGCAGCTCACTGCTAGGTGGGATGGAGGAGTGTGGAGCACAGCCAGGCCAGCTCTGCTCAGGAGGTAGATCCAGAGGTCTGATGATAGGAGGAAGCAAAGTGTTTTGCATAGCTGTTAGGAAAGAGGTAAAGACAAGACAGAGGAAGGTGCTGCAGCCCAAGACAGACAATGAGTTGGTGTTTTCCTTTCCAAGGAGTCAGCACTGCAGGGTGAGGCCACAGCTGGACTGAGAGCATGTAGAAGATGGAGCTAGAGAGCTGCCTGTGAGCTCTCAGCAGTGGGGCAGCTGAGCTCAGTCCTCCCTGGTGTGACAAGTCTCTTGGGGACAGCTCTGAGCCCTGGGATGCCTGTGCATTTGCTTGGAGTGCTGAAGGAGCAAGCCTTGTGAAGGGCTGGGATGGGAGCAGAGCTAGAAGCAGGTGTTGCTGCTTAGGAAGCTCAGGACACTGCCCCACTGCTAATCAGAATGCCAGGTGCAGAATGAACCCTCACACATGCACTGCCCCAGCAATGACCCTAGGCCCAATCCAGAAAATGTTCCCTGCCTGTCTCAGGCTTTCCATTGCCTCTCAGTCCTGGGCCTCTCCTGAATGCACTGGAGCATTCATGCTTGGGTCCCTTAGCAGCAAAGGTCATCAAACCTTCTCCTGGGCAATATGTCTAGCTGGAGTTTCCTTAGGCCCCCAGGACCTTGCTGACACTTCTCCTTGGCAATAGCCCCACTAGCCTCTGCCTCTGGGCTTGGGCATTTCCCCAAACCAGCTCACATGTAACTTTCTATGACCCTTATAGCCTTCCCTTTACTTTTATGAATGAATCTCTATTAAAAGCAGGGGGTAAATGTTTCTCCTTTGTCCCTCTTTCAGTGTACAAATTTGTCTTCTCCTACAGCCAGCTGTTGGAAGATTGGTTCTGCCCCTGCTTTCACCTTCCCTGTTTGATCAGCTGAGACATCCAGCTGAGGCCTGACCACTCAGTGCTAAAGATCCATGGCTCTTTTTGTCAGCCCAGTGGCCTGCCCAGCTCTAGACTCTGAAATGCTGCCTTGTCTTACACTTTGAGTTACCTTCTCCCACCCCACATTGCAAGGCATCATTGCCTTGAGCAATGAGCAGCTTCTCTCTCCTAAGTCAGGGGTGACAGCACTTGAGTAAGAGGTGAAAGAAAGGGAGTGTTTCTGATGCAGGAGCACTGCTGAGAGGCTGGAGTGTTTTGTTTGCCATCCCCCCCCCAGCTGAAAAGGGCTGTGGAAATGCTCAGGATGGCTTATGATTAGTTTGGTCCTGTTGTTATTCTTTTTTCTGTGCCCATTTATCTTCTTTTCTGCAAGGTTTGACTAGCTTGCTCCACCCCTGCTTCAAGAATAGGCAGCAATGGCCACTGAAACCATTGCCTGAAGCAGAGAGAGCAGATGAATTGCTTCAGACAGGGTGCAAATCTTCCCTTCTGCCCATGCTGGGGTGTTCAGCTAAGCCCAGTGAGCACCTCTTCTCTCCACAAATAACTACAGCTCAGCTCTGCTTGTGACAACCTCCCAGCCTGGGGCAAGCCCAGCAGTGGCTGCAGGGACCTCTGTGCCCTCAGGACCATTCTCCTGGCTGGAGGAGGGCAAACAAGGCTGATTTGTTGCAGATGTGCTGCAGACAGGAGGATGTGGTTGGGCTACTCTGCAGCAGGGAGACCTCAGGAGGTGAGGGGTGGGACAGAAAGTAGGTGGGAACAGGAGGTGACAGTGCAGGGGGCTTTGGGGATCCTACTGTGTGCATGTGGTTGGGTGCTGATTCTGGAGATGGATGGACAGAGACTACTCATTTATTTGTAGATCCACTCCAATATTCCATAATCTTTAGACACTTTTCCCTCAGCTCCACTGCCTGCTGTGCAATGACCTCTAAGGTATGTTAGCTTTAAACCTGCTGCCCCTAAAGAAGCTTCTCCCCAGCAGATGATACAGAGCTAGCCTTGTGCCACTGCTAGTCTGTCTCCACACAATGCCTCAGGTAGGGCATGGATGGAGCAGAGAGGTTGTTATCTCCCCTTTGCTGGTGCATCAAAGGAAGGTGCAGATGCTCTGCTTGGATCTGATCCAATCCTCTTTGAAGTCAATGAGAAGCCTTCCATTGACCTCTCATTCAGTTCCTCCCTCTCTCAGTAGCTCCTTATGCAAATCATACTCTGTTTTGTTTGTCTCTCTCCCAACAAAATCAACATGTTGCTCCCAAGCATATCCCTTTGTGGAACTTGATAGCCAAACCTTTCCAAACCCTTGGTGTTCTCTTTCTCTGCTGAAGCATGACTTGAAAGCAGATTGGTGCTCTCCAAAGCAGAGGAAGCAGCAAGCCCTGACCCTACAAGCCTGTGGAAGTGACAGCTATTATCTCTCTGCCTGCAGTAGGACTGCTCACCTGGGTGACAGCCAGCAGGAACAAGCCCTGGAGAGATAGGGACCTGCTGAAAATCACACACAAGGGAAATGAATGCAGGCCACTTGACAGCAGAAGGTTGTCAGGAAGCCAAGCTGCAAAGGGCTAGACCACTCCAAAAGGAAACTGACTGCATTTGCTTCGATAAATAAATCAACAAATAGATTCCTGGATGGAGGTACCAAGTACAGGAGCCCTAGGAATCTGCTCAGGACAAAACTGTCCAAAAATTAGACCAAAATTAACAGTAGAGGCTAAAACTACACAGTGAGCAGCCCTGCTTGTGCTGCCTGGGATGCAATCCCAAGGCTTTGTACCTCTGGAGATAGTCCTTGTGTGTGTTCATGTGCCAGTGACCTCCCCTCTGCACAATGACAAATCTGGGATAGGGATTAAAGCAATAGCAGGTGGTAATCTAATTGCTATCAGGCTTGCATCTGAACCTCTCATTTGTCATCTAAACTCAGCAACAGCTGCCTCTCAACCCTGCTTATCCTCACAGCTACGCTGACACGTTCAGAGAAGGTAGGGAGGGTGGGTCCTGCCCTGCATCCTGCAAGGAGCAAGAGGAGAAGAGATCAGCATGGGATCAGTGGCGACAGTGGCATCATTGCCATCAGAGGAGTTGGGTTTGTGTATATTGGTGTGTATTTCATGTTGTTATTATTATTTTCATTCAAGCTGGCTTTGTTTTCTTTCCCAACCCATCAGTCTCTCTTATTCCCTTTCTCTTCCCTTTGGGAAGGCAGAGAGCTTGGTAGAGAGTGTCTGTCACTCATTTAGTGGCCAGCCCAGCCCTGACCTTTGACAGGTTGGGAAAGACCTTTGAGCTCATCCAGTCCAAGCATTACCTCAGCAGCATCATGCTCAGCCCTGAGCCATGCCCCAGGCACCACAGCTCCACACTTCTGGGCACTGCCAGGGATGGAGATTCCAGCAGCTCCCTGGGCAGCCTGGCACAATGCCTGAGAACTCTCTGGGGGAGGAAATTCTTCCTAACAAACCATCTGAACCTCCCCTGGTGCAATTTGAAGCCATTTCCTTTTTTCTTGTCATCACGTAGGCCACGAGACTGAGCCTCACCTCACTCCAACCTCCCTTCAGGGACTCGTAGAGAGCAAGAAGGTCATCCCTGAGCCTCCTCTTCTCCAGACCAAACAACTCCGCTTCCTTCAGCCGTTCGACCCCGAGTTTCTGGTGGGGCTTTAACCCGTGTTGGTGCGCTGCCCAGCAGCTCGCTCTAGCCGCTCAGCGCAGCCCCGGGGCTGAGGGGAGCCGCTCCGAGCCCGCGGGGGCAGCTGGGCGGGAAGCGGCAGCGACATGCCTGGGCCCGCTGCTGGCCGCGCCGTTCCGCGCCGCGTCACAAGATGGCGGCAGAGCCCTGAGGCCGGGCCCGCAGGCTTCCCGCCGCCCGGCTGCCTTCTCCCGAGAGAGCAATCCCCGCAACTGGCAGGAGCTGCGGAGCTGGCGTGGAAAGAAGTGCTGTGAGTGAGTTTTTGGTGATGTTTCTCGATGGATTTTGGCGGGCGGGTTCGCCGTGTTTGCCATGTGAATAGGTCATGCTTCATCCCAGGAGCGCAAAGGCTGTCCACAGAGGTACTTACGCTACAGAGGTGGCTGTGGCATTGGCCTCTGCAGTTGAAGGTGGAGGCCAGCCACGCTGTCTGTGCCTCCTCTGCTGGCGTTTTGGTGGCAGACTAACGTTTGAGGTGAAGAGAGGCAAAGCTTGGGTAGGGAAGAAGGAGCAAAAGGAGATGGCAGCTGTGGACAGCAGGAGATGAGGTGTTGAGGGCTGAGGGAAGGCAAGGCAGGAGTGGGAGGGAATGAGGTGAAGTGAGGTGGCATGGACAGGTGCTTCAGCAGGGAACTAGGATTAGTGAGGGAAGAGACTGGGGTGGCATCATCTCTGAGCATTCAGGAGGGTGTATATATAACCAGGGTGGCCTTGGGGCTCAAGCTGCCACTTCAAAGCAACGGGAGCATGCTCACCCTGTAAACCGAATTTGCTCTCTACAGCTCCCTGCAAGGAGGTTGGAGTGAGATGGGGGTAGGTCTCTTCTCCAGGGTTGAAAAGGAGAGGACAAGAGGAAATGGCCTCAAGTTGCGGCAGGGGAGGTTTAGGTTGGATACAAGGAGAAATTTCTTCCCTGCAAGGGTTGTTAAGTCTTGGCCCAGGCTGCCCAGGGAGGTGCTGAAGTCACCATCCCTGGAGGGGTTGAAGAAACATATAAATGCTCTCCTTAGGGCCATGGGTTAGTGGCATGGGAGTGATAGGGATGGTTGGACTTGATGAGTTTAGAGGTCTCTTCCAACCTTAATGATTCTGTGACAGGAAAAAACTGGTGATGCTGCACCCAAAAGTGCAGCTCAGAATGCATTATTGTCCCTCAACTGCTGTCTCTAAACAATTGCACACCCCAAGAATCCCAAAGGCAGGGAGGCAGCATCTCTGCCCTCTAAAGCAAGGACAATCCAGTATGTGAAACACCAGGCAGAAGCCCTGGGAGTGCAGGAGCTGAGCCATGGAGGATTTGCAGTGAATGTTGGCATGGCATAAAGAGGGCACTGAATTCACACACATTCCCCTCAGCTTTTGTGTGCCAGGGTGCTCTCCCTGCCCAGCCCCACAGCCCTAATTAAGGGCTTCCCACTGCCCACCAACAGGTGCAGCCCCACCCAAACAACAAGGCTGCAGACAAAAGATTACAAATCAGGGCTAAATCCCTCTACTGTACATTGCAGTGGTGAGCAGGGACAGGTGGCCATGGGTAATTCGGCTTCAGCCCTCATGGTAGGGTGGGAAAATGCAGCAGCTCACTGGGATCTGTGCTGTTACATGCTAACTCCTTGTGGGCTCTGCTGATGGGGAAGCTGATGGAGGCATGGATTAAATCAAACAGCCTGTAAGCTTCTGGCAGTGGAATTATTCCCACAAATTTCTGACAGCATGCAAATAGAGGCACAGATGAGGGAGAAGCTGCTTTCTCCAGCTCCCCCTTGCTCACCAGTACTAGATGTCATTAATTTGTTCAGCTGTTATTGATCATAAACATCTTGTGCATCAGATGAGCATGAGGGTGTGTGAGCAGTGGATTTACACTGTTCATGGACCTTTGGGGCTTGCTATATCCAGAAGAGGTCTGGAGTATTTTGGTAACAAAGAAGCAGCAATTGTCCTCTGATGTGATCTGTGATATTTTCTTCATTTGTTGCTCCATTAGGCACGTCCTGTCATGGCTATTCTGTCTGTAGATGTGGAGGAAAGTCTTAAAACAGCTCAGAGCTGTGGGCAGCTCAGGTGAATTTCCAGTACTGCATTCTTGACTGCATCAAAACCTATATAAGTATAAATCCATCAGGGTAACCATGATCATGAGAGTCAATTATTAATCAATTGGTAAGCACATAAGTGATAAGAAGGCAGGAGAACAGATCAACATGGATTAATCAAGAACATATCCCTTCCAATGAATGCAGTGTCCTTATTTGAAGGACTAACTAGCCAAGTGTATAAACAGATAGATGTGAGTGAGATATGTTGATGTGTGCATGTGGCGCTGTTAGCACAGATCAGAGTGCCCTGCAAGCACTCATGTGGTTATCCTTTCTGAGAGTGAGAAAGGCTGTTTTCTGCACTTCGTAGGACTGAGTTGTAAAACCCTAGATCCTTCTCAATCCACAGAACCACCCTAGCTGAGGTTTAATCAGTGCAGGTTCTCTTGGCAGTTGTTAGACAGCTATAAGCATGTAAAGAGGGCGCTCCAGATTTGGGGAGGCTCTGGAGTCATTGGCTTCCTACCTGAGGTATCTTTGGTTGTACTGAAGATCAGCCAGGATGAGCATGAGCCAGCCTGGGAGGGAGACACTTAGCTACTGCAAAACTCTTGCTAGGCATTGGAACCATTTAAATAGCAGAATGCCTTGAAAAACATATAGATGCCTAAATATTAGTCCTGTTACTTGAAACTAGAATTGTTTAGTTCCTTTTGTTGCCAATGAAACAGGAGTGGCATCTTCACAGGCCAGCAAACTCCATCTTAAGAGGGTTTCCTCCTGAGGGTGGTTTGTTAAATCCATCTTTTCCCCTTGACTGTTAATTAACACCTTCACATTAGGGCTGTGGTTACTTTAGCATAGATATAGATACCCTGTCCCATTCTAGATGCTCTCAGCTATCCCACATGGATAGGCTGCATGGAAGCTCCAGCTGAGCTCCCAGAAAGGTGTAGGTCTCCTGAAGGTCCTGTGTCATATCTAGGAGCCCCAAGAAGTATCTTGGATACTGTATAGTGCTTCACATCATCCTAGACCATGTGTGTCATACTTCTGTGTGTAAAGAACTGAATCCCTCTCCTAATTAAAGGCAGTAATGACTCACACCCTGAGTGACTTGCTGGAGGACATTGATGCCAGAGCCATGTGTTTACAAGCCCAAAAGAGAGCAAAGAGGATCCTGGGAAGTATAAATCCATCAGGGTAACCATGATAATGAGAGTCAATTATTAATCAATTGGTAAGCACATAAGTGATAAGAAGGCAGGAGAACAGATCAACATGGATTAATCAAGAACATATCCCTTCCAATGAATTCAGTGTCCTTATTTGAAGGACTAACTAGCCAAGTGTGTAAACAGATAGATGTGAGTGAGATATCCTGATTTTGTTAGTGTCAAAAGCCTTACTCTTCCTCATAAACAAAACCATCTAATAAGATCCACATGAAAGCAGGATCAGAATGAGCACATACTGTTTGAATCACACCAAAGAACTCATCTGTGGTTCACTGTCAAAGCTGGACGTGCTAAGTGGGGTCCTGCAGGCATCTGTTGTTGCCCTGGTGCTTTCAACAATAAATAGGCTACTGGAAAAGAGAGGACTTAATTCAACTCCTGAGAGCAGTGCCTGGGAGAGCCTGGGAGAGGTTGGTTGGGAGAGCAGGATCAGGCCTCACATTGATCTTCCCAGATTGGAGAGCTTGCCTGCAATCAATAAGCTGCACTGGAATAAAGACAAGTACAAAATGTAGTTTGGGGACAGAAGGCAGATCAAGTGTGTGAACTGAGGAATAACTGATAAGGCAGCAATAGTGCAGGAATGGGTCAAGTGGCTGTTGTGAGCCCTGCACTAGGTAAAGCAAGGTAAAACCTATGGAGAAAATCAAATGTCACTTGGGGATATATTAACAGCAGTGTTTTGGGTAAAACACTGAGGTGATTATTCTGCTCTACTTGGCACTGGTGAGGCTTAGTGGAAATACAGTGTCTGGTTTGGAATACTCCACTGGAAGAAAAGCTACAGGGAAATTGGCAGTGAGCAGCCAAAGCTTGTTAAGATGTTTGAAAAGGACACACTGAAGGGATATGGATTTGCTTAGTCTCAGGAAGAGATCATTGAGAGGAGACATTAGAACACTCTTCAGTGTGAGAAAGGTTCTCATAGAGTGGAATGAACAATGTTCTCCTGTGCCTGCTGGAAGGTGAGTGTAGAAGAGCTCCCAGGCTAGTTAAAACAGTCCTTTGCATGTGTGGACAACTTCCAAAGAAAAGGCAGCATCTCCTTCTGTAGATGTTTTTTGTGTCCCTGACTTGGTTAATAATTTGCCACCAAGATAAAAGCCTCAGGGCTAAATGGATGCAGAGATGTGATTTTGCAATGCCTAAATTGTAGGTGCTGGGCACCCAGCCCCAAGGCTCCTGGTATGGGGAGAGGAGAGTGATCAACAAAGAATGCAGGAGGGAGCCAGCAGCTTCGGCAGGGAGCCACCTGTAAAGAGGTCTAACTCTGGGCTGCAGAAAAACCTAACTGCACTTAGAAGTGGGGACTGAGTGATCTCCACTGGAAGTCCTTTCCTGGAACTGAACAACTGTGGCAGGTCAGCTCTTCCTAGTCAAAAATCAAGATAGTTTTCACATTGTATTACAGCCAAGACTATTCAACAAGACACCAACATTGTAGGATGCCTCCTTCAGGAGAGACTCTGCTGGGGCTAGATGGTAGCTGAGGAGAACTTCTTGAGGAACACAGGCCCCTAAGGTGCTTTTTAAGCCTCTTGTTAAACCTCTCTGTGTTTTGTGCCTCTTTTAGACAGGAACCATTCATTTAAAACTCAGTTCTACTAAACAGTATCTAGTCCCAGAGCAGGAAGGGCATCCTAGCATGGAGGAGGCTTGAAGAATCATCAGGAGGAAGCCTACAACTGTTTGAGTGCCAGAGTGGTGAAGAAGGAATGAAATCCGGTGTTAGGAGGTCATGTACTTAGGACCTATAGCAAGAACATGTGCTGTGGCTGTGGTCTCAGTTGTCCTTACCAGACAGAGGAGGAAAAAGACCTTGGGGAACTAATTAATAGCAAAGTGGTCATGAGCCACTGAAGGAACATGGCCTTGGAAAGGGTAAATACAAGCTTTGCAGTAGGGTTTGGGCAGAAAGGCAAATGCTGACGGGTTCTCCAAGGAGCTGTGAGGACTCCTCTGGAGGTCTGTGTAGGGTTGTGGTTCTGGTTGTCCCAGCAGATTGACTCGGATGAGGAAAAGAGCAGGGAAAGGTGATTTGGGTGATAAACAGGTAGTCTTGCCTTGGCAAAATGAGAAGTGGGAAGGAATGTGGTAGCTGTATGTAAAGCTGAGGGAAAATCCCATGGAGATTGAGATCTTTCATGGGAACCCACATACACAGGGCCAAATGGGCATAAAGCAGGGAGGAAGAAATCAAGGGAGGAGGCTGGACAACAGAAGGAGCAACAACTGGGTTCTGTTTAACCTAGAGCTGGATGTATTTATGGAAGAGATGATGTAACATGGTGGTTTACCAAAATGCGCAAGTGCCCTCTTATCCATTGGGAGAGGAGTCCTGGTGGCTGGAAGTTGTTAGGAATAAAAGAACTGAACCCAAGGCTCAGCACCTCTTGCCAGCTGGTGTTCAGGAACCTTGTTACCCTTTCTAAAACCAAACCAGTCACCTGCTTTGCTTTGTGGCAGCCAACCCTCTGCGGGTACCACGATGTTGTCAGGACCTGGTCGGGGGGAACCATTCTCCCTCCCCTCGCGTGGTTTTGTGTATTGGGAAATAAGGAGCTTCTTATCAAAGGTGCTTTTTCCCCGCCGCTTTCACAACCCCCCCAGGGAAGAGGCGCGGGGAAGGACACCCGCGGCCGGTACCGCGGCGGGCGGGAGGCGCTGGGTAGAGCTCGCTGCGGCTGCTCCCGCGGGATGGCACCGCGACTGCGGGCAGCCCGGGGCAGCGGATCCATGCTCCGGGGCAGCGGGCGGCCCGGGGGAGCCGGTCCATGCTGCGGGGATACCCGCGCCTTCCGGGGCGATTTCGTCCCGTTTAGGAGCCTGTTCCCTGCGGGGACAGGTTGGGTTTGTTGCCGTTTCATTCTCCTGCTATGTCCTAAAGTAGCACTGCACCCTCGCCGTCCAGCAGCCTCCTCTTCCACCAGCTTGTTGGTGGAAGGGTAGGCAGCTTTGTGCTTTGCCAAGCAGGTGCCTGGCGTTTTTAGTCAAGGATTGGTAAATTTACAAGAGTGCAGTGGACATGCCCTCCTCGGGCTATTGTGAAATTCAGGGGCGAACAAAGGAGAACGTGAATATTCACACAGCAGCCTTTCAGCGTGTGGCATTGCTTCGCAATGTTTAAAGCGCTGCGCTTTTTTTGTTGTTGTTTAGGGAAAAAAAACCAACCCACCAACACTACCACCCCCTCCCCAAAAAAAGGAAATCAGAAAGTACCTGTTTGCGTTTTAAAGGACATGGAAATCATCCGTGAGCAACCATATAATTTGATTTGCTAAGCAATCTGCGAGGCGATTGCACATCATTTATAATGTTCATTGAGCATTTTGCTTAATTGTGTCTCTTTTTGTAAAGGGAGCACAGCCCCCTCCCGGCTGCGGCCGGCGCAAGTGGCCAGATTCCCATGGAGCCGCAGACAACCGCCGCCCTTGCGCGGGGCTTTTCCCAGCGCAGCCAGCCCCACATGCACGGCTTGGGGCGGGGGGCGAGAAAGGGGCTCAGGTACGAGCTCGCTGTCTGAAGCCCCTCTCTGCTCACAACCTGCCGCTTCGCCAGGTGCTCCCCGGCCAAGGCTGGCTGGTGTCCGGCTTTCCTCTCGCCGAGCCGTTGCGTTCTCCCCTGGCTCCGCAGGTGCGGGACAAGCCTGGTGTCACCGGTGCCAGGAGGGGGCTGCTTCCCTTTGCCAGAGAGGAGCTAGGGGAAAGTGGCACCAGAAGGACAGGAAAGAGCTTTGATGCACGACCTTGCTGGAGCCCTCTCATCCCGTGTCCCTCCCCCTAAGGTGTTTTGCCGTAGGTGGTCGTCCCTCCACACGCAGCGCAACCTGCGCGCAGGCAGGCTAAGACCAGAAAGTTGTCGGGCGCCTCGGGGCAAGAAGGCACCGGACAGCAGAGGCGCGTTTAGCAGGACCGGGGCGAGCCCCTCGCAGCCGGCGAGCTGCAGCCTCGGTACGGCCCTCCGCGGAGCAGGAGGCAAAGCCAAGCAGGGCCGGGCTGGGCGGAGGGAAGGCGACATCCCGAGCGCCGCTCGCCCGCACCTTTTGCTGGCCGCGGCCGCCCAGCCGCACCATATAATTTGATTTTCCCCCGTGCCCGCAGATCGATTGCTGCTCATTTGTTATATTCAGCGGCTCCTCGGGGCGGGGGAAGAGGGGGGAGAAGGGCAGGCCGAGGGAGCCGGCGGAGCTGGCGGCACAAGTGTTGGGATTCCCATGGGCTGTGCCTGCTCTCCAGCTTGCCGCGCTGGCACCCCGGCCCGAGCGGCCGACAGAGGGGGGTTTGTAGGCACGGTGACCTCCGCGATCTCGGCTTGAAAGAGGCTGAAAAGAGCCTTTTTATGGTGCATTAGCAGCCCAGCGCCCAGGTACCAGCACGGAGGGGAGGGCGCGCAGCCGGACCGACCCCGGCTGCAGGTGCCACCTCCTCCTCCGTCGGGTCCGCCGCCGCCCCGCCGCGCCGCGCTCGCCCCGGTAGCCTCACCGAGGAGGGGGAGTGTTTCTTCTCGCCGTATTTATGGGCCTCACGTGGCGGCGGGGGAAGGGGCGGGCTCGCTGCGGACGCGAGTCGGCGGCCGGCTCCGCTTCCTCCGCGCTCTCCTGGGGCAGTACCGGGACGCCGCACGGGTCCCGAGCATCCTCCTCCGGAGCGCGGCAGTTGTTTAGGCTACACGGGCGAGGGATGCTGTGGGGTACAGTCTGGAGGAGGTGAGGGCTGGCGAGGCTTTGCCGGCCCGTGGGAAGGAAAAGAGCTCCCGCAGGCGTCCCTGCAAAGTGGTTTTCGCTCTCCAGAGTGTGGCATGCGGTGGGACGACAACCTGATGCCCTCGGTGAGGCGTGCGGCTCTCCTCCTCTCGCCTCCGGAGCGGGAAAGCTGTGTAAAAGTTTGTTACCAGGAAACACATAATCCCCCCCGGGTTGCACTGTGCAAAGTTTGGTTTAAGTTATGCTTTCAGTGGTAAAAAGACCTGAGGAGATGTGGTATTTATGAATTAAATATAGTGCCATTTCAAATCAGGAATTGCAGTAGGGTTTGGGGCTTTTGAATCCTTTTCTAGTAAAACATCGTTTGTGTAAATAGTGAGTCTTTCAAAAGCCTCTTGCTTCCTTTCTGCATCAAACGTTGCGTCCCTGAAACAGTGCAGCACACCAAGGGATCCCAAAATAAGTGAGCTGGTGAGTTACATAATCTTGGGGAGAAAATGGCCACAGTCGGTACTTGCCCCACTGTGGCTTTATGGACCCCAGACCTCCCAGTTAACCAGACACTGACAGGGTGGAGGTGAAGAGTTGAGAAGAATTTCAGCTAGTGCCCGCATGGAGGAAAGGGGAGCACCGCCAGCTTGTCTTTCCATGCTTGTGGCTTGAGGGCTGAGCTTGGCACAGTGGGGGGAGCGCTACCACCCCCGAGCTGGGCATCGCAGCGGGCACTGAGCTCCACAGAGCCGAGGGCACCCATACTTCCTCACCTTCGGACCTCAACAGCCCTGCCAGACCACTCCTATGCATCACTTACCTCCCCTGGGGCACTGCTCACAAACTTCCCAAAAGTCTGCTGGATCTGAACGGTTTTAAGACATGCTCTGAGTTCCCAACGGTTTAGAAACAGTTGGTTCCCAAAGCATCTCTCTGCTTCCCTCAGTAGTGTGCTCCCATCACTGGGAGTTACCAGGCGCCTGTGGGAGACCTACTGCCCAAACAGTGCTGCAGAACACCCGTCAGTCCTGATGGAGCTGCCTCGCAGGGATGGACAGACCTCACAGGCTGGCTTCCCAAACCACCTGCCTGAGTTTTGTGGCCCACTGATGTCATCCCACCTCTGCAGTGTGACATTCAGTGCCCGTCACTGTAGGGCTAACCTCACCTGTGTGGTATCAACATGTACCAGGGCACAGTGGAGAGACTCCAGGCATGGTAAATGGGCTGGGCTTTTCCGCCTCTCTAGGCATAAGTTGTCCTTAGATCAACAGCAGAGAGCCTGCTTCTCCTTCCTCATCACCCCCTAAAACCTTTAGGCTTGGCCATCAGGAAGTTGCTTCATCACCACGTTAACAGAAGATGTCCTGGTGCCTGTCTTGCTCTTAGGGATGGGGACAAACTGTGGTCAAAGAGCTGCACTGGGAGAAGACTGGTGGCCAAGGCTTTGGAGGAAAAGAGCCTATTTTGCAGGGGTTGGTCGCCTTCTGCTTCTGGCAGCGCTTGGTCAGGCTGACCTAGGAGGGTCATGGGTCAGTGTGGGAGTGGATGTGTGTGTCTCGCGTGGGTGCGATGGTGACAGGAGCCACTCGACATGGTTTGCTCATCAGTTTTGAGCTCCTTGGCTCCAGCTGGAGTGTGGCAGGAGCAAGGACTCGCCAATCAATGGGTGATGACTCCTTGGGCATGCAGGAGAGGGAACAGCTAGCTCTACGGCCAGGAAACCATCTCCCACCACCCCCCCCCCCAATCACCTCAGCCTTGTTAGGATTTAGAGTTTTGCTTTCTTCTGTCTCCGTTTGTTTCAGGGTAGGAATGACATGGATCTGAGAGGATTTCATGTGTGACATGTACTTGATTTATACTTTTGCTTCTGGATGTGATGCCTTCACCCACAGCATTCGTTGTCAGGCTGCCCTTATCCCAGATGAGGCCATGCCATGCAGGGAGGGAAGGAGCTAGCTCATTTGCTTTGGGAAAAGGAGATTCTCCAGCTTGCCTGTGCCTGTCTGCAGTACATGGGGCAGCACTGGAGGAGGACCAGGCACAAGTCCTGGCTCTTGACAGCAGTGCGTGGCGCAAGGTGTGGGTGGAAACAGGAACTTGGATAAACAGGAAGCCTTTCCCCCTGCTCCAGGTGGTCCCGGAGGGTAGCAGGTGGTGATGCCTGTCCATCCCGGCTGGTGAATGTTCCCCAAGCCCACACCTCCTCTCTCTTCCCCTCATCCCAGCACCCCTCTGCGAGATCCCCGGTGCCGCTCTCCGGCTGGACGCGAATGGGAAGCCACTTTGCCATCGCACTGCCTCTTGATGGAGAGACTGCCTCAGTTTCCCTGTCCCTGGTCTGTGGCAGCAGTACCTCGGGTACGCGTGGGCACGTCCTTGGCTTCGCGCAGAGGTTTCCTCCTCCTCTCCTCGTTTTTCTCGCGTGGTCCTTCTGCAGGCAGGGCTTTCCAAGAAGTGGTTCTTGCAAAGCTCTTTGTTCCCTGCCGTGACTCAACGCGTCTCCCTGCCGTTATCACGGCGTTGTCAGCGGCTTTGAAGTCGGGTCATTTATTACTCTCCCGGAGCTGGCCCTGTCCTGCCCTGCTGATAGAGCTTGGTGCGTTTCCACTCGGGGTTTGATCTCTGCCCGTACCGGTGGCACACTGGAAAGTCACTTTCGATAAACCTCGACAGACTCTGCCGGACAAACTATTGCAGCGCTAATGACAGAGATAATCCTCCCCTAATCTGCCGGGTAATCCATTTCACCCCAGTGAGAATTTTTAAGGCTTTAATCAGTGAGAGTCGGTTAGAGAATTATTAACAGAGCCTCCGGCAAACGAGCTCGTCCTGAGAGGGCGATGGGAGCGGGAAAAGGCAAACCGCAGCAGGGTCAAACCCGGCGCACAGAGGCGCAAGGAGCTGCTGTGAGGTATTCTGATGTTACGATAGAATCATCTTCAACTCTCTATGGCCCCGCGCCACCGACCTACCCGCTGCCTACCCCGACAGGGGCTCTACCGGCGGCGGGGGCTAGCGGGCCCGGGCGAGTGACAGAAAAGTGCTAGGGGAACGATCGGCGGGGATCGCCCCTCCCGGAGCTCGAAGGGAGGTTGAGCCGGTCCCGGTCGCTGCCGACGCGCGCGTATCTCTCAGAGCCTTGTGGGAAGAGCTGCCGGGCGGACCGGGACTGCTGGCCGGCCCGACGTACGGGTAGCGCCGGTCCGAGCGCGGTTGCAGGCTCGTCCCTAAGCCGGGTGGTGCCAGACGGGTGCCACTGTCGGGGTCCCATCCCGTACCCCCTCCTCCCATTGCCGCCCCGCTGCCGGCGGGAGCTCCGCGGTATGTCCCCGACGGGGCGGGGGTGTCCCGTCCCCCATCCTCCCCCTCTCCCGGCGATCGCTGATTGGCTGGCGGCGGCGGTCAGCGGCACGCGCCCGGGGATGTCGCTATAAGGCCCCTCGC
>VWZO01008818.1:542085-622301 GCA_013396975.1 Bucco capensis | reverse complement strand
CGCAACCTGTAACGCCGAGCGGCTTGGAGAGGGAGGGGGAAGCCCGGCCCCGCCGCGCCTGCCCCGCTCTGAGCGCCCCGTGGGGCAGCCCCGGGGCGGCGAAAGGCTCTGCCCAGCCGCGTCCTGCCCGGGCCACGGCCGCCCTGGTCCCCCCTGTCCCTCGCCGTCCCGGGATACCCGGTTGGAGCGGCGCGGCCTCAGCCCGCGGCTTCGCCCGGTGTAGTCTGTCCGCACCCCGAGGAGAGGTGGCCGGGGGACGGGAGGGTCACACAGGCCGCCGCATGCCACCGCCCCGCGTCCGCCCCCACGGGGCCCCGAGCCCTGTGCCGGCGTGGGGCGCGGGGAGAGAAGCGGGCGGAGGGGAACCGCCGGTGGATCCCCGCACCTGCTAGGCGAGCAGGGGCGGCTTCCCCTTCGGAGGAACGTCTCCGACGGCTTCCCCGACGGCTATTCTATGCCCGGGGTGCGTCAGGGGCTGGGGCCGGTTCGGGGCGGCCACTCACTGCCCCAGCCTCCCGTGCATCAGCCCCGAGGAGAGAGATTTCCCCGGGTAGAGCAATCCCCCGGCCGTGGGGCAGACGACTCCTCGGCGAATGGCGGGCGGGGACGCCCCCGGGACGGGGCGGGCACCCCGACGGCGCCGACTCCCACCCGAGCTAGGTCTTGGTTGAGCTGCTCCTTGCCGCAGAAGCGAGAAGCGTCGCGGGGTCAGACAGGGCGGGCCGCGGGTCCCGACGGGGCTCGGACACCCCCGCCGGTGCCTGCCTGCCGCCGGTGGCCTTGGGCCGGCTGAGTTTTGGGAAGAAGGGCAAAGCAGGGAGCCCTCAGGTCGCGCCAGGACCACGAGTTCTGGCTGGTGTTGGAGCGCTGGAAGCCGCAGGGGCTGCGCGGTACCCTGCGGCCCCGCTTCGGCGGAGCGCAGCCTGCCGCACTGACCTTACCCCGGCGGGGACTGGCACTCGCCTTTCACGTAATTAGCCACACAGGCTTCCCGGTATGACTTCTGTTCCCCGCCACCGCCCGGGAACACCGCTCCCGCTCTGCCAACCCGTCCTGACCCATCCCGTCCCGTCCCCGACGGCTCTCCCCGTGCCCTAACCCGACAATGCCGCGAAATGCATCACTGTCACCGGCTGCGGGTGACAGATGAGGCGAAGGCGCCGAGCCCTCGTCAAGGTCAAGTTGAAGATGCCGGTGGCATTGTGGCCGCCGCCGGTTGTTGATGCGGAGCCCCCCGGGGGTGGGGTGGTAGGAGGGGGACACTCCCCGACATTATATTTTTCCCTCTCTCCCTTTCCCTTCTCCCCTTTGGGCTTTGCCAGGAGTTTCTAGGGGGACGCGGAACTGCGCGGTGCTGCGCGTGGCGGGGGGGTGGTGGTGTTGGGTGTGCGGAGCTCTGGCAGCAGAAGACACACGCGAGGATCTCCAAACTCGGATTTAAAACTCATCCAAAGCCTCCCGGGTTGTGTTTTCCCCTCCTCGTTCAGCAAACAAAATTTTTCCAAGCGGTGCCTGGTTAAAAACAAACCCTTCGCCCTTCTGCCTCTTCTCTCTCGCTCGGTGATGATTGATATTTTTTTATTCAGGCAACTTTTATTTACCTTGCAAAAATGTTGGGGGGACAAATGTGATAAATTACAGATATGCAAATTTCTTTGAATGGCGTTGTAAGTGTGTCTCGCTGGAGCTGAATAAGTCCTTGCAAGTCGGTCTGCGCGCACTCAGGACCCCAGGGAGCTGATCAAAGCACCCTTTCTCTTTCATCCCCAGTATTCTCCTCCAAACTATTTCGATACAATATGTTTCCATGATGCACTTAATGTGCTAGGGACACAGAACTCATTACAACCTAGCTAGTTCTGCCGACCCCTTTGTTCGGAGGCATAAAGTTAAGAAAAAACAAGCCCGGCGGGGCGGGGAGGGAGGGGGAAGCTCTGCTAGTTGCCAGCTTTCGGAGATGTTAAAGCATGCGTCATTTTTCACCAGGTCTCGTCTTGATATCCTCAAAAGACAAACTATGAAACCGGCCTCAGCCCTTTCTGGCATTAATTACACTGCTGTCCAGCCGATCTGTTTTTCCTATTATATGCATTTCTCAGCAGGGATTTTTTTTTTCTTCCTTTTTTTTTTTTTTTGCAAGACTAACGCAGCTGCAAGTCCAAGTATGAATGCGTTTTATCGGGATAGGGGGAAAAAAAATGAGTGGAAAGGCTGAAAAAGCTGTCAGAGTCTCTGCGGATGGTTTTCTTGCTCGCTCTTTGAGAAAAGAGTTTTGCGATCAGCCTGTCGAGTGAATTGCCTTTGCCTCCAATTATCAAGAGATACAAAAACCTCAGGCAGAGGCTGCTGAGAGCAGGTTATGTGTTTAGTGAGTGCTCGGCAAACCTTTTCTTGCCGGGGAAAACGCTCCGAAGTGTTTGGGGCAGGAGCTGGGAGTGAGCAGCCCCGAGCTGAGGGCGCTGCCCTGCAGAGGCACTGCGAGGTGGTGGTGGCTGCCGGGCCAGTGCCTCCAGCGGGATGACAGTAAGAAATAAACTCCATTTCAGCCCATGGCGTTTGTTTACGGGGTGATTGGTTGACGGAAATGGCTGGCAGCCAGTTCTGGGAAAGATTCCAGACCTGACTCCGATTAACCCTCTCTGGTGAAACTCTGCTGGAAACCAACTCACCAGCAATTGCCATTAATCTACTTACTAATTAAGCCAATTCATTTCTAAAGGAGAAAAATTCCTTTCTTTGGCCAAACTGATGGCAGGAAATTTGAAAGAAGCGCCAAACTGTGTAACTGTAATTCAGCCAAGGACTGCTAAAACAAGGTGTTGATATATAGCTGGAGGTTTAAAACAAGTTTCTAGGGCAACAATCCTTTGGAGGCGGTGGTATATAGTGCATAGTAGATGAAGCTCGAATAATGGTGGACTGCAGTGTGCAATTGTAGGGACATTGGTTGGAAGCAGGACTGCTTTTCCCAATTAAGCCACTCAAGGCTTTTTACTCCTAATAATTTATCTGCCCCGTTGAAACCTTTCAGCCTGGGGTGACAGCTACAAAGAGCATCTCTGCCGGGACCCAGCGAGCACGGGGGTGAGAATAGAGGCAAACTTCTGCCCAATTTGGTGATGACACCTCAGTTCCCCTCGCTCCGGGGTCCAGGTCTGCCCAAGAGGACACAGGGACACGAGGACACAGGGACACACACTGTCCTTGCAGCCCATCCTCTCGTGCCTGTGAGGTCCTGCACCCCGACAGTGCCACTCTGGAGGGTCTGGGTGAGGTGAGAGTGTGTTTTATTGAGGTTTCATCTTTAGGCAATCAGCGTTTAGCTTCTGAACACACATGCTCTCGGCTGGGGAGGCCAGGGAGACCCAGCCCTGGGTGAGCTGGCCCGAGGGGGTAGGATCCTATTATCAGAGCAAGCCTCTCCCTCTAGCACTGCTGGCAGCAGAGCACCTGCTAGGTGAGGGGAAGAGGTAATGGGGAGAAAGTGCAGGAGCTGCTCCTTCCATCCCAGCGCTTGCAGGAGAAGGAGGAGCAGCCCCGTGCCGCCTGCCCCGGCCCTGCCGCCAGCATCCCTGCCTGCCCCGGCCCCGGGGCCTGCTCCAAGCCGAGCCAAGGGTGCCCACCGATCGCAGGCAGTGCTGGGGCACCTTCACCCCTCGCTTTTGTCTCTCACATCCTTCCCTCCCTGCCCGTGCCTCTCCCTCCCCGGCTCCCAGAGCAGCCCCGTCGGGGCCAGGGGTGGTCCTGCTGCCTCCTGCCTTGTCCCGTGGGTGCCACCGGTGACCAGCGGTGCCGAGGGGTGCGGGGCCGGGGCAGGGAGGGAGCAGCCATGTACCCCGCTCCCCAAGGAGGGGGCTGGGGGTGTGCGGATGAAGGGCGCAGTCCCCTCAGGGCAGATGGCGTGTGAGAGAGGACAAATTCAAGGGCGGATGGTTTAAAGTGAGTGTAACCACGTCCCCTCGGGCTTCCTTGTTTGGTCTTTTTTTGAGGTGCAGGGCAGCGAGGGACAATTGCAAGAGGAACAAATTAAGCGTTGAGTGAGTCCGTCTGCGGACAAGGCGGCAGTGGTCAAAGCGCTCGGCGGGAGGTGGGAGGATGCTGAGCCAGCCCTGGACGTGAACAAACCTCCCTCCCGGAACGCTGCAGCCTCCTGTCCTTACACTGGAGTGACAAGATCTGGGGAAACATCCCTGGGCGATGACAGCAGAGCTGTAAACACAGCCTGCAGAGGAAGGAGGAAACGTTTTCCCCCAGTAGCTGCTGGCCAAAGTTAGGAGGTGGCTGTGGGTGCTGCCAGCTGCGCTCACAGCGACGGCAAACACTCAGCTCCTTCATCTAAGCCTCTCTTCTCTGAGATGATAAAAAGATAGGATGCTCTAGCCTAAAAAGACTAATGACATTTCACAGGTAATGCAATTTAGCCAGAAGCACTTCCCTGTTTTCTTTTCCAACAATGTGCATTTCTGTAAACTGCTATAAATTGCAATTCAAACGCCCTGATCTCCCCATCCCCAATCATTTTTTATACTGATCAAATGAATGCAGATACTCCCCTTTGGGAGGGGCGACATGACATTTCACTTGGCAGTTCTAAACAGGTCAGGGACCTTTCACAGACCCTAAGGCAGTGGGAGGGAGCTCTTTAGGAAACCGTGTAACCAAATCAAACCAATGGTTACCCCTTTTCAATACCATTGGAATGGTTTGCACAATGCTATTCACATAGCAGCAGAGAAACTGAAAGGATGGTCATCCAATGGAAATTTCTTTTCTTTTGTTTAAACTTGCAGAGCTCCAAAAACAACAACAAAAAAGACCCCCAAAAAACTAGAAAACAATTACTTTTTGTATGACAAAAAAAGAGATAAACACTTCTACATCCAGCAGTACGTGTACAGCAGGGCCCTCAGTGTTTATAGACATCCAGGCACACATCTGTGTGTGGGGATGTACATTTATTGGAGATGTTGCTTTGTTTGAAGCCATAGGCACAAAGACACAACATGGCTGCCCTGGAGATGACCTATTGCTTTCAAGTTGCTTGAACACATCAGAATTTCCATTGTGGAGGTTGATTAATTGAAACTGATAAGTTACCATGAATAAAGATTGTTTTTCTGTTTAATGTGGTGGGCTTGATTTGGTAAATGCTTCATTCATGTAGCCTTGCAGCGCAGCATATGGGCAAGATTCATTCAGGATCGCCAACATATACAATTGATTATGCTTGTATGGGCACAGCCAAAAGGGCCTTTCTAGCTTAATGACAAACTTTGAATGAAAAATTCCATTTAAAGAGTCACTAACATTAAGTGTGGGTTTGTAATTTATTCCTGCTGCCGGCTGCAGGGGAACTCAGTGCCTTGGAAAAGCCAAAACCAGCCGGGATGGAGCAGCAGGGCCCGTGCACCAGGGCTTGAGCAGCCACTGCTCTGGGGCCTTGGCCTCTGCTCCTCTGGGGCCTTGGCTGCTGCTTCCCCAGCCCTTGGCCTCTGCTCCTCTGGGGCCTTGGCTGCTCCTTCCCCAGCCCTTGGCCTCTGCTCCTCTGGGGCCTTGGCTGCTCCTTCCCCAGCCCTTGGCCTCTGCTCCTCTGGGGCCTTGGCTGCTCCTTCTCCAGGCCTTGGCCTCTGCTCCTCTGGGGCCTTGGCCTCTGTTCCTCTGGGGCCTTGGCTGCTGCTTCTCCAGGGCCTTGGCCTCTGCTCCTTGGAGGCCTTGTCCACTTCTTCTCCAGGGCCTTGGCTTCTGCTCCTCCAAGACCTTGACCACCTCTCCTCTGGGGCCTTGGTCTCTGCTCCTCTGGGACCCTGGCCACCTCTCCTCTGGGGCCTTGGCTTCTGCTCCTCCAAGACCTTGACCACCTCTCCTCTGGGGCCTTGGTCTCTGCTCCTCCAAGACCTTGACCACTTCTCCTCTGGGGCCTAGGTCTCTGCTCCTCCAAGATCTTGACCACCTCTCCTCTGGGACCTTGGCCACCTCTCCTCTGGCTGGGTAACTATGGCTTTAAAAGGTGTTAATGCAGACAAGTCCCAACCTTGACCTCACTTGTGCTTAAAAAGCCCATGTCATTTTTATTGCCTCCCTCAAGTAAAGCAGCAGAAAACAACAGCAAAAGCCTCATCCAACAGGGAAAAGAGATCAGGCTGGAAATGAAGATGTGCTCAAGAGCTGTCAGGAGCTGCTGTGTGGAGCAAACACTACTCTGCAGTTCACATGTTGGGGGTTGATCCTCTTCCTGGCATTTGTAAACCAGTATCTGACAAAACCAGCAGGAGGAGTGGAGCTTCTGCATCATCAGAAATAGGTAATTCAGTGTGGGGCTGAAAGTGATGAAAAATCCCTTGAAAGAGCCCTTTCAAGCATTTTTGTTTTAACAGAATATGACCTCGTAACCTCTTCTTCCTGGATGGAGAGAGTAATTTGAAACAGAAACAATGTAATCTATCAAAATAAGTTGTGTTACTTCTGTAGCTCAGATAGTTCTGTTTGAGCTTTCTCTTGCTGACAAGCTCGCTGTTAGGCCAAGGTTTTATCTCTCAGATTCTTGTCTTTTCTGCTCATTAAGAGCCTGTCTGCAGATTACAGAGTCAATAGATGCAAACACCAGACTGTGAGAAAACTGCCCCTGAGCACATACAGCTCCCCAGCAGTGGATGCTGTACAAAGGCAAGCATACATGGCTTGGGGTGTTCACTTTTATCATCTTCAAACAAGCAAGAGAGTAAATATTGTGGCAAAGCTTCACCTTGCAGTGTCACACACTTCCTAAAGCTGGATCTCTATGTCTCATCATTTCTGCATGCAATGAAATGGACTTGACAAGGGCTCTGCCTCTAAATGCCACTGCTAATGATCAGCTCACCTACGAGGTGGGTCTGCACAGGGGCACTTGACAGCTAGCTACTCTTACAGATTATCCTGGAAAGGGAGAGGAGATCTTTCACTTCCTCAGACTCTGAGGGGCCCTGGGCAGCTTCTTTCAGTTGCTGAGGGTGCACATTTCCTGCACTAACCCATCCAAGTTATTGCTTACCTGTATGTTTAGTGCTGCATCTTCCACATTCCCAGTATCCCTCTGTGCTTTCAGGGTGAAGTGGGGCTGAAGTTAAGAAAACCAGACAGAACTCTCAGCTCCATGTGAGAGGACACTTGGGGATGAGCAAGGCCCAGGGACAGTTTTGTCCCATGCTTACAACATTTGTCTGTTTCTCTGGCATTTTTAAAGGGAAAAGACAGTGGAAGTCCTGGAGTGCTCTGCTGCTGTGGAGCAGCCAGGCAGCCATCACCCCTGGCAGCAGGGAGCAGGTTGGTTACTGCACAACATTCAGCACAGAGTCCATCAGTTATCAGGATGAAACTTTGGAGGGCGGAAGAGTCATGGAAAATAGCAAAGATTCCTTCAGAGTATCCCCTAGGAGGGCAGAGAGCAGCCAGTGGCATGGGTCTGGAACTGGACTGACATTAGAGAGCACTGCTAAGGAGAGCAAGTACTTCTGGAGAGCTTCAGTGCTGCAGGCAGGCATCCCACTCCACAAGCTAATCACCTATTCCTGAGGAGGACATGAAGCTCTCTGCAGAACACAAACCACCCCTGGGAGCTCAGGGAGACTCCTGCTGCCTCACACTGCTCCACATGCTCTTTCCACAGCCCAGCTGATCAATTTACTCTCTTTTCCACTTGTTTTTAGATCTCAAGGTCAGGATTGCTTTAAAGGGAAGAATTCAAGTGACAGGAACATTTCCCACCACTACTTAGTAAAAAAGAATTTGCTTCTTGAAACTTGTGATAAACAGAAAAGAAAAAGCTCAGATGAAGGCAGAAAATAGAAATAGATGTGTTGATAGTTTGAATTTCTTTACCATATTGATATACTTGAGCTTGTTGGTGAAGGGAAGCAGAAATAAAGGGGGGGTGTATCAGGTGATAAGAATTTTCCTTAGGGTTCTTTCCCCCTGAATTTGTGAGGAGAGAGAGATGAATGGCAATGGAAGTCTCTTCTGCCTCAGAATCACCACAGAGTTCAGCTCCAGCTCAGTGAGACCTAAAGACAACTGTGGCTGAGAGTCATCTTCAATCCTTTATGACTCAAATAATTGATAACAATCAAGATTTTGAAGTAAAAACCCTGTCCAAACAGTAACCAGAGACTTTCATGGCAAAGAGAGCAGAATGGACCAAGTTACATCACATCTCCAGTGCTGGGCTCAGCTTTGGGCTCCTCCCTACCAGAAGGACACTGAGGGGCTGGAGCACATCCAGAGAAGGGCAAGGAATTGGGGAAGGGTTTGGAGCACAAGTGTGTGAGGAGCAGCTGAGGGAGCTGGGGTTGGTTAGGCTGGAGAAGAGGAGGCTCAGGGGAGACCTTAGCTCTCTCTACAGCTCCCTGAGAGGAGGATGGAGTGAGGTGGGGGTTGGTCTTTTCTCCCAAGTAAAAAGTGATAGGACAGAGGAAACAGCCTCAAGTTGTGCCAGGGGAGGCTCAGGGTGGATGTCAGGAGACATCTTCCCTGCCAGAGTGGTTAGGCACTGGCTCAGTGACTAGAGTCAGCAGCCCTGGAGGGGCCCAGAGAGCATGGAGATGTGGCACTTGGTGAGCTGGGTTAGTGGTGTTGGTTTGATGCTTGGACTTGGTGATCTCAGAGGTCTTTTCTAACCATAGTGACTCTGAAATCTTGGTGTTGTGTGCCCTGTTTGTGATGGTAACAAAGCCAGAGCTTCACAAGCATTTCAGCTCCAAACAGGAACTGCAGAAAGATGTAAAGGAAAACTTCACTGGATTAGATTGTCATGAGAAATGAGAGACAACTGGCATGAGAAGTAGGAACTGAAGAGCTCTTTTCCAGGCTCTTCACCCAGCAGGCCCCACAGGCTTGGAGCATCCCAGGGAAGATCTGTTGGCCACAAGAGGGCTCACATTTATAGAGTTATTTTCCTTTAAAACATAGTAAAATGGTAACAACATACAGGTGGAATTGAAGGCTGAGGAGAGAGTCATACTATCAGAAAAAAACAATCTGTTTGCTTCTTGGACAAACTCTCAGGAAAAAAGGAAGCAAAAAATAAGCTTGTTCCTATCCTCTATTTATATCTCACCATTACCTTGGTGAGATCTAAATTTATTCTCATCCAAATGACTCTGTTTCTGTGACGTGACAGCGATTAGCTGTGTCTAAAATAACAAACTAATCTGTTCTTGAAGCAAGTAAATAGTCTCCAAAAGAAATGCTCCATTATCTAGCTGCTCAGGTGCCACAGTGTACACTCAGGAGGCAGACCTGCTGCCAAGAATAGGATTTATTTTCCTAGGGAGCCTTGCTTTGTTACCAAACTCACTGCTAACAGTGTCACTATAGCATCATTGTCATGTCCAGATGAGGAGATAACCCAGGGCCTGTTTCAGTGAACACTGAACCTAATGAGCAGCAATCCCTTGACCTCAGAGATACTGTATCAGGCTGAGCAAGCAGGAGGGACAGCACTGCAGCTCAGCAGCTCTAGGGCATTAACACAGCTTTCAAGGCTGGGGGCAGAGAAATCAGACAGGAATTGCCTGAAAGACAGGAAAATGTGCACTGGGGGAAATCTTGGTCTTGAGCGTTTGGTGTCAGTCCAGATGGATTGCAAACAAACCTGAAATATTACCCCAAAACCCACCCAAAATCTTGTAAAGAATGAAACATGATGTTTATATGATTAAACAGATTCCTTAACTTTGAAATTAAAGTTCGTCTGCTTCATCCCTGTGAGAGTATCACAGAATCCCAGAGTCACAAAGCTTGAAAGAGACCTCTGAGCTCATCATAGCTAGCGCTAACAGTAGCAGCAATGATATCCCCAAGAACATGTACTGAGCTCATTTGGGCTCTCTAGGGCTCTCCTGTCCTGCCATTCCAGGCACCATCAGGGGCAAACTACCTCGGCCTGTAAGCCTTACAGCTCCCACAGCTTGTCCAAAGCTTTTAGCCTCTAGCTCCTGGCTTGCTAGCACTCTGCAGGCTCCTGGCAGCCCTTGTTGCTGAGGTTCTCCAGCCTGTTTGTGGAGTTCAGCCCTAGTAAATCCTGTGCTTCCTCAGGCAGTGAGGATGCTGAGTGCACTGCCAAGGGATTTTCCTGCAGGAAACCATCAGCCTACTGCATATCCTACCCTGAGAGCTTGTGGGTTCTCAAGAGCCACCCTTGGTCCAGCTGCATGGGCTCTGGGCAGCCTCAGCACATGGCCATCTGTCCTGCTTGCATGGTGCCTCCTCCTAAGTGGCTCTGATCCTTGCCTGAGGGCATTAGGTGCCAGACAATGCTGGGTTAGATGAGCAGGGTGGTTAACACTGGGATGACCATCTGTTCTACAGGAAATCCTTTCTCTGGCTCTCTAATGAAGAGTTCCCAGCACATAGCTATGTGTTTGGCTGCTTAGGTAAGCTTGTAGGTGATGGGAATTCTCAGAGCATGTGGTTTGCAAAGGAATAGTTCACAGAACCACCAGATTTCACTAGATGTCTTAGTCCAGATGGGAGCTAACCACACCTTTGGCAGAGCAAGCAATTGCTGGCCAATTTCTAGCATGGTTACAACTCCTCAGTACCTCAGGCAATGTCAAAGACCTGAACCTCACCCTAAATGGTGCAAATAAAGTCTACTTATAGCTATATCACTAAAAACATTACTACTGCAATGTGAAATATGATTTGATTTCACCCTCAGCAAGACTCCTGATTGCCTAAAAGCTTCTGAAGCTAACCACTGTTGGCTGAGCAGCCAGCAAAGGCCTGGAGATGGATGAGGATGCAATGGGTGTAAGCAAGAACATTCACTCCTTTTAGTCTACTTAAGTTCAGAAAGATTTGGCAAACCTGAGTGAGCCTCAGCACTATTCACAGGAGAGATTTCAACCTAATAAATGTGGGAGTTTTCCCATTAATTATGATATTATTGTAAGATTTTTTGATAACAAGGAGTGAGCTTTGAAGAGTATAAATACTACAGGAACAAATCATTCAGTGTGTACCAACACTGGAAGTTAAGAGATGAGTTTACAGATGCTGAATGAAGGCAAGAATTCTAACTACCAGTAAGAGACAGGAGGCTATGAAACAGAGTTCAGGGGAACTGTGGCAATCATATTATCGGTGACATTATTCCTACTCTACTATGATACTCCTCATATCATAATATTACTTGGAATATACAAATGATTTGTTCTAAATGAAGAAAAGAATGAAAAACACCCAAAAAGAAAGACCTTCCCATGGATGGGACCAGCTAGGATGATCTAATACACTTCTCCATGGCTCCTGATCTTGTAACAGACACTAGTTCTTGCAGCATATATCCCAAATAAACACTAGTTCTTGCTGTATATATCCCAAATAAACACTAGTTCTTGCTGCATGTATCCCCAATAGACACTATTTCTTTTTTGCTGCCCCTCTCTCCAGTTTTATCAGCAGTGCAGGAAGCAGTCACCACTAAAAGAGATTGTAAATAGCTATCCCATTCTTTTCCAACTGTTCATCTCTCCCAGTGTAAATCCAATCCCTCTCTAGATACAGAACCATTTGCAGAGGTGAGGGCAGGTGTCCTGTGCTCTATCTACCTCACAAAGTGACCCCCCAGAGCAAACACTGAGTACAATGTCAGCTAAGAGCATGTGTGTACTTAGTAGTGATTGGGAAGTGCTTGGAGCTGCTGAGTGTGCTGCTGGGTCTCCTGCAAACACAGAGCCAGCAACTCAACAGCTACACAGGCAGAGCTGGCTGCTCACCCCCAAAATACTCTATTGGTGTCAGAATCGTCATGAAATTGCATGAAAACCTTAGTAAATCTTGAAGAAGACCTTTTGAGAGCATAAAAGCTTTATTCCCATATGTCACAGGATTGATGTTTTCAGACCCAACCTTCCTTCCAGTTGACTTTTCCCATGCAGTGTTCACTCCTCATTGCCTTCAGCACTCTGTGCTCTGAGGGTGGTTTCATTTTCCTCCTTGTCCATCCTTTGCTTCCACATTTGTGTTGGAAACATCCTCCCAAGTGTGTGAGAGAGAGCTGACAGCTCTGTGCTTGGGTTTAGAGTCAGGAGGAGAGGGAAGAGTGAGGCTAAATCTCACTCAGCAGCCTTTGCAGAGGTTGTACTCCCTTGTTCTGAGCTCAGACTCTCACTGCCTCTGAGCAAAGAAAAGGTTTGCCCAGTTCATCCAAGGACATCCTCTTAGATGAAGCATTTCTAGCTAAAAATTGGAAGTAGCTCGGGAATAACACTAAAAAAAAGAAGTAAACATGTCTAATAATCAATATTTAAGAGAATAAAATACCTTGAAACCTTATTTTTCTCCTGAATTAGTAAGAGGTTTCTAATATCTGGTGTTTTGTAATATACATTAAGGATAGATCAAACCTGACTGCTTAAGCTTTGATGTTAAAGGTGCCCCTGGGGTTTTGGAACTCACACAAGTCCATTTGTGATCCAAGTGAGTTGTGCTAGGTGCCTCAGCTCTGATCCACAAGCCTGCCTGAGCTCTTTGCATGTCCCATCTCAGTTGAGAAGCAGAGCATGGAGCCAAAGCTAGCCTCAGTTGCAGCAGCTTGCAATAAAGCCTTTCAGTGCCTTTGGCAAATACTCATTCTGTAGTTTTTAGCACCAACTAGGATCCTCTGCTGGCATCTTCTTATCCCCAAAGATTTTCCTTGAGAGATCAAAGTCTGTATCCTGGCCTAAAGTTTAGACAAGCCAATTTTAAAGCCTTTTATTTATCATTTCCTCATTCCAATAGGAATTACATCTTCAGGTCAGAAAGATTTAAAGACATTTCCTTAAGATGTGGTGAGAACTCTAAACCATTTTCATCACCAAGATCCTTACTGGAATTTACTGAAGAGGCAGCTTCTTTTGTATTTTGTTTTACCCTTCACAAACTGATCTGAAAGGCTTACTCTGGAACTTTATCTTTTGTTTTTTTCCTCTCATTTTCAGCCCTACAGTCCTTACCCACTCTCCCTGAAACTGAAGACTGAGTCAGGCCAGCAGGCTTGGCCCCCTGGTAAAAAAAAAAGCCCAAGCCACATGGTGCTGAGCTGAACAAAACAAAGTCCAGCAGCTATGACTTGGCACAACGTTTGACAAGCAGCAGAAAAGCCAATGTTGGAATAGCTGAAGTGCTCCTGAGTTCCTATTCACCACCTTTTCTCCTCTCCACAGTATCATATTCTTTTCCAGCACATTTAGATTGCAAGTCAAGCTGTGTTGTATTTTTGATCATAATAACCCCAGTCAGTTGAGTGTAACAAAGACATCCTAGTGGTGAGGAGTGTGAAAGCCAGCCCCAAACCAGCCTGGAGGGGGGAGAGGAGCAGGCACCCAGGCCCAGGGCAAAGAAAGGAGCAGCCGGCTGGAAAGCTCCTGGAGGATGGAGACAGAAAAGAGGAGGCAGTGTGCTGCTGGGACTGATGCAGAATACCAACACTGGCAAAGAGCAGCAGCAGCTCCTTCCAGAGAATGCTGCATTTAGCCAGTACTTTCCAAGCCCTAAACCAAAAGAGTAGTTTCTTTTTTAGCTAATACTTCCAGTAGCATTGCTTGCAACTGTCCCAGTGCCACAAAAGAGCAAAAAAAAAATAGAGCTGAACATGAAGAAATAGACACAGAACTCCTTCCCATGTCCAACAGCCATTCCTTCTGTGAAACATTCCCCAGATACTCTGTAGATAACTCACTTATTCTGCTGAAGCATGAGGGAAACAGTGACACTCCTAGATCCTAATTCCATGATGACTAACTTCTCATGCCAATTTCATCCTTTGCCTATATTTTTTTCACACATAAAACCTCCTTAAAAAGGTTTTAGGGGATATTAAAAGGGTTTTGCCTATTTGATTAGCTGTGCAACAAAAGATGGGTCACAGAAAGTGATGGATACAGAAGTATCTTACCAGGTTTGTACCTGTCTCTTCTTTTCTAGCTCTGCCTTCACTTGCTCCTGCATTTCAATCAACTGAAACAGAAAGCTGTCAGGATTCATGCTGGATTTCATCCTACAAATAGACACAATTCTCTAAAACTCTGGGTTTTAAGCACAATCTCCCTGACCAAGCAGCTATATGTGGACATAGACATAGTTTGGGTTATAACTGGTAACAGATATCCTCACTTAGAGTAGGTGCTTAAATGTGAAGTTTAATGATGTCACAACAGTCACACATGAGAGTCCTTTTGCTGTAAGAGAGTGTGATGTCATTTTGTTTATGACAAAGACATTAGAAACAGAGACTTCAGTGACTTCAACCCTCAGAAAAGTGGATATTTGGAGAAACCTGACCCAAAGAGGCAATCCTACTGTAGAGAGACCAGCAGATCTCTGTAGCACCTGCAGCAAGTTCTAACCTCTCCCTGTGAGACATTGCCCATCACACATCTAGCCTCTCTGAGCACAAAGGACTGTGCCAGAAGAACCATTTAAGCAGAATTCTTGAAGAATCCTTCAGAATTCCCAGACTCAAACTCCCTTCCACAGCAGCACTGCCCTGGTTCTGCTGGGCTTGAGGTGGCAGGGACCTGCATTTGGCAGCTGCATGTTCAGCATCTCTAGTTGTCTGTGTGCCCAGCAGCAGAGTTTGTTGCTCAGCACATTTGCCTGTTGCCTGTGTGTAAAAGCAGACAGTGTTGAGCACAACCCCACTACCCTTCAGTGTCTGCCAGAGGAAGGGAGGAATGCTTCCCTCTCAGCACAATAAGCCAGAAGCTGGCATGCTCAGCCACAAATCAGGGCAGGCCACATTGTGTGCTGCTGGGAGTTTTATGGGGCTTGATTACAATATCCCAAGGGATGGAAAAGTAGCCTAACTACCCCTCTAGGATGAGAATAAGCCACCAGCCCTGCTCAAGCTGTGCCATTGGGCACAAAGAATATGAAATTCATGAGAGCAGATAGAGAATGCTGATGCACGAGGCTTGACCACATACCAGAGCTGTGAGTGCATGAGAAAGGGACAACCTTCTGCTTGGGCTTGCTGGAGCATTGAGGAATTGGACATTAGACTATGAATGACAAGAAAACACTGCACAAAACACCCCTCTCCAGGAAAAAAAAACAAGCAAAAATGCTCAGCAAAAATCCAAAGGAGGAATAAATCTGCAGACAAGTCCCTTCCAGCACTCAGTAGCCTAACAAGTTGCCTGGAGATTATGGCTCTTCTCTTCTTGCTCTCCCTGTGTTCAGCTTTAAAGAACAGAGTGTAAACTAGCAGTTAAATCTTTGCTCTGCGTTCAAAGGTCAAGCTGAATGCTCAGAACCCTGGGCAGTCCCTATGAAAAACCCAGTCCTTGCCACCTCAGGATGCTTTGAGAGAAAGGAGGCAATTGCCCTGTGCCCAGCTTGGCTTCCTGGGCACAGGAGGAAGATCCAGACTCCATCAGTAATGGAGAGTGAAGAAACCAAGCCATAATTTCTAGTTAGTCCAGGTAAGAGGCAGTGCTTCCAGCCTATTTGATCATCAGTTATTCCTGTGCCTGTCTGGAAGTGTTAGCTTTTCCTTCTGCTGTGTCTAGTGGATGCTGGTATCTGCCTCACCTTTATCTAGGAGTATCCCTGCTTCCTCTATGTTTCACCTCAGTGAGTGAGTTAGCCACAAGACACTTGGGAAATGTTTCACAGAAGGAATGTTTGACATGGTTAGGAGTTCTGTGGCTGTTTCTTAGTTTTCAGGATGGGAACTACACACTGGAGAAAAAAGTCCTTGGAGAACTTATCACAAGAGAGGAAATCACTGGAAAGATGTGTAGATGATATGCTGGGAAACTCTTGAGAGCAATCACTTACTGATTAATAAATACTGGCACTGGAAAATCTTTCCCAAAGTTGAGTTTCATCCCTTGTTCAGCTATTTTTCCTGCTCAGCAAGGATATAAATAGCACTACCAGCTCTGTCCAGGAATAGTGGGAGATTTACCAAGTCACAGGTTACAAATAATGATGATTTTCCTTTCTGAAGTTACTAGCTCTCCAGCTACACAAATCTTCTCTCCCTGTCTGCAGAAGCTTACTGAATGTGTTGCTTTTTAATGAAAGTATTCAATCATTTCAGTGAAGCTTGAGGTTCAGAGTTTTCCCTGTTTCAACTGCATTATGAAATAGGACAGGATGAGGAAATCAAAATCACAGTATTCATTAAGGAATAGCAATTCATTATCCCTCTACAGTGAGTTACACTACCATAAACCAAAGTGTAGCATAATTCAAGTTAAAATCAGCTTTCTGGTATTCTTTGGGCTCTGTCCTGCCAGCAAGCCTAGAGTTACCTCTGAAACAGTTTGCTCCTCAGCTCCCATTTGTGATGGCATTCTTGGAACTTGCTGATCTGAAAACAAGAGGGAAAAGAGAAAAGCCATGCAATTCCAAGCCCACATTGATCTATGCAAAAAGCTTGCTTCAGGTCACTCCCTAAAGGCAGTGGAATGCACCAGGGATGAGAGTCCTGGCAGAAGTGTGACCTTCAGCACTGCCCTTGACATTCAGAGCCTTCTGCCTGCTGTTCAGAGAGAGATGAAGAAGTAAGTTCAAGAGCCAAGTGTGCCTGAATGCCCACAGCTTCTCATGGATCCTGATGCTGGGCATCCTCCCTGTGAGGCTCAGCCCACAGCAAGGGTTTGAGCAGGTGCTGCTTTAGGGCTCAGCCCAAACTCCCTGAAGAGAAGCAGCACCACTGAACCAGATGCTAACCAGGATCAGCAATATTGTGTGTGGCAACTGCATCTTGCCAGGATTAAAGGTGGGACTGGCTCTCATCTAGCTGAGCTAACAAAGCTCAACAGCTAAGTCATACTCTGGTGCTGTAGTTTCTAGTCCCCTAGTGAATATTTCCCTCTGGCAATACATGAGAAGTAACCTGACTGCAGATGGAACTTAGCCTTTCCAGAAGTGTGGTAAAGCACAGGTATCCAAAGCAGTGGTGGATTATTTCACAGACGTGGTGAGTCTGTTAGAAACTTGCACAGAAACAAAACTAATGCTATGAAGAAATGCACATCCAGCTCCAAAATGAGTCGAGAGAGAGAGCAGGTTTGAATGCAGTGACCTTAGGGTAAAAGAGCAGAGCATCACTTACAGATCTAACTACCTACACGTGACACTTTTGTGTTGCATTTAACTGTACAGCATGTCTCTGCCACAGAAAATGAACTCCAGCCACATTGCTAGGCAATGCCAGAAGCCTCAACAGCCACAGCAAAGATTCCTTTGTCACACGTGAAAAATATGTAAATCTATGCATTAAAATGAGAATAAATATGTATGAATTTCTCTACAAACATGCACAAAATTAGCATTCAATGCCAGAAAAAGACAACAGCCCAGAAGGAAGTCCCCATCCTTCTGAAGAGAGTGAAACAATTCCTTCCAACTTCAGTAGCACGCTGAGTTTGAACTCATCATCTGCAGCTCCAAGCTGCACCTCACAAAGAGGTAGAGTATATCATAGCTAAACTAATATTAAACTAGAGAAGAGTTAAACTAATAAATAGTTGCAGTATAACTGTATAATAAACCAATAAATCGAGTGTAACTATATGAGTTAAAGTTGCTGTATAACTATATAATAAACTAATAGAGTGTAAGTATATAATAGTTAAACTAATTAGTAGTTGCAGTATAACTATATAATAAACTAATAAATAGAGTATAAGTGTATAATAGTTAAACTAATAGAGTATAAGTATATAATAGTTAATAGAGTATAAGTATACAATAGTTAAATTAGTAAACAGAGTATAACTATATCATGGTTAAACTAATAAATAGGGTATAAGTCTATAATAGTTAAACTAATAAATAGAGTATAACTATATCATAGTTAAACCAGTAAATAAAGTATAACTATCTCATAGTTAAACTAATTCATAGGGTGTAACTATATCATAGTTAAACTAATAAATAGGGTATAAGTCTATAATAGTTAAACTAATAAATAGAGTATAACTATATCATAGTTAAACCAGTAAATAAAGTATAACTATCTCATAGTTAAACTAATTAATAGGGTGTAACTATATCATAGTTAAACTAGTAAATAGGGTATAAGTATATCATAGTTAAACTAATAAATAGGGTATAAGTACATAATAGTTAAACTAATTAGTAGTTGCAGTATAACTGTATAATAAACCAATAAATCGAGTGTAACTATATGAGTTAAAGTTGCTGTATAACTATATAATAAACTAATAGAGTGTAAGTATATAATAGTTAAACTAATTAGTAGTTGCAGTATAACTATATAATAAACTAATAAATAGAGTATAAGTGTATAATAGTTAAACTAATAGAGTATAAGTATATAATAGTTAATAGAGTATAAGTATACAATAGTTAAATTAGTAAACAGAGTATAACTATATCATGGTTAAACTAATAAATAGGGTATAAGTCTATAATAGTTAAACTAATAAATAGAGTATAACTATATCATAGTTAAACCAGTAAATAAAGTATAACTATCTCATAGTTAAACTAATTCATAGGGTGTAACTATATCATAGTTAAACTAATAAATAGGGTATAAGTCTATAATAGTTAAACTAATAAATAGAGTATAACTATATCATAGTTAAACTAGTAAATAAAGTATAACTATCTCATAGATAAACTAATAAATAGGGTGTAACTATATCATAGTTAAACTAGTAAATAGGGTATAAGTATATCATAGTTAAACTAATAAATAGGGTATAAGTACATAATAGTTAAACTAATAAATAGAGTATAACTGTATCAGTTAAACTAATAAATAGGGTATAAGTGTATCATAGTTTAATAAATAGAGTATAACTGTATCATAGCTAAACTACTAAATAGAGTGTAACTATATCACAGTTAAACTAATAGATAGTATAACTAAATCATAGTTAAACTAATAAATAATTTCCTGTTTCAGAACATTTTTGAGATGAGAAATGTCATTGTGGAGCTGAAAAAGCCCTCTCTTTGAAATCCTCATTCTCTTTTTCAAGCTCTTTTTTTTTTTTTGCCTTTCATGGTCATCATCTTCAAAGAGAACCTGAACGATTGCAATGCCTTGAATTCATAAGCAAGGAATCAGGGATTTAAATATGCTGGACTGGTGTAATATTATACAACACAGTATCATATCATTTCTGAATTCTCTTAGGGAGCCCTCCTATGAATAGGCAAAGCCCCACCAAGCCAAGCCTCTAAAAGGCTTCCCTGCTAGAAGAAAGGCTGCAGTACATTACATACAAAGCCCATAAGACGTGGGGGACATTTTATTGACAGGAATAATGCATATCATACTGTTTGTGTGCCCTCATCATTCAGGTCAATTTCTTCTGGGGGCTGTGCGCGGGGAGGCAGCTGGGCCCTTCTCCACCCACACTTCCCCCGGCTCTGCCGCCGGTAGCTAGGCAGGCAGCGGAGGCTGCGGCCAGGCAGCGCCAGGGGGTTGCAAAGTGCACGCCTGAGGAGGGGGAGGCTTGTCGCCTTTGTGCCACCGCTCGGGGACAGTGCTGCCAGTGTCAGGAGGAGCACATCACATGTCAAGGCGCTGAAGTTTGCAGGCTGGGAGCCGCATGGAGCCCATCAGGCCTGCCGAGAGCAGCACAGTTGGGTTCGCGCGCTGGTGCCGGAGCCACCCAGAGGCAAGCGCATTAGCGCGGCTTTGCATGCCTGTCACACAGCGAGCTATTGACGGAGCGGGCCCAACAGTGATTACCTTGTCAGGAGCTTCCAGGAGAACGTGCCACAAAAGACTTTTAAAGTTATAGTTTTGGTAAAGCAAACTCATTTCCATTTTTATTATGCTTGCCCCTTTGTTTAAAGCTTTGCCACGTCCATTATGGAAAAGAGTTCTTCTATCACTGGGGCTGATTGGGACAGCTACTCTCTCTCTTCTTTTTTTCTCTGGTGGGTTTCAAAGCTATTGAAAACATTTGAATATGTTGTCTTATGGCTGTCGGGATTTTTACTGCCACATATTTCTTTTAAGATGATAGAAAAGCTGGCAGAGCTGGCAAGGATCTTTATAGTGATACCAGAATATTAACAAACCCCTGGAACCATTTAAAATAGGAACACAGAAGAGTCAGGCAAAGGAAATTTAGGGTATTAATTGCTTTCCTTAATGAAAATCAAAATAAAAGTGCTAAAAGCCTTCAAACCTAAAATCTCAAAGTTTTCAAGTGGCACAGAAACTTAAACTATAAGGTAAAGATTGGTAAAATTTAGTCCATAGCTGTTGTTTTTTCCTCAGAAAAGACATTTACCAGAACAAATTCTCCATGTACAGAAAGTTTTGTCCACACAGTTTCCACTGGTTTATAAGAAAAGATGTAACTAAAATGCCACGTCATCCCTGTTAGTCTGTGGTTCCCCTTCCTTTGCTGAGGAAGCAGCAGCAGTTCACAGAAGGACCAAGCACGATTAACAAAAGTGTTACTTTTAACAGTGTGATGTTTTAATCCATTCTAGTGAAGGACTTCAAGGGTATTTCATTTTAAACAGTCTTTATGCCACAACAGATTTAAAATCACCCCTCTGAGATAATCATTAGAGTGCGTGTCTACACTGAAAACTTCTCCCAGTTCCCCCAGACAGATGAAGACACTCCAGGGAGTAAGAGTAGCACTAAGGAAACAGTGCATCCAGTGGTTAAGTAATTAGCTAGCACTCTGCTCTGGCAGTGCTCAGCTCTTAAAACACTGCAACAAACCCCTCCGAATTTCAAAAGACCTTTTAAGGAACTGTTACAGCTCTTAATAGGCTTAAGTATTTGTTCCTTTGCCCTGGCTGGGTTTGAGCATCAACAGCTTGGTGCTCAGAGAAGAACCTTCACAAAAAGATTGTCATTAATCCCGTGACTAGCTTTTAAATGGTATCTCACACATGCAGGTGTAATCCTGCTCTTCCCCCGCTTTAAGGAAAGGCTATCAACCCCCCAAAAGCCCTTTGCCTCCCCAACTTGCCCTTGGCACATTCCTGGGCTGAACCTTTAGCTGCAGCTCCATCCTCTGCTAAGCCCCAGCACTGCAGCTCATTAACTATTCAGTCTCCTGCGGCAATGAGGACACTCATTAGCAACAGGAACAAAGGGACAATTTTCTGTAGCTACAGTCATCTGTTACACTTTGAGTGGCAGGTTTTGTCGCAATGTTCTCCCTACCATCTGCCCACAGCGGTAGCGTTTGGCTTGCTTCAACGAGGGGACTTCCAAGTTGGAAGAAAAAAAGGGGCTAGAGGTTGGAAGGCATTTGTAACACAGCCTAGAGAGGAGGCTTCAGTATTCCTCACCTCTTCGGGTTTATTGCCTTCATTCTGGCAGTTTTATGAAGTTAAAAATATGCCTGTTTTAGCCTTACTAAATTCTACTGTGTGTTTGCTGAGGTTATGTATTGGAGACATTGATGATTGCTCTTCTCATGACACCAGACAGATATGTCTACCTCATTGTGGATAGAACAAACTGCAACTAGATTCATGCACCTGTACTCACAGTATTCTAGCCAAACAGGTAAAGGTGAGATAGTAAAGCTATTTATTAGGCAGCTGAGAAAAAGGCGTTTCCATTTGGTAGCCTGCAGCATTTCATTTACACTCAGAATAATCAGCTGGGAAACAGCTGTGATTTTTGCACTCTTATTGCAAAGAAATGTGATGCCAATGACTGATGCTCCCCCCAGGATATGAAAGAACAAAATCGATGAGAATATTCTAGTTAAACATTACAAACTGAAGCTACTGCTGTTGATTTATTGGGAATTTGCCTTGAAAACAAATCCCTTCTTGGGAATGTGTCACCCGAGTGATGTGTGAGCTCTCCCTTAGCTGTTTCAGGTGCCCATTCTGAGCACCACGAGAGGGTGCAATTGTACCAGCTGTCATGCAACGCTCAGAAACACACCAGTTGGGAGTTGCAAGGGAAAGGATCACTTCAAGATTTATCTATATTTATTGTTATTAACCATAATATATTCCTTTTGTATGCCTGGGAGCCTCTGCATGGCCACTGGTTGAATACAAGCTGTTACTTTTCACTCAGTCACCTGTATCTCCAGTTCAGCTAATGCCTATGAAGACTTCCAGTCTTGAAGACTTTAGGAGATAAGATGTCATCATTCCTTTGAGCACAAGCTCTACTCACCAATCATTTCACCTTGTAGCTGGTTTATTTGATTTTACCATCTGCGGAGGTCTTTTAAATGTCCCCAAATGTAGACACCAGGCCAGTTGCTCCTGGCCCAAGTAGCTCCATTCACCTTTGTAAGGCATGTCAGAGCTGGAAAACAGGTGAAAACCAGCATAGCTTTGGAGAGAAAAGGGGAATTTCATTGCAGATTCTTTGAGAGAAGAAAACAGCAAATGTTTCTCCCTTGTATAGATGCAGAACTCGAGGAGAAGAAGCTGGAGATGACAAACTTTTGCTGTATGGATCAGCTGAAGATTGCCTAGATGCTGAAGCAGTCCTTGAGGTGCAGCCTGAGGAGGAAGGTTAGCCAGCCAGTTTGATATTGTTTATTCTAACAGCTTTTTCTGCTTTGCCTTTTTTTCATCCATGTTTTCATGTCCAGTAGCTCTTAAGAGAAGGCTGTGGAGACCCCAATCCCTAGGCAAGTATTCCTAAGCTCTCTCGATGGCAAGGTATTCAGGTTCTGCTATCAAGTAATCTCAAGCGATTTGATAAACAGATTTAAGGTGTTTTTCAAATTAGGGCATTTTCTTTAGCTCTTAAACAGTGTTTTGGCCTCAAGTTGCAGCAGGGGAGGTTTAGATTGGATGTCAGGAGGAATTTCTTCCCTGCAAGGGTTGTTAAGCACTAGCCCAGGCTGCCCAGGGAGGTGCTGGAGTCACCATCCCTGGAGGGGTGTAAAAAACAGATGTGGTACTTAGGGACATGGTTTACTGGCATGGGGGTGATAGGTTGATGGTTAGGACTTGATGAGCTTAGAGGACCCTTCCACTCTTAATGACTCTGTGATCCTGCCTGGCATCACTCCAGACCCATCAGGCACCGCCCTCAGCCCCTGAGGCTATGAAAACCGCCGCGACCTCCACGGAAAGCGACGGTGCCGCCAGCCCTCGGGGCTCGGGCAGCAACCCTCCCCCTGCCCGTGGGCTCCGTGCGGCGCGGCGGGACCGCGCTCCTCACCACCGCCCCTCACCGGCGCTTGGGCTCAGCCTCCGGCCCCGCCACAAGCAGCAGGGCAGCGCCTGCGGAGCCTCCGCAGCGGAACACTATCCGTGGCTCCAAGACAACTAGGCCCTGCCCTCGGAGCAGCCAGGGCCGCGTCACTTCCTGCCGCGGAGGGAGGTGTTGAGGCGGGCTCAGGCCTGGCGCGGCCTGGCTGCGGCGCTGCGCGATCCCGCGGCCTGTGCAGCCCAGGCACCGCCGCAGCCTGCGGGCTCTTGCCTGCCAGCCAGCTCGCTCCCCGCTGAACTCAGGCAGCACCCGGCCCCCGTGGGCTCCGCCGCCACCCTCCCGCAACCAGGAGCAAAGCATGTCTCTGCCTCTGAAAAGCCATCCCGGCCGAGCTAGTTCGTCCAAGGCGAGTGTCCCAGCTCCTGAGAGGCAGGACTGATGTCTGAGGAACAAATAGCTTTGTCTAAGGATGAGTTTGAGCAATCATCAGGCAATGTAGAAGCTGGCTTTAACGTTGTCTGTTTTCCTGACCACCCAGGGCCCTGGAGAGAGAGAGGAGGTCTTGGCCCAGCAACGTTGTGGAGCTGGAATGCTGCAATGAGGAGCTGCACAAAGCAAGCTGGGCTAAAGGTAAAGGTAGCAGTTGGAGATCACAACCTCGCACTCTAAAGAAGCCCCGGACCCAGTTAAACCCACTCCTCTCTGGGTGTGCATGGAAGTACTGTGTGCTTTTGATGCAAATAAGATGGCCAAGGGACCAAGAACAATGACTTAATTACTTACTAACTAACAGACACAAACTTAGCCAGGTTTTGTTGATCAAGTCACAGGATAAATAAGGTTGGGAAGAGGCCCTCTGAAGGAATGGATCATAGAGTGTCCTGAGTTGGAAGGGAACCACAAGGATCATTGAGTCCCAACTCCTGTCTTTGCACAGGACAACCCCAAACATCATCCCCTGTGTCCAGGAGCATTGTCCGGATGCTGCTGCAATTCTGTTAGGCTTGGGGCTGTGACTGCTAACCCGTGGAGCCTGTGCCAGAGTTCCACCACCCTCTGGGGGAAGAATCTTTTCCTAATAGCCAACCTAACCCTCCCCTGGCACAGCTTCATGCTGTTGCCTCAGCTCCTATTGCTGCTCACCAGAGAGATCAGCTCCTGCCCCTTCATATTGCACATTTAAGTATGGTAAACTTAAACACCGAAGTTTTTAATTAGTTTTAACTAGAACAGAGAGTAGGACATCAGTCAGGATGAACTCATGCCATCCCTCCTCTCTAATGGCTCTACCTCTGCTCTTTTTTCTTGTTAGGCACTGGAGTTAAATAGCTGATCTGGCCTTGCAGGAACAGTTAGCTCTGTGCTGCACGAATGGAAATGGAGCAGGATTTGAATTGTGATGAGGTAAGTTCTCTCCCTACCTTTCCTCAGAACTAGGAGGTGACTTGCTGAGCTGGTTCTGTAGCATGTAACCACAGCCTTTTGCCCCAGGAAGAACTAGGCAATGGAACAACAAAGCTGGTTGATGCCATGAGGAGCTACTCCGTGGCTCTCAGAGCCTGAATGATGCAGTGTGGTTTTCTGTGACACTCACCTCTCTGTGTGAAGTGATGATTCCTCCTTTTGCTGCTGACTCATGGCAGAAAGGTGGAGAAAGGTGTGCACTGCAAGGCTGTGGAGGACAGAGGGGATGACATCAGTCTGTTCCCAAAGCTTTTCCAATGCAAGGCCACACATGGAATTGCTGCCTACTTGCTACCTCCCAGAAGGGTTTTTTCACTTCAGGAGCAGGCAGCATTGCACCTTCTTTTCTACCACAGTGATTTTATGCTTACAGTTTTTATCAAGATGAATCTATTAAGGACCTTTCCTGTAATTGTGGGTGGAGATTTCCTGCTCCTGCTATTTCTGTATTGCCACTTCCCAGTCTGTCCTTGTCAGAACTCTGTCTTGCTCTTGGCATTAGCCAAAAAAGCTATTTTCCAACCCTAAATTTGCCACTAACTCAACATGAAAGGGAGAGAAGGTGACTATTTAATTTCCTGTAGCTGATAATACAGACATTGCAAACACTTCTATATCTGACAAGCTTGATTAAAACACAGAAGATAACCTTTTCTGAATGTCACACACATTACAAAAAGCTTATTTACATCCCATTACCACCAGAGGAAGCAGCACTGCAGATTCCATTTAGGACTGGCAGCAGCTTAAGGCTCTGTGCACAATGAGCACCACAAATGCCATGGGCACTTGGGAGCAGCAATGAGAGCCATGGCCTGTATCATTCCTCACTTTTAGAGGCTCCCTTAGCAGCTGGGATGCTCCCCAGGGCCCTGCCAGGAACAAGTGGCTCTGGTTATCACCACCAGCCACTTCCCCCAAGCTCTTGGCACATGATGTCATAGCTTGGCTTGCATCTCTAGTGACTACTGCAGCCATCCAGGGGGTAAGGTGTTAGGAAGATCTTAGCAGGACAATGGAGCAGAAGCTGGACAACAAAGAGTGAGGCAAAGCTCTCCAAGACACAGCTCTTGTTTTAAGCAGCACGGTCACCCCACAGAAGCAAGTGTGGGTACAGTTTCCTTTTAATGGGTTCTAGGTGGTCTGGTTAACACCAACACTTAAGGCATCACAAAGCAGCTGGCATCAGAGGAACAAATAAAAAAGAGGGGGGGCAGAAAGGGGCAGAATTGGTTCTTTTGGCAGGCCTGATGGCTTGTGACATCTTTACAGGTTCATTAACTATACCCTGAATAAGTTACCTACAGCCTGCAACCTAACCCTAAGGAGTTATATGAGATATGAGAGATATGAGATATATGAGAGCTGATATATGATCTGCAGGCAACAGAGCATAAAACAGATGATTCAGAAAGGTCCTCCCAGTTCCAGCTTATTTGTATTTCTTCCCCCTCTTGGAAGATCCTTGGTATATGTTTTTATTTCCTGTTAATTTTTAAATGGTCTCTGATCTACCAGTTCAAATTATGAATAGAAATGAAAACATTTCATTTTCCAGTTAGGTACAAAGAGCTGTTGGTTCATTAAATAATCCAGAAGTAGTGTTGGCTGCAGGGCTGCTCTGCTGGCATTAAGGAGAGCAGTGGAAATGCTTGTTCAGTGTCATTCAATACATCACTGAAGTGAACTTCTCCCTTCTTCACTGAGAAAGGTTCCTGCTGATGTAATTGATTTGTTCCTGTGTGTCAGTGCTGGATGCCCTGCTCAGGAAAACCAGCAGCAGTTCCACTCTCAGGCACCTGGACTGACGTCAGCGAATGCCTCTTGTTCCACAGCTGCTTTGGTGATCCTGCTTTGCCTTCCAAACCATCCAAACAATCCCTGGAATGTGCAGTGTAACCAGGGATAAGTCACCTCAGGAGAAACTTGAGCCACAGGAGATATTTATGCTTCATTACTAGAGAGACTGTGTTGAGGTCTATTCTCTATTAGCAAAGGACTATAAGGAGGGGAGATTTAGGTTGGATTTAGGCAGAAGTTGTTGGCCAGGAGGGTGCTGAGCCACTGTGCCAGGTTGCCCAGAGAGGTGGTGGCAGCCCCAGCCCTGGCAGTGTTGCAGGCCAGGCTGGCTGGGGCTGGGAGCAAGCTGCTCTAGTGCCAGCTGTCCCTGCCCATGGAAGGGGCTGGAGCTAGAGGAGCTGGAAGCTCCCTTCCAGCCCTGACAATTCTGTGATGAATGAACCAGAAGCCCAGGAACATTAAATCCACAGAAGATGGTGAGAGGAAGCTCCACACTGTCTTCTCTTTGCTTCCCAAACCCCTTTGTGGCCACAATATGCAAGCAGCAGCAACAGAAGTGACAAATGCAGGAAGACTCCGGAAGCAACTGATCTGTGTGCTGTGTTTTCTCTAGGCCATGCTAAAGCCAAGCTTGGTTTTAACCTGGAATCAACAGCAACTCTACATGCAGCTCACCAAAAACCTCACAGCAAAAGCTGCTGAAGACACAACCACCTGCTCCTGGCTTCTACAGACAACCTTGCACTGAAGACATTCAGATTCTTCCTTGAAATCCATTTTTCACAAGGACTGTGTGCCCAGCACTTGAACATTCCTCTCTGGAGCAAAGCAGGGATTAGGAGATTACTGTTCAAACCAGATGGCAGACATCCAAGAAAATGACCATTTAGGTAAGTGCTGATTTCTGGGGACTATCCTAGCATGGAAGCTGAAATCCAGCCAGGAAACACTTGTGCTCAAGGGATCCAGGGGAATTTTGGTCACTGCTTATCCAGAGGGACTGGATTTCTCCCAGGCCAAGTATGTGTGAGTAACTCTGGGTGTTCAGTTAGAGACAATGTTGATGCCATTACATGTCAGTGGTTAATAACACAGGTAAAACACACCAAGGGGAGGTTCTCTTTCCACTTACTTCACACCAGAGGTAATTACATTAAGAGTCATAGACTATTAACACTAAGGCAGTGGTAGAAATGTTTGTTGTGACTCTCAGTTACCTGGTAACAGGTTTTGAGTGTATTTTAACCTTCTTAGCAAGCTTACTGTGTGCATTTAAACTGAAAATACAGGAAAGACATTTTCATAGAATCATAAAATCATGGAATTGTTGTGGTTGGAAAAGACCTCTGAGATCATCCAGTCCAACCATTAACCTAACACTGCCATGCTCACCACTAAAGCATGGCCCCAAGCACCACTCTGCCAGGGATAATGATCCACCACTGCCCTGGGCAGCCTGATAACCATCTTACTGAAGAACTTCTTCCTAATATCCAACCTGAACCTCCCCTAGTGCGACTTGGAAACATTTCCTCTTGTTCTATCACTTGATACTTGGGAGAAGAGACCAACTCCCACTTTGCTCCAACCTCCTTTCAAGGTAGAGAGCTAAGGTCTCCCCTGAGCCTCCTCTTCTCCAGCCTAACCAACCCCAGTGCCCTCAGCACACTTGTGCTCCAGAGCCTTCCCCAGCTTCCTTGCCCTTCTCTGGACACACTCCAGCACCTCAAAGTCCTTCTGGGAGTGAGGAGTCCAAAAGTGACCCCAGGATTTGAGCTGTGGCCTTCCCAGTGCTGAGTCCAGGAGGACAACCCCTGCCTTAGTCCTGCTGGTTACACAACTGCTGATACACATCAGAATGCTTTATCTGTTTATAAATGTTTTATCTCTTTATCAATGTTTTTGAATGTTTTATCTGTTTATGAATGAAAGCTGACTAAAAGAAGAATCTATCTGCTGCCATTCCCAGTACCTGCTGTCACATTGAGCATGTATTTCAGGATACTCCTTGGATTTTTGTTCAGAGATAAACAAGTTTTGGGTGGGGGTTTTTTTTTGTGCAGAATATGCTAGGGTAGAGCATCAGCATAGTAACAGGATGGCAATTTGGGCATGCAGAATAAATCTGTTTCTTTGCTCAGCTGAAGCACCAGAAGCATTGTACCTCATGGTAACTAAGAATCAGAAGCAAACAGCTGCCCATCAGTTCGTGTGCCACTGCTCCAAACAACCTGTGGCTTTGGAGAGGCAGCACAGTCATTAGTGGGAGTCCCTTCAATATCCTAAAGAAAGCAAATTGCAGTGCTGTGTATTCAAAATGCAGCACTCACTCTGGACAGAAGTGCTCTTACTCTGCTGGATCCACTGACTCTTCTCTAACAGAAAGAGCCCTCCCTCTCCCTCCCTCCCCAGACTATCTCAGACTTCCCCCCCATTCTGTACTCATCTCTAGCCTTTCCCAGCAGACAGAGCAGATCACTAGAGATTCCTTCTTGAAGCTAACACCAAAGCAGATAGAAGGGCTGAGCATGAAGCAATGTAACAGTGCACAAACAGCTAGTGGCACATTTAAACCACCCCAGGAGGGTGCAGCATCCAGTGATTTGACAGTCAATCACCTATGAATATACCAAACCAGCTTTTAGATTGGAAATACACCTTGGCAAATTAATAAACCAGGACTCTTTCCTTTGCTCCAACCCTTTATTTCAAGGAGGGAAGGTTTCACTTTGTCACTATTGGATCAATATATATTCCTCTCTAAGCAATGATTAGTCCCTTAGCAAAGATTCACTGGCTGATCTCACAAGCTATATTTAAACCAAAGTTCTGAACATTCTGAAATACCAGAATCACTGTGTAATTTCAGAGCAGTTGTAAGATCTTATCCCCTCTCAGGCTGCCAGAAAAGCTCCTGGCTAGTGCCCATCACCAGTGGTTCTAAGGATACTGACCTTCTGGCTGGAGCAGCTACTCTAGGACATTTGGGCTTTGATTTCTATCTGATAGACCTCTTACATTTCAACTTTGGAGGCAATAATTAGGGGTATATATCTTGATTCTGCACATTTTTATAAAGAAGAACTTACCTACTATCTTCTATCCAGAATAAAAAAGGTGGAGATGAAAAAAATAGCTACAGTTCTTTAGCATGATGGATTTCAGCTTTTTTCCTTTAAGATGCAAGTGATCTGAGGAGATCAGAACATGTTTCCTGTGTAAAAAGAACAAAATTCCATATTGTGCTGATTGAAGATAGGAAATGGATCCCTGGGCATGGATCCAAAGACAACCAAAGCTCTAGAGAAACAATTTTTGACACCGCAGTCTTGTTTCAAGCAATCCTCTTAGTTAGATCTTTTTAACTAATGTTTATGGAACAAGGAAAAGGAATTGTTCAGACTCTCCAAATGAGTTTGCTTGTTTTTTTTTCCTAAAGGTCTGCAATGTGCTTGGAGCAATAGAGCTTTTCTGAAGACATTGGAGCCTGTGGGCTGGAAGCCAGGACATTTCAATTGAACTGACATCTCTCACTGGCAGCAAGAAGTGCCTGTGTTCAGATTTGCTCATAGTGTAATCTTGGTGTGTTGGTCAGCATGCCTGGCAGAGGATCATCAAAGCCAGGGTGGACACATCATGTCATCCTTCCTGGACAGAGGCTGAGATGCTACTTTATTTATACCCCAGCTAAGGCCAAAAGATACGGCTTCATCCCAAGCCACTACAGGCATTAATAAACCAGTGATCACTGATCTTTAGCAGGCCTGTGTTTTAATTTTGCTCCCTCCTGTCATTATGTGATGATGTGTATCACACTCTTTATGTATGCATGCACTACATTTTCCACAGGAGGAGTGCAGGTGGATAAACAGCAGCTTGTGCCAGTGACTGCCAGAAAACTAATGAAGGAATGTTATTCCTACCCCAGCTGCAAATGATGGCTCATGACACTGATTATATGTAGGCAGCAGCAGCATTCCTTCTCAACAATAACATGGATACAACACAGCATCAGTCAACTGTAGCTACAACACAGAATCAGGGAAGAGACCTGTAAGACCATCCAGCCCCACTGTTCCCCAGCACTGCCAGGTCACCACTGAACCACATCCCTCAGCACCACAGCTCCAGGGCTTTTCAACCCCTCCAGGGATGGGGACTCCAGCACTGCCCTGGGCAGCCTGGCACAGGCTTTGACAACCCTTTTGGGGAAGGCCTTTTTCCTAAGATCCAGCCAAAAGCTCACTGTTACTCCTCATGTAGACCTCCGTAAACACCCAGAAAAAGTCTACGTCAGCCCTAAAAAACAAGATTTTGTATTAAAAAAAAACAAAACAAACCCTTGCCTTCTTGGGGCAGAAGCTGGGAGCAAACCCAGTGCCCCCAGCCAAGAGGCTGACATCACAAGCATCCTGTTCAAAAGGGCTGAAGCAGGCCAGGGAAGCCAAACCCCCAGGCAAGAGCCCAGTCTAGCCAAGGCCAGGCCCACTACACACTGCTCACCCCTTCCTGGGGAACAGGAGAGCACTCAGATGGTAGCAGACCTCCCTCACGCCCAGACACCCCCACAGGGGACATGGCAGAGAACACACCTCAGAGCTAGACCCCAAGACGTCATAGTAGTGAATGTTCCTCAAGACTAGAGCCCCCAAAGAAAATGATAGCAGAGAACATGATAGCAGAGGCACCTCAGGCCCAGATCCTGCACAGGACATGGCAGCAAGCCTTCCTCAGGCCCAGATCCCGCACAGGACATGGCAGCAAGCCTTCCTCAGGCCCAGATCCCGCACAGGACATGGCAGCAAGCCTTCCTCAGGCCCAGATCCCGCACAGGACATGGCAGCAAGCCTTCCTCAGGCCCAGATCCCGCACAGGACATGGCAGCAAGCCTTCCTCAGGCCCAGATCCCGCACAGGACATGGCAGCAAGCCTTCCTCAGGCCCAGATCCCGCACAGGACATGGCAGCAAGCCTTCCTCAGGCCCAGATCCCGCACAGGACATGGCAGCAAGCCTTCCTCAGGCCCAGATCCCGCACAGGACATGGCAGCAAGCCTTCCTCAGGCCCAGATCCCGCACAGGACATGGCAGCAAGCCTTCCTCAGGCCCAGATCCCGCACAGGACATGGCAGCAAGCCTTCCTCAGGCCCAGATCCCGCACAGGACATGGCAGCAAGCCTTCCTCAGGCCCAGATCCCGCACAGGACATGGCAGCAAGCCTTCCTCAGGCCCAGATCCCGCACAGGACATGGCAGCAAGCCTTCCTCAGGCCCAGATCCCGCACAGGACATGGCAGCAAGCCTTCCTCAGGCCCAGATCCCGCACAGGACATGGCAGCAAGCCTTCCTCAGGCCCAGATCTTGCACAGGACATGGCAGCAAGCCTTCCTCAGGCCCAGACCCCACCAGAGGACACAGCAGTGTACCTCCCTCAGCCCTAGAGGACACTAGCTGAGCTGGCCCAGGCCCCGCCTCACGCCTTCCGCCAAGGGGCGGAGCGGACAGCGCTCAGCCCCACCCCCGGCGCATTCCGACGTGCCTCGGCTGTGAGGTAAACGCGGGCGCGGCCCCGCCCCGGGCCCAGCCTCCAGCAGCTTCCAGAAGGGGCAGAGCGCGGCGGCAGCCGAGGGGTTGGGGGGAGGGAGGGGTTGGGCCAGGCCTGCTCGGGGCTAGCTGGTGGCGCAGTGGGAATTGCTGCCGCGGGGCCCGGGCGGCAGCGGAGTGCGCAGGGGCGGGGCGGCGGCGGCGGCGGTGGAGGGGTGATGCCCTTGTTTATTTTTACCCGGGCGGCTCATCCCCTCCGGCAGCCCCAGCGCGGCCCCCACCGCCGCTGCTCCCCGCCCCGGCTCCGACGGCGCCGCCTATAAAGCGCCGCCCGCGGGAGCCAAGGATGCAGCTCTACAGCTCCGTGATCACCCACTACCCGGCGGGAGGAACAGCCGCAGCCGCCGCAGCCCCNGCCCCGCCGAGCGCCGCCGGTGTCTTTAAGGTCTCTCTATCACCGGGACCGCCTTCCACCGAGGTACCGAGTGCCGCCGACGCCGCGGGCCCGAGCCCGTCCGCTGAGAGCCCTGCCAAGGACGTGTTCATCCCAAGCGGGGGAAGCAGCAACAGCAGCAGCAGCAGCGCCGCCGCCATGCCTGCCTTCTCCTCCTGCCTAGAGGTGATGCCGAGCGGCCCCGCGGCGGGCCCTGGGAACCGAGCGGCGAGCGGTCCCCAGTACAGCTCCTGCGCGCCGGTCACCGTCAGCCGCCGCCGGCCGTTGGAGAGGGTCGTGCCCATCCGCATCGTGCAGCGAGCCGAGGCCCCCGGCGAGCTGGTACCTGCCTCGCCGCGCAGCCGCGCCTGGCTGGAGGGCATCCTGGAGAGCATGCGGCAGAGCGGGGGGAACGGCGAGGCCTCGGCGCTGCCGCCGCCGCCAGCCCCGGAGCCGAGTAACCGCAGCCTGCGCCTCAGCGAGCACTGCCAAGCGCTGCAGGCAGCGGCCGCCGGCGTCCAGCCCGCGCTGGTTCCCGGCTGTCGGGCCGCGGAGAGGAGCGGCAGCCAGGCACAGCCCACCGGCAGCCCCTCGGCTGGCGAGCAGGAGGAGGAGGAGGCCGAAGCGCGCAGGGGGTTGGGCGGCAGGTCGGAGCGCAGCGAGAAAGTGGCCTTGTACCTGGCCGAGGTGGAGAAGCAGGACAAGTACCTGCGGCAGAAAGGCCGCTTCCGCTTCCACATCATCCCCGACGGCAACTGCCTGTACCGCGCCGTCTGCAAGGCCCTGTACGGGGACCAGCGGCTGCACGGCGAGCTCCGCGAGCAGACCGTGCACTACATCGCCGACCACCTGGACCACTTCAACCCCATCATCGAGGGCGACGTGGGAGAGTTCCTTATCGCTGCCGCCCAGGACGGAGCCTGGGCCGGCTACCCGGAGCTGTTGGCCATGGGTCAAATGCTGAACGTGAATATCCACCTCACCACGGGTGGGCGGCCGGAGAGCCCCACCGTTTCCACCATGGTTCACTACCTGGGGCCCGAGGACCCGAGCCGGCCCAGTATCTGGCTGAGCTGGCTTAGCAATGGGCACTACGATGCTGTGCTGGAGCGCGTGTGCCCCAACCCCGAGTACGAGGCGTGGTGCAGGCAGACTCAGGTGCAGCGCAGGAGGGATGAGGAGCTGGCCAAGTCCATGGCCGTGTCACTCTCCAAGATGTACATTGAGCAGAATGCTTGCTCGTGAGGCAGCCTGGGCCGAAGGCTGGGAGCTTTGCTGCAAGGACTGAGAGAGAAGATGTTGCTGCCTGTGATGGTGATGCCTTAATCCTTAACGAAGCAGCAGCAGCACCCCAGACTGAAAGGACTGCAGGTTTTGGGGGGGGGGTTGGTGGGGGATAAAATGCAAATGTGTTTGTAACATTCTGTCCTAAGAAACCTTAGCCTCGGATTCTTTGCAAGCAGAGTCTCTTTGTGTCTCCCCTCCCCTCCCCACTCTCTTTTCTATAAGAATGTAATTTTTTGCACAAGATTTTTCAACTGTTACCTCCATCTTCTACATCTGATGTTAGGCTCCTGGCTTTCAGCTGTACAGCCAAAACAAAAAAATGTTTGTAAACAGGTCCTTTTGTAAATAAGGCTTCTGATGTAACAGCTATTTTTTTGCTGTGTTTTTTACCCATAAACCTTATATTTTTACCAAATGCTGTGGATGTCCAGCTGACCCTCCCTGCTAGATGGAAGCACTGTGGGTGGGGTTTGGTTTTTCCCCCCCCTTGCAAAACTAAAACAATGGGTTTTGTCCAAGTGCAGCAAAGTATGAACAAACTGCTTTTTCAGAACAGTTGCTTTCTCTGCCTGGAGCACAGAACAGGTCCTTTTTGAGCCAGTTGGAATGCAAGCTACACATGAGCAGTGCAGAGAGCAATTGACTCTTGTGTGTTTAATTACTGTTTTGAGTAAACTGGCCTCTTGTTGCCTGGTTGGCTCACCCTCTGCTCCCTTTCTATCATTTCTCTGTAATAACAGCACATTAACTTGCAATAGAATGTTGTGACTAGATAATAGTCTCCTGCTTTGGCAATAATTGCCTTGGCTGCACCTTGCTATTTGTGCTCTTGTTTCTGGGGTTTTTGGTGTCTTTTTGTACAAGCCTTGCTTCTGCTTGGGTTTTTTTTTTTCTGTTGTTGGCACTGGTGTTGCACCAGCAAATCATTATCTGATCACAACATTTTATTCACTTGAGGTTCTTCTCTGATCAGGAAGTCAGCAATGGTATTGTGTGTCATGGTTTAAAAGAGAGAAAGTATTTAAGCTGAGGTTTGTCTGGTTTGCTGGGTCAAACACTGAAATATTTCCAATCTGAGTTCTGTCTCTTCTACTTTCTGATTCACTTGTTAGAGATATTTATTAAGTAATGCAGTTTGTACTTTTTTTATTTTGTAATATATTGTGATTTTTGGACTTTATACTGTTATTTGTATAATAGGAATATTCACAGCTCAAGTGGAATGAATAAAATCTATCATTTTATTTGGGCTCTTTCCACCTTTTTGCATTCCTGGGGAGGTGAGGCACTGCAGGGGTGTTCCCAAGGGCATTTATTTAGCTTCTCTGCCTTAGTTTCCCTACTCCAGAGGCAGGAAGAAGGGGGGGGGGGAGGTGATGCTCTGAGGGAATAGAGCTCTTTGCTCCCCTTACAGGATGGGAATGCCTTGCAGGTTGTTGAGCAGAGCTCTGGGGCTGTGTGTGTTTGCAGTTACAGCTCTAGCCCCTGTTCAGAACAGAGCAGAAGCCAACCTTCCATCCCAGGATTAGACCTGGGATTAGGAGTGAGCTGCAGCACACTCAGTGCAGCATGCTGAGGGATTGCTGCAGGAGTGCTTGGCTCTGTGTTGGAGCCAAATCAGCTTCTTAGGTTAGTTCCAAAGCATTGGTAAGTATTTTCCTCACCTCATCCTCCTCTTTGCCTAAAGGTCAGATTGTGGTGGAATAAACCAGCCTTGCTAGTCCACTCCTGCTCCACTTCACTGAGGCTCTGGCAAGCTCACCTGAGGTGAGAGGAAGGGAAAGATGCAGAGCTGGGGTTAGTGAGCTCACTAACAAGGCTAGGAGCAGTGCTGCTTCCCACCCCTGATGCTGCTCCCTAGAAATAACAGGAGCTTTGCATCTCCAGCTGAGCTTACTGGATGGTTTTTTTTGTCAGTAGAGCCTGCAGTGCATTTTGTACCCAAGCTGCCAGCTTCCATGGGCCTTGAAGCTTGAGCAGTTCAGCAATTAATTAACCTGTTTCTAGGCCTTGTTTGCTTTATCTCCCAAACTTCACAGGGTTAGGTTCCTCACAGGGACTCCTCTCGCCTTGTGTGGCTTGAGGCAGGAGCAAAGACACAACTCATTGATTCCCAGCACAATTCCCATTGCTCCTGCAAGCTTTTCATCCAGATTTTTGGGGGTTGTCAAAGATTTGCCCATTCCAGTTTAACCTTGGCCACTGCTTATGCTGTAGAGCAAACCTCATGCAACAAGACATCTGAAGGAGCTTAGCAATTAACTTGTGTGTCTGATGGAGGGGAAGGTGGTGCCCAGAAGGAAGGCACTTGTGAAAGGACTTGTTTTGCTCTGGAGGTTGGTTATGTCACCTTATAGGTCAGCATTGTGACTGCTGAACTAATTCATCCACTTGTGTTTGTGATGTCTTAATGAAGAAATAATGTTATCTCACAAGATGCTGCAATTCTGCTAACCTGAGAATGGAGACCAAGAGACCAATAGTGGTAGATTAAAAAAGCAAGGAATGTTCTGCAATTAGGAGGAGGAGGGAATTGCTTGCCTTTTTTTTTTGTCATTTATTTCAGTGAAAGAATTTATCCCTTCTGCCTCAGATCCCAACCCAGCTCCTGAAGCCTGTTCCCATTTCCCACTGAGTCCAGCCTGGCACTTCCCAGAGCAGCCACAGCAGCAGTGGTGACAGTGATGCAATTGCCATCAGAGCCTGGCTTCTCTATTGGGTTTGTATATATTTGTATAGACTTCAGTGTTACTGTTTTCATTCAAGCTGTTCTAGTTTCCTTTCCCAACCCCTCAGTCTGTCTCCCTTGTTCCCTTGCTCTTCCCTTTGGGCAGGCAGAGGGTTGCAGAGAGAGCTTCTGTCACTCATTTCGTGGCCAGCCCTGACCCTTGACAGCACCAGGAATACACTTGGACTGCACACAGGAATCCCCAGGGAGCTCCAGCATGGAGCTCTGCTCTGTGTCCTGGCTGACCTCAGGGTCCTTTGGCCTGCTTTGAGCCAGCTTCTCTCTGGCCAAGCCATCCATCCCTGGCAGCAGCCAGGCACATGTCCCCAGAGTGTCCTAGGCCAGTGTGGGCAGCACATCCTGGGGAAGGAGTTGGGCCAGCAAGCCTTGAGCCTGGGGAATCACCAGCGCTCCTGGGGCTCCCCTTTGGCTCTGCTGATCCCTGTGACAATCCTTGGGCAGTAAAGAGCAATGAACACCAGAGCAAACCTTGCTTTCCTGTGGGCTGGAAGCAGAGGTGATGTGTGGCCCCACACTCATCCCCACATGCCCAAAGAGCTCCAGGCTCTTCCAGGCTGCATCTGGAAGGAGCCATGGCATCCCTCAGCCCAGAGCCAGGTTATACAACATATAACCTCAGCCCTCTGCCAATGAGGCTCCAGCCTGGCAGAGCAAGGAGGTAAGAGTAGATGTTCTACTTCAGTCAAGGGATTGAGTTAATCTCTGCTAAGACTTTTGGTGCTTCCTCAAGCCTTTGAGCTTTATCTCAGTAGTCTCTAGGGCAGCCAGCAGCTGTAGCAAACCTCTGCTGGGCACTTGCTGCTGACAGGGGAGGGAGACAAGAAGCAGGAGCTGTCAGTGCCTAGGGAACCTTGTGCTCAGGAGATCTCAGTGGTTCTCACAGTGTCTTACATCCCTGCTGTCTGGTAGGAAGGCTGAGGAAAGACAAACTGGGCACTGCTGGAACCTGGAATCTTTCTCCCTACTCGAAATCTCTCAGAGAAAACTCTTCAGACCTGTGCCAAGCCACACACACTCACTCCTTTTTGTACAAGCTAAACCCCCTGGGGTTTGTAGCTACCATGGAGGCATTTTCCAGCTCTGAAGATGCTGCAGACGTTTGGTCCCATGAAGACCTTCAGCTATCAGCTTTGCTGCCAAATTCAGCCCTGGATCCACATTTAGCTGCTGCTCAGAGACTTGTTTCACTCCATCTACTGCTACCATTATGTATTTAATCCCCTCATAAACCTGAAGTGTTTATTTTATGGACTTTTTAGCTTCCAGTGTTTTCTTTAGGCAGTTATTTTTCAGTGGAGCTGTGCTATGAGGCCAGATCTTGTGCACAGATCCCTTCTCCATACACATAGCTCTCCTGATCTTAGAGCTTTGCCTTCATTTCCTTGGCTTGAAAAGTGCTTTTCACATTTTTTTGTTGCAAAGCATCACCTCCTTCCCAGGCAGAGCTGAAGCATGAGCAGAGATCTTGGCTCTTGGGGGGTCAAGGCCACAGTCTGTGTTAGAACTTTCCCCTCTAACAAGATGTGATTGATGGGTTGTGTTGTCTCACAGACTGCCTGCTGCAATCCAAGCACTCAGCTGTGGAAAGGAAGTTTGGAAAGGAGAAAGAATTCCACCTTTAGAGGCTTTTCTCAGCAAGTGTTTACAGCTGTGTGAAGTTGGATGGACAGTGAGGGAATTCTCAGCAGGAACTCCAGGATGTGAGCAGGAGGCTGTAAAACGCTGACATTTCCTGTGCTTGATTGTAAATGTCCACATTGAACTGAGAGTGGAGAAGGGAGCTGGTTTGGGAGCTGGGATACCTGCTGCCTCTCCACCCTTTGGAAACAGGGAATTAGAGATTCAGGTAGGTTGGAGAAGACTCCTTAAGATCACTGAGTGCAATGCTGCCCCAGCACTCCCATGGCACCAAACCATGTCCCCAAGTGCCATGTGTGCATGTTGTCTGAGCCCCTGCAGGGCTGGGGACTGCAGCACTGCCCTGGCAGCCTGGGCCAGTGCCTAACCACTCCTGCAGAGAAGAAATCCTTCCTGAGATCCAACCTGAACCTCTCCTGGTGCAACTTGAGGCTGTTTCCTCTTGTTCTATCACTAGTCACCTGGGAGAAGAGACCAACTCCCTCCTCACTCCAAGCTCCTCTCAGGGAGCTGTAGAGAGAGCCAAGGTCTCCCCTGAGCCTCCTCTTCTCCAGCCTAACCAAGCCCAGTGCCCTCAGCTGCTCCTCAGCACACTTGACCCTTCCCCAGCCTCCTTGCCCTTCTCTGGACACATCCAGCCCCTCATTATCCTTCTGGGACACTCTCCAGCATGGTCCTTTCTGAGGTCTGCATGATTTTATGCCCTTGAAAAGCTGTATTAGGCTGTAAGTTCTGTGTGTCACCTCCTGCCAGAGGCAGCAGGCTGGCAGGGAGCTGTGGGCTCCAATGCAGCAGCAGCACAGCTGCAGCCAGAGCTCTGCTGGTGGCCCCTGCCTGGGACACTCCTGTGCTGCTCTTGCTCAACTGCTGCATAGCACAGATGCAAGGAACAACTTTCTCCCAGCCTGGAGTGTGCCCTGAGCTACACCTAAGAGGCTCTGTGAGCAGCAGAAGGCACAGCAGAGCTGCTGTGAGCTGTGCTAGGTTGGATACACACACTCTTTATTCTTCCTGGCTTTTTCTCTGCTCCTAAACGGAAGCAACTGAAAGACCTGACATTTCTAGTTCTCCTTTTCTTGAGGAGTTCCTTCTGCTGTTTTCCTTCAGGCTGTGTGCCTTCGCTGGGCTCTGCATTGGTGTTGTGAGCAGGTCTCTGTGCTCGTGTCTGCATGCATCATGTTGGAGAAGGAGAGAAAAACATCCTCTACTCATGCATGCAGGAGTGTTTGCAGCTCAAACACAAAACTCACACACCAGAGCCAGCTCTTAGCTGCTCTGCTTCAAAACAGTCTTTCTCAAAGCCAAGAGGAGCATCTCGTGTTAAAAGACATCATTCAAGTCCCTGAATGAGCATAGCAGTGCAGTGCTGTTGTTGGATTTGAACAGAAGGATGTCCCTGGCACAATTTCCATGAAAAAAATAAATATATGAGTGTGGTTATCATTAAAAATATTTGTTTCAGTGAAGCTCACAACTTTCAGAGAGACAGAGGCTATCAGAGCCCTGCTAGGACTGCTCAGGGCCATGGGTTAGTGGCATGGCAGTGCTAGGTCTGCTTGGACTTGATGAGCTTAGAGGTCTCTTCCAACCTTCCTGGCTCTGTGATCCTGTGCTTCTGGAGATGCTGTTTGTGCCTAGACCAAGGCAGAAGCTGCTGCCAGCTCTTTGGTTAATAACTGCACACTAAGGTTCCTCCTCTCAGGCTCTTTCATATCACTCTTTTGTTTTCATTTTGCTGCAGGAAAGGTTTCTCTCTCTCCCAAAGAGAGAGAAGCTGCGATAGCATCATTAGGGATGGAGACTTTCACCAAGCTTTTTTTGCCCCTGAACTTCTGTGTTATTTACTGTAGCAGCTCTCCAATGCCTTTCTGAAAGCATAAGGAGATTAAAGCCTTCAGTGTGTGATGTCCCAGTGACAGATGAGTCTGAGCCTTTTTGATCTTACATAACTGGATCAGCAATTTGGTAGGGAAAATAACATTACCATCATATGTTCCTCTCTCAAGCAGGAGGTGCAAAAAGAACCTTCAGCAGGCATGCCTTTAAAAATAGAAAAGGCAAAGCACACCTTGGGCTTCCAGAACAGCTCAGGGAATCACAGAGGAGTTCAGACATCTCCAACTAGCTCAGGGTGCTCAGAGCCCCTCTATATTTCAGTCTGTACTGAAATACTCTGATGTTGTGCTACTGCAACCCTGCACACCTTTGGCTTCCAGAACAGCTCAGGGAATCACAGAGGAGTTCAGGCTGGAAGGGACCTTCCAGTCCAGCTCTCAGGGACATCTCCAGCTAGATCAGGGTGCTCAGAGCCCCTCTATGTTTGACAGAATCCCAGAATCATGAAGGTTGGAAGAGACCTCTAAGCTCATCGAGTCCAGCCATCCCCATCCCCACTAAGCCATGGTCCTAAGGAGCAGCTCAGTGTTTCTTCACCACCTCTATCTCAATCTCTCTTGCAACACTCTGATGTTGTGCTGCTCCAGCCCTGCTGGGAAGTTGCTGCCCTGTAAAGAAATGTCCCTGCTGGCTGTGGATCAGTGGGATAATAATCCCTGCTGACTTCCTCACTGTTCCCTGCAGAGCTGAGCCTGTCAATAAATGAATCAGACACCTCACTAGTGGCAAGGAGAACAACAGGTAGCTTGTTTGTGATGTGGCTTGTGTTTCATTCCTCTCTGCAGCTGCACGCAGGTTTTAGCCAAGCACAAGCCTAACTCAACTGATAAAGTCAGAGTGAGCTAAAGTGTGCTTTTGGCTGAACTTCAGCCTCTTTTTTCCTGTGGTTTTCAGTCAGTGTGCCAGAAAAGTTCACCCTCCTGGGAAGAGAGACACCCTCTTAATTTGTTACACATGTCCCTACAAACAGATGCTTAGGAGGGAGGAATTCAGGAGCTCCTTAAAGAGATTACCAGATTACATTACAGTTTGAAGGGAGCATTATTAGAGGATTAGAAACCTCTCTTAATGACCAAGATTCAAAGCACTAACAATCTGAGGTGTTAGATTGCTTGATTTGCAAAGATAGAGAGGCATGTGGGTGTGCACTTCCTAAGCCTATAGGGAGCTGTGGGTTTTGGCTGGTGTGGCAAGCAGTTCTTGGTGCCAGAATTCCTAAACACAGCTAGCACATCTCTGCTAAAGCCCCAGAGAGCACCCAGTGCTGCTGCTGGGGAGGGAAGCAGCAAAGCTTAGCTCTGTAGCACACTGAAACCAAAAGCACTGTGATGCTCAACTAGGGTTAGGCACAATGTTCACTTCCACAAAACCTTGGAATCTAAATGGGAAACCTTTGGGAGGTTATTTTCAGTTGTGCATTCATCAAGGAATGCAATAACTTGCCCTGAGCAGTGTGCTTTTGCTGCCCCATGCAGAGGGAGCCTCTCAAAGGTCATGGATCTGCTGAGAGCACTGGGAGGGGGAAGCTTCTGGGGATGTTTGTGAGCTATAAAGTACATTGTAATGCTGTTTAACTCCTCATTTAGATAGCTAAGGCCAAGCAGTTCCATTCCTCTCCTGGTGGATGTCAAGGGTCAGGGCTGGGCTGGCCACTAAAGGAGTGACAGACACTGTGTGAAGCTCTCTGCCTGCCCAAAGGGGAGAGCAAGGCAATCACAGGATGTTAGGGGTTGGAAGGGACCTAGAAACATCATCTAGTCCAACCCCCAAAACCTGCCATAAGAGAGACTGAGGGGTTGGGAAAGGAAACTCAAACAGCTCGAATGGAAATAATAACAATAAAGTCATACAAAGCTGTACAAACCCAATATATTGAAGCCAACCCCCTGATGGCAACCCCAGCACTGAAACCACTGATGCTCTGGGAAGTGCCAGGCTGGACTCAGTGGGAAATGGGAACAGGATTCAGAAGCTGGATTCTGGAACTGGATCCAGGAATTGATGGCTTGGGATCCAAGGCAGAATGGGCAGAGTGCTCCTCAGACACTGGCCAGTGAAGAGGAGACTTGGCCCTTGTGACCCCTCAGCTTTGTGCTGCCTGGGATGGAATCTCCTCTTGGTCAGTTCAGGGTCACCTGCTGCAGGACATAAACACCTCCTCTTGCTAACACTGTCCTGGAGACTCCAGTGACCTCTCCTCTAAGGAACTGAGAGGAATTGCTTCAGCTTTGAGTGCCACTGCCCTCCCTGCAGCAAGCCCAGCTGCTCGAGGGAAGAGCTTCCTCTTGCCATAAGCTCTTCCTTCCTCATGCCCTTGGACATTCCTGGTCATAGCAATGACTGCCAAGGAAATGGCTATCCAAGGAGTGGTGTTTTCATCTTGGGCTTGTGTTCAGTGTCAGTAACAAAGACTTCAGCTTTCCTAGCACAGGATGCTGAGTGCAGCGGAAGTCAAGGCTGGGTGCTTGGGACAACTGGGTAAGTAGGCCAAGAAGTAATTAGGATAAGAAGGTTAGAGTAATTAGTAGCAGTAATAAATGGCCAAAGTTATCCTCCTGGAGTTCTCTGTTCTAAATGTTGTCAGTGCTCCCTTTCTGAGGGCTCTTTAGGAGCAGCAGCAGTGGCTTGTGGAGCACTGGTGTAGAAGTTGGTATTAAATGGGAGGGACAACTGCTGCCTGATGTAAAGAGGATCATGGAACTGGGCTTAGTGGAATATGTCACACTGGACATTCATGAGCACAGAAAACCCAACCCTGAAGCTACAGAACCATAGACTCATGGAATCACTAAGGTAAAAGACCTCTGAGGTCTTTGAGTCCAATATTAACCCAACACTGCCAAGTCCAGCCCTGAACCATCTCCCTCAGCACCACATCTGCATGTTGTTTGGACAATTCCAGGGATGGTGACTCCACAGTTTGCTTGAATTAATGCAGATGGGAAGATAAGGAAGATTTAAGCAGCATGGTCACGGTTCATCCAGAGCTCCAGGGAAGGGTAGATGTGTGCCTGGTGGTTTAGGTGCCTGTGCATGCTCTGTACAGTGCTAACATGTAGCTGGGGAGTAGGATGGATCATAAGGCATTGATCCAGGCTAACAGCACAAATGCATCCATGCAGCCACATCCAGCAAGGAGTGATTCACCTGAGTTATTCCCAGCCTGTGGATCACACAAGAGTCAGCAGGGAAGTGTATTTTACCTAGCTAACCATTGCCTCTGGAGAAGAGAAGGCTCCAAGGAGACCTTAGAGCAGCCTGTCAGGCTCTACAGGAGAGATGGGGAGGGACTTTTAGCAAGGCCATGTGTCCTGGTGATGCTGGGACAGGACCAGAGCCCAGCCATGGGCTGCAGCTCAGCAGCACTTTGGAGTCAGCTGAGTTGGCTCCAGGTGGATCCCAGAGCACAGCTGGCATGCTCAGTATAAAAGAGGAAGTTTGCTGAGAAGAGAGGCTCCTCCTTCTTGGGATTTTGCTTCTCTTCTCCTGCTTCCCCATGACTGCTTTCCTGGGACCATTGTGCCTTTGCTGGGCTGAGTATGAGATCTCGTCTATATGTTATATTGGTGTTAGTATTAGTCTGGCTCTTTCCTGAAGGCTGTTGTCATTCCAAACTGTGGCTCTGGGTCTCCTTGTCCTTTTCCACCCTCCCTTAAAGCTTTGGGGCTTTAAGGAACCTGCTGGGTTGGAACTAGATCATCTTTAAGGTCTCTTCTAACCCAAACTGTTCTACGGTCCTATAATTCTCTTTCTTGCACTTGCATATCAAGGGAAGCTAATCCTGATGGGATAAGGGAGGTTCTGGGGCATGTCTGCTCAATTTAGAGGAAGCCTTGATGTATTTGCAGATGGAAGGAGGACAAAATAGTTATCTGGTAACAAAATCTTATTCTAGGTGTACTCAAGAGCTATAAGAAAGGTCTGCTTAGAGAAACTAAGTGTTAAAGTGACATAGAGTTTAAAAGAAAGAAATAGGTTGTTGTATGTTGGAGGAAATGGTTGTTGCTACCAACAAATGAGATTTGTTTGCTTTCCTGTGGTTCTGGGCAAACATAATCAAGTTTTGCCCCTGAAGTGTCAGCATTAACCTTTAGCTGAAAGGTTTCTCTCAGCCTGGAGGGGATGGGAGGGAGAAGAGGAATAAAACTGGAATGGGAGAGAAGTTCTTCATAAAATGTCATTTTTCATGTAATAATAGTATAATTTAAGACACTCTCAGATGGATAAATTCCTATTGAGATTAAAGGTCTAACTCAGCTGTTCAACCAAAAGGCCACAGAAGTGCTGCATGAGGAATGAGTGCTAAGAAAGCCAAGGGCAGGCTCAGATTCAGCCAGTTGCTTCCCCCTTAAAACACAAACACACAACAAAGCAGACAACTCAGAGCAAGAGAAAAGAAAACACTTGTTTCCCCCCTGAAGAAACAATTCCCTCTGTAGAAGAAGGTAAAATGATGCCCTGCCAGCTGTTTATCACTGTGCTTATCATTCTGATGCCACAGAGGCTTTGTTTCTGGGCATTCTTAGGCTGAACAAATCATTCAGTATTAGATATAAAATGCCCAGAATAATAAAAATGCCTATTTGAGGTAATTTTTTAATGGACCATTCATTAGGAGCTTTTTAGGGTGATGTAAAATGCTCTTTAAGCAGCTGCAGCTCCCTGTCTCATCTGTGTTATTTAATGGTCTTAGATCTTGTTACCATCAGGCTCAATGGAACAAATGACTGGGAAACTTTGTAAATGGGGGGGAAATGTCAATTATTAGCCATAGATCATTTTACTTTTCATCTCTGCCTCTACAAAAACACAAGCAGGACATGCTGGACACTAAGTATGTTTTAATTAGAGATAAAGCCCTAGTATCACATGCAAAGATGTTTTACCTGGGCTCTTGTGAGCAAGGCATTAAGGCAATTTGTGGTAGGAGGCTCCTTCCAGAGCTAATTAATATTCTTCAGGCTTTCAGCTGATCAGCAATCCTACCCCCAGGCACTGGCCTGGCTTTTCTCCAGCCTCTCCCAGCAGTGGGGATGTGCTCTGCCAACCCATGGGCAGGGAATGGAAGCAGAGCAAAGCCTTGGGGAGGAAATGAGGGGTGGAAAACAAACCTCTTACTTGCTCTACATGATGATTTGTTCTTCAGAGGACCTTGGTTGTGCAGTCTGCCTGCTCTCTGGTGTTGCCCAGGGATGCTGTTTGTGCCCTGGAGAGCCCTGGAGTGCTGGCTGTCCTGCTCCCTGGGGATGCTGTGTGTGCCCTGGAGTGCTGGCTGTCCTGCTCCCTGGTGTTGCTCAGGGATGCTGTGTGCCCTGGAGAGCTGGCTGTCCTGCTCCCTGGTGCTGCCCAGGGATGCTGTGTGTGCCCTGGAGTGCTGGCTGTCCTGCTCCCTAGTGCTGCCCAGGGATGCTGTGTGTGCCCTGGAGTGCTGGCTGTCCTGCTCCCTGGTGCTGCCCAGGGATGCTGTGTGTGCCCTGGAGTGCTGGCTGTCCTGCTCCCTCTGATGGCAGCTGCTGGGAGGGAAGCTCAGCTCTCACCCTGCTGCTTAGAGCATCCCTTGCTTTGTGTCTTGGTTCATATTTCACTACTGAGAGAAACTCTTCCAGTAATCACTGCCTGAGTAGCTTGGTCTCCAGACAGAGCCTTGGACACCTTCCCCCTCCAGGAGATGGACCAATGTTAATGTCTATATTCCCATTTGGGGATACTCCCCTGAGCAATGTGCACTTTGCATCTCTCTCTCCAGAGATCTCCAGAGGGAGATCTCCCAGCATTTTCCAGCTTTTCCTTTGGGGAGCAGACATCATATTGCCTCAGCCCAGAGGGGAGGGAGCAGAGAGGTGAGAATCTCCTCCTGGGAGATCTGTTCAGATGAACCTTGCCAACTTCCCACCTTCCCTGCTGGGGCAATATCCTGCTTTGGGTTCTAGGGAATAAAAGAACAAACCTCACTTTCCAGTGTGTCATTGCCAGAAAGGTTTAGATGCACTCAGGACTGTGCCAGGTGATGCCCTTGCCTCTTGTCTTGGCTGGAACTGCTAGTGAAGGATGCCAAATGGGCATGGGGAGAGCAAGGGCTGTGTGTCCAGGGAAATCTCTTCCTCTCTTCTTGGAGAGAAAGCAAGTGTGAATAAACTCATCTTTCTGTGGATTATCTTCTTTTCTCTCATCATTTCCCCACCTCTAAAGATATTTTCTTTGGTTCATTGGTCATGGAAAGCTCTGGGGCAGTGGCTGATAAATATCTTGTGCATGGAGAAGGAGCTGATGTTGTATTGCTGTGTAGCATCAGTTTGTCCTGTCTGATTTGAGCCAGGGACACTTGAGTCAATCAAGCAGTGCATTACCATTCCCAGCTCAGGGAGAGGGATGCTATTCATCTCAGGGAGCTGCAGTCAGGCTTGACAGGCAGGGGACAAATCCCTAATCAATCTTTTAATCACCCACCTGGGGTGATGGAAATGAAGTCAATTAAGGGATCTTTCATCAGCAGAAAGAGCTGTGCTCAGCTAGTTGAGGAAACACATGTAAGGTTTGCTTTCTGCAGACAGCTTTAGGATGAAAGTCTGGAGCTGCTTTTGTCTCCCCTCACTCCATTCGTGGGGAATAAGCTGGGTGAGAAAGGGAAGAGGAGGGTGGGATAACTGTATAAACACAACATTCTGTATTCCAAGCTCCTAGCAGAGCTAGTGAAGCACAGGATGTCCTTAGACAGCAAACTGTGGTGAATTTCAAACAGCTCTCTCTCTCTATATATATATATATTTTTAACCTGTTGTGAGGTGCCTTTAGGAGCACATCTTTGGATTCTTTTCCATTGAACCTTGAATTGTGTGGAGTGTTGGCTGAGAACATGGACAGAGCTTGGATCATCTGCCCTCGTTGTGCAAGTGATGCTGGCAAAGGCAGAGCCACAGTGTTGGCTCTGGAGTTATTGTTCCTGTTGTGCTGCAGCCAGGGCCTTTGGGGCAGCTCAGCTCTCTGCAAAGCCAGCTTCCACTCTGTTTGTTTGGGGAGATTAGGAGCTGCTTGTGGTGTCCTTGGGAATGACAAAGGCAGGCTGTGGGAAGGGTGTAGGGATGCTGCTCCTGGAGGTGTTGCTGCTCTCTCTCCTCATGCAGTTAGCTAGTTAGCTGTCTTCTGTGGCCTCTGAGTTTCTAGAGGCTGCAGGCCTTTCTCTAGAGGCTTTGGAGAGGCTGCAGGCCTGTGCTTGTCCTACCAAAGGGAGCAGAATTGCTCGCAGGAGCAAGGATTGCACTGCCTGACCTGGCAACCTTGCACCAACCAGATTCAGTGATGAACATTTCCATCCATTAGCTCTTTATTCATCATATCATGTATTTATTCTCCATTGATGCCAATAAATTGCTCTTGCAGCCATTCCCACAGCAGGCAGCTATCTCTCCCATCCAGGGTGACACTTCCACTGCACTAAATCACTCTGATGGGATGTTTCCTCCACTGAGCACTCAGGTTTGCCCTCTACTTGTCACTTGCTCAGCATTTTGCTACCCTGAATGAGCAGGATGTGAGAGACAAACTTGGGAGCCTGGAGCTGTAAGGGATTTTAGGTGGAGGAGCTTTAACTCTCCTTTTTCCTCCTCTGCTGTCTGCTTGTTCTGCTGGTTTTGTCCTGCAGTGCCAGCACTCATCCTTGGCTTACAGATCCCAATAGGCTTTGCCTTGTCACATAGCTTGGATTCCAGGGTGAGGTGTGGGAGCCTCTGGCACAAGCTCTGCTTGCTGCTCTCCCAGGATGCCTTCCCTTTCTGCTCACATGCATTTGCTCCTCTTCCCTTCACTCCTTTTGTGTTTTTCCCTGAGGAATGAAGAGAATTCCAGTTGTTTTCTCCTCTGCCACCATGTCCTAGCTCCCCAGCCAACCCCAATCCTGCTGCAGCTCAGCAGTGTCTCTTTGGAACTGACAGAAGAGATTCCCTTCTTGTTAGCCAATGTAATGGGGACAGAAACTGGACATCTCTGAGCAGATATTGTCAGTTGGGAAGAACTCTCTTGATTATTGGGGAGATGTTGTGCCAGAGAGCACAGAACTCACCCAGCAGCAGGGAGCCCATGACCTCCTCACTCACACCAAGCCTTTCCCAAAGTCTTCCAAGAGGAATGTCAAGGCTTTGAGGGCTGCTGGCTGGCCTCACATGGCCAAGGTGTATCTGCAGCTCCCTGTGCCCAGGCAGGGAGTGTGTGGGCTTGGCAATGGGCACCTGTGGGTACAGAGCTGAGCTCTGGGCCATGTGGGTGGCAGATGGCAGGGCAGATCCACTGCATGGCTCTGGCCTTGTTCAACCCTTGCTTGTGGCATTGCCAGCTTTCCTAAAGCAGCTGAGACAGATTGTTTGCCTTCTAGCCTGGCCAAGATCAAGATCTAGAATCCCAGGAGATGCTAGCAGGTAGAGGTTTCCGGATGGACTTGGCAGAAGAAATGCAAAGAAACCTTTTCTGTTGTGTTTGTGGTACTGGTTTGATAGCTCCACTCTGATCCTCTGTACTTGTGTTGCTGATGTTCATTCCTATCACCATAGGCATTCAGAGCAACATCTTGTGCACAGCAGGCACTGAACCTACCCAATTTCTCTGGGGAGAAAACAACCTTCTTAGCAATAACCAGCTTCCCCACTCCCACCTACCCATTGCCTTCTCAGCAAACAACTGCTTGCCTTAGTCCAGATGCAACAGAGACAATTAACCCTGTTGAGAAATGCTCAGGCATCACCTCCTGGATCTGTTAGTGGTACAAGCTATTAGCAAAGGGAAATGCTTTTGTCTGTGCTTTCACCAACAGAAACAGGAGAAGTTGTTCAGAAAATGGACCAGATGAGGTCTCAAAAGGAGACTATAAGCAGGAGAGAACTGAAGGTGGCACTGCAGGAACAGACATTCCCCTTCTTGGAACAGAAAGATGGTAAATGCCATCCAAAAAGAGAGAAGAATGTCAGACATGAACTATATTTTCCCATAGCTTTTTCACTTTTTACTAGTGAATATATATTCAACCTCTTTCCCCAGGGTGGGAGGGCTTGCAGGAGAGCATCAGGGCACTTGCTGTCCTTCCCTGCAGGACAGACACAAGCTGGTACCCAGGCTGGCAGTGGGAATCAGCAACCAGCCTGATGCCAGGCTGAGGAGCCATCAACCATGGCACTTTTCTCTCCCAGGTGAATCAAGCCTATTTACTTTCCCCCAATCTCCTCCTAATCCTCACTAGAAGTGCCCAGAGGGGTTTAGCAGCAGCACATCTCAACCAACTAGTCCTTCCACACCATGCTGTGGGTTCAGACTCAGCCCTGCCAGCCTTACCTCCAGCCAAGCCTTCAAACTCTCTGTGCCTGCACTAATCCTCCATCCTTTTCTTGATCCACCTGAGGTCCTGCAGCCTGACACAGTTTTAGGGCCCTCAGCTTCATCTCTGCTTCTGACACCACAGTGCCCTGGGTCTGAGTGTGCCTGCTCCAACAGGATAGACTAGCAAAACAGGCACAAGAGATGCCAGGGAAGACTGTGTAGGTGGGAATCTGCTATCAGCCTGGGGTATTGTCCCTTGGGAGACTTCTCTCCATCAGTAATCCTCAGCTATGGCTGTGAGGAGCATATGTGGATGCTCAAATCTTGACCAGAGGAAAGCATGGATTTTCACTGCCTCTGAGTGTGTTTCATCTGCATGGGAAATGCAGAGAGTCCTGTCAGGAGACAACTTGCTCCTTGTGCCTCACCCTCTGTGAGAAGTGGGAGGTTTGCATACAACAGTTGAATGATGAGCCAGGAGAAAGCCTTTCTGGGTCTGTCTGCCAGGCTCCTGTTTAACAAGTTCTTCAGCAGCAGGCACTTTAAGGAAGCAGATAACACAATCTGCCTCTGGAAGCTTCACAGAAATTGGCCTTTCTATTTATTTGCCTTGCCCTGGGAAGAGCCAAGTGCTGGGAAGGCAGCAGGGCTGACTGATGGCTAGAGATTTATCTAGACCCAGGAGCCTTGCCTATCAGCAAGTGGCTTTGAAGTCAGGATGGGTTTGATCTGCAAGCTTTGTCCTTCATCTCCAGCAATGTGTAATAGCAAGGTAGAGGCACCCCTGGCACCTCAAGCCATGAGCTGCCAACAGCTACAAACCAAGCAAGTCACCTGCTCAGCTGATTTGTTAAGGATAAATTAAAGTATAACCTGGTGCTAAGTCTGCTCCTGAGATGCTTTTGAGCCTCCTCTTCTGCCAGCTGGTGACTTCACTCTGCTCTTTGGTTTTAAGAAGGAGAAAAACACAGATTATTGCTCTGGCTGCTGCTCTCCCACATCTTTGCAAGCAATGTGTGCCTTGAGGAGCTGTGAGGTGTCCCAGGCTGGGCCAGCTCTGCTCTCTCAAGAGAAGATTTACCACTAACTTGGGGATTTATAGGTGATGTTGAAGTATGGCAATAATGAGGCAGCACATAACCACTCTTTAAATTGGGTGTGTATATTTTGGTGTATTTTGCTCTGATTTTGAGCCATCTGGTGGTTATAGAAATGAGATTTCTATGCTTAAGAGTTGTCAACTTTTCTCAGCAGCTATCTGCTCTTCAGTGGGACTAAGGCAATTGAAAGCTGAGTGCTTTGTCTCTTTTGCTGAGTATGTTTGTTTGGTTTTTTTATTGTTAGAAATCAGTCACCTTTCTTTTCTATGCTGTAAAGGTTTTATCTGGAAGCCTTTCCTAGTCATTGGCCTTGCCCTGATGCCACATGGCAAGATTTTCTCTCTCAGTTCCCTTAACAGAACTTCCACATAACTATGTGACATTCCAAATAACTCCTAAATATTACCTCCTGTACTTCCCAAATATGCTTTCAGAGCCATCCTAAAGAAGAATTTATCCTGTTTTGGACACAGAGCCTAGAAAAGCAGAGGAGAGAAGAAATTGAGTTTTTTGTCTTCAGCACTTGCTGAAGGTTCAGATGTTCCAATAATCCCCAGAGAGAAGATTCCTTCCCTTCAGTTGCAGGCTTCATATCCATTTATCCTTGCTGTGATTCCTCAGGTTTTTGGTCTGCTCTGTTTCTATGACATTTCTTCCCAAATTGGGCCCTGGAAGCACTGGGCCTGTTAAGCTGCAGGAGAGTGAGAGGCAGAGGCTGGAGACAGGGGCTCCTTCATTCTTGTGACACAAACCATGGAGAAAGGATGCTCAGAATTCCTTGGGAAGCAGCAGAGGAAGGAAATGCCAGCTGGGACAGGGAAACCACAGGCATGACCCAGCTGGGAAGAGAAATTCAGCCAGATGTTTGTTGTCTTGTGCAATGAAGCCAAACACCAGGTTGAGGAGGAGCCTGGCCAAGGAGAAGGATTTTCCCTCTTTCTGTGGAAGGGCTGGCTCCAGACTGGGATGTGTCCTTTGCCTGTGTGGTCTGAAGGGAAGCTCAGAGCTTGCTGTGCTGCCTGTGTTCAAGGGCAGAGCTGGACAGGTGGGCTCCAGCTGCTTTCCCAGCCAGCACGGAGGGATGGGAGGAGATCCCAACCAGCTGCTCCCAGGAGTTTCCTGGCTTTGCAGGGAGGATGAGGGAGAGGGGGAGAGATGGGAATGGAAATGAACACCCTGGCACACCTACCCTGAGTGCTCCCAGAGCTGTTTCATTTACTAGCATGGCTACAAAGAGAGACACACAAATAATCCCTGAGTGTGGGTAGAGGTGAGAATGGTGACAAAGTCTTGAAGCCTAAGATTGATTTATTTTTTTAATCATTTTTTGAAGTATTTGTGTCTAAGTCCTGCAGTCCTCTCCTTGAACCACAGCCACCAAGAACCTGACCTGAGTGAATCTCTGCAGTGTGATTAAGAGAACAGGTATTTGTGGTGAGGGAATAAGCAGGTGCCAGCAGGATTAACATCCAAGCAGCTCTGCTCACCATGCCAGACACTGGCACTGAGTCAAATCCACTCTTAATCATACTAGAACCTATTATCCCTAGGGACAAGACTCGGAGAGTGAACCAACAAAGCCCTGAGAGCTCAGAGCTGCTGCATCCCTCTCCTGCTCCAGCTGATGTGCTCCCAGCTCTGTTCCTCCTGCTTTCCCCTCAGCTTGCTCCTGGAGCCTCTCAGAGCAGGATTGCATCTCCCAGCACCCAAACTTTGTCTCTGCAGCTGCCTCCTGACCTCCCAGGCTACCTCTCCCTGCCCAGTTACTCACATCCTTCCTCCACAGGGCTTTTTGCTTTGCCTCACACTGGTTTTCCCCTCTGGCTCAGCTCCAATCCATTGGGGCAGCCAAGAAAGAAGCTTTTTCTCCTCCAGTGTCAAGCCTCAGCCTTCCCCAGCATGCTTGGAGCTCTCTTTCTCCTCCTGTGCCCCAGCACTAAGCACCCAGAGCACAGAGCTGTGCCCTGCCTGGGCCTCACAGCCTGGGCACAGAGTCCTCCCACTGCCACAGCACAGGAGAAGAGGGAAAAAAGAGCAATTCTGGGGAAAAACAAATCTCCACCCAAGGAGAACAAAGTGCAAGAGTTTGGGTTTGTTTCTCTTAGTTTTGTTGGCTTTTTACCCAGACACTGAAAAAGTAGCAAAATAGCTGCCAGGGCAGAGAGAGAGAGAGAGAGAGAGGAGCAGCTAACCCTGAGCTGCTTCAAGCCCACACGGGAAATAGTTAATATTATAGCAGCTTAGAGGTTTAGTTGAGAGAAAATTGATGAATTTTATTAGATTTTTATTTTGTATTTTATTTAATATTTTATATATTTATATCAGATGCCATAGATATTATCAGAGGCATAATCCCAGACTAGAAATATTTACATATGATATGATTTTATATTTTACATTTCATATAAAATTTATACTTTTTATTTATTTCCTGTGGATTTTTTTTATTTATTTCCTGTAGGAGATTTTTTTTATTTATTTCCTNATTTCCTGTAGGATTTTTTTTTTATTTATTTCCTGTAGGATTTTTTTTTTATTTATTTCCTGTAGGATTTTTTTTTTATTTATTTCCTGTAGGATTTTTTTTTTATTTATTTCCTGTAGGATTTTTTTTTTATTTATTTCCTGTAGGATTTTTTTTTTATTTATTTCCTGTAGGATTTTTTTTTTATTTATTTCCTGTAGGATTTTTTTTTTATTTATTTCCTGTAGGATTTTTTTTTTATTTATTTCCTGTAGGATTTTTTTTTTATTTATTTCCTGTAGGATTTTTTTTTTATTTATTTCCTGTAGGATTTTTTTTTTATTTATTTCCTGTAGGATTTTTTTTTTATTTATTTCCTGTAGGATTTTTTTTAATTTATTTCCTGTAGGATTTTTTTTAATTTATTTCCTGTAGGATTTTTTTAATTAAATATAAAATTATATAACATAAATATTTCTAGTCTGGAATTATGCATCTGATAATATATATGTCATCTGATAGAAATAATAATAAAAGGTAGGAAATAATAATAAAAGGTAGGAAATAATAATAAAAGGTAGGAAATAATAATAAAAGGTAGGAAATAATATTTTCTATTTTATTATTTAATGTTTCATATATTTATATTAGATGTCATATATATGATCATATATTATCAGAAGCATAAATCCAGACTAGAAATATTGATGTATTAATTTTATATTAATATAAAATTTATAAATGTTATAAAATTTTATATTGAATACATTTATATCAGAGGTAATGTACATTATATATTATCAGAAGCATAAACCCAGACTAGAAATATTTATATATTAGATAATTTTATATTTTTCTTTTAGTTGAAATTAATACATTCGAGAGAGATTTCTATTTTATTATTTAATATTTTAATATATTAATAGCAGGTGTTCTATATATGCTCATTGCCTATTGAAGTTCTGTTATGTGGGGTTGGCTTTAGCCATATTGTGCTATGCCAATGGCTCCAGCAGTTGCTGGTGCTTGCCTAGCCAGATGTGCTAATCACTTGCATTAGCTTCAGTTCCTTGCCTCCAATTCTTTGCTAATTTCTCAGCAGTAACTGGAGCTCCAGCACGTTGCTGACAGCCCTGGCTTGCTTTGCAACAAGAATGCTTTTAGTAATACTCAGCCCTGGTTTATGATTTTCAACCAGGCACAAAAGAGCTTCCCTCTAGATTTGGAAGCATTCATCAGGGAAAGCTTTTGCTGGGAGTGTGGGTGTCCATCATCCAGAGGAGGTTTCTCTGGAGGCTCCAGCTCACTCAGGATAGAACACTGTTTGCCAGCCAGGTAGGAGTTTTGTTGCCCAGGAAATATGGAAATGACCCAAAGTTGTGCATTTTGAAGCCCCAGATAGGTTGGGAGAAAATCCTGCTAGGAAGCAACAGCTTGCTGTGGTATCCCAGTGAATGGATTTCAATTTGCTGCTCCACCTGTGGCATTTAAGTAAATTTAATGAGGTTAGGACATGAGTAAGTAATTAGGCATATTAGTTAGAAATTCTCCCTCCCAAATCTTTAGTCCTTTTTGGGGACTGCTTAGGAGCATGGGCTTGGTTAGTGTAGAGAAGAGGAGGCTCAGGGGAGACCTTAGCTCTCTCTACAACTCCCTGACAGGAGGTTGGAGTGAGTTAGGGGTAGGTCTCTTCTCCAGGACAAGAGGAAATAACCTCAAGTTGCAGCAGAGGAGGTTTGGATTGGATATAAGGAGGAATTTATTCACTGAAAGAGTTGTTCAGTCTTGTCCCAGGCTGCCCAGGGAGGTGCTGGAGTCACCATCCCTGCAGGGGATAAGAAACATTGAGCTGCTCTCCTTAGGGCCATGGCTTAGTGGTGTGGCAGTGCTAGGGATGCTTGGGCTTGATGAGCTTAGAGGTCTCTTCCAACCTAAGTGATTGTGTGATACTCTTGTAAAAGTGTTCAAATGCTGTTTTTCTTCACTCCCTGTTTTAAATTGCCCCTATCCTGGGTGCAATTAGGCACTGAAATCTTTTATAGAGCCAGCCTGGCTGTTAATGTCTCTTCTTTCTCTCTCTTTACCATCAGGCTAGCACACAATTGAGAATCTGCTTTTTGTGCCTGTGTTCCTGCAGGACAGAAGAATGAAAGTCAAGGACAAAACCTCTGTGTCCTAAAAATCATGACTGGACAAGTGTGAACTTTCCAGAGTGCTCTGCCAGCCTCCTGACAACATTAAAGAGAAGACAGTGAGTAGGTGAACAGAGCAATCCAAGTCAGCACTAATGCTGCTGCCTAAACACTTTGGCTGCCTTTGCTCCATTTCTTCCCCAGCTATTGCTGACTGGGACTGCAGAGAAGTTGGACAAGGATGGAGATCACCAAAAGAAGAAATAATCTAATGATGAAGGAGCTCAATATGCTGATCTATGCACCTTCTCCTGTGTCTGCTGCCAAGCAGCTGTGGATCTGTGATATCTTGGAAAAAGAAATGAAGAGCTCTGCCTGTAATCTAAATGTGGAACTGGAGATGCAGAATGAGGATGAAGCTGCTAATTACTCTCCCCAAGCTCCTGCTTGCAACATAATCAAATCTGTCTAGCAGGGGCAACCTGCACTTCATCAATTGGAGTGGGATAGAACCTTGCACTTCAGGAGAACATAAAGCTAGGGCTAATAAAAAGAGCCCTGTCATTGTCAGGAGCATCTTTCCAAGGGCCAGAATTAGCTCTCCTGAACGAGCCTCTCAGTGTTTAATTACCCATCATGTGGTTCCTTAAGGTCTGTGCAGAGCTAACAGCTGAGCCTGCTGATGCCAGCAAGTCCTGCCCGAGAATGCTTTGCTCCTGGGATCTTCCAGCACATCTCCCTGGAGCTAAAAGGTTAAATACTCTGCTTGTTTTAATGCAAATGATGCCTCGTGAAGGAAGGAAAGAGTATTACATTTTCCATGATGCTGCAATTTAAAGCCTGAAGAAAAGGCAAACTGGGGAAGAGAAAAGAGAGTTTTTCCCTTTTCTTTCCCCTTTTTTTTTTTTGTGTAATACCAGTATGTAGTTTGGACAGGTGTCCATCCATTTCCTTTTCCATTTCGGCTGCTGGTTGGTGGTGGTTTGTTTCCCTGTCCTGGAGAGTATTTGGTGAGGAATGGGGAGATGAAATCCCAACTCTGATGTGCATGCTGGGATGAGAATTGCTTTTCACTCCCCTCCTGTGCTAGGGCACATTGAAGGATGCTACTAGAAGGCATGCTTAGAACCAAAAGATTAAGATGATTCCTCATGCAGCATGTAGATAAGTTACAAAGTTCATTAGTAATGATATTTGTGGCTTCAAGGCACTGAGTGGACCAAGTTACAGGTGACAAACACCTTGAAGGTTACTAAATGCAGACAAGTAAAAGTTGCCTGAGGAGTTGGTGAAGGACAAGATGAATGGAAGCCCCAAGAGCACTCTCCAGGAGCACATTGGGTATATCTACCTTGGTTATCTTCTCTTTCTCCTTGTGGATTCCTAGTAAATCATTCCTCTGCACTTCTGTGCTCATGTTCCTAGCTGAGTATGTCCTTAGACAGAGTTCTGTGAAGGCATCCAGTTTGAAAGGTGCCTCCCCTTTCTCAGAGCTTCTCCAGGATGCCACACTTCCCCAGCAGCTGCTGATTTAGTTCCAGTTGTCAGGCTAATAGGTATGACAACTGCTAGCTTGTAGCTCTCCAGGTGCACCTTGCAGCTGTCAAAAGCCTTGTCACCCCTTTTGCCATCCTCCCTTCCTGCAGTGCCTTGCAGCTCCCTTCACTAGGGCAGCTCTTCCATCCCCTGGGCCTCACAATTTGTTACCTTCATTCTGACTATTTCTTCTAGTGATGCTTCTCATGAACTCCATCTGAAACAGTTCCTCCAACATATCCCCTCTGATGGGAGAAAAGGGTTCCAGCCTGGAATTTTCCCCTAAACTCCTTCAAGGCTCAAAAAAAACCATTTCATTTTCCTCCTCTACTTTATCTCTTTGTGCTTTGATCAGTTAATGGGTCTACAAACTCCAGGGCTTTCTGCTCCTGATCTGTTGGAAGAAATGATTAATTATGAGGTTTTTATGCCTGCTGAAAACTCTTCTTCAAACTCTTTTTTTTTTTACTGGCCTCAAACCAGGGAACAAGGGAACTTTGCTGAAGGCATCCAGTTTGATCTTTTATTTTGTTGTTAGACTTCTGTCAAGGAAATCCTTATTGATTTTCAGAAGCATGTACACAGGATTTATAACTGAATATACTTTGATGCCACATTTGTTGCTCTTTTTGGCCCTGCCTCCCTATTTATTGCAGCAGTGACACACAATCCTCTGCTTTTTTCCTCTCTTTACCACATTAGTAAATGCTAAATAACTAGATACCTTTATTCTCTTGTGGATGTTGCTCCTGGATGGAGGAGAGGGGATGTTGCTCCTGGATGGAGGAGAGGGGATGTTGCTCCTGGATGGAGGAGAGGGGATGTTGCTCCTGGATGGAGGAGAGGGGATTTCAATTTAAAATGCACAAAAGTACTGGTTTAGTGTTCTCTTTAGCTAAATCAAACTCTTCTGATGCCATTCATCTGCTCATGTCACTTTGTTGCTCTGCTGTTTTTTCACAGCTCCTTTTTGACCCCTTTTCTTTTTCTGGCTGCTCTTTAGTGTTGAATTGATGTGGTTTTGGTCCTTGCCCAGTCCCTGGGCACTGTTTGTTTGTTCATCTATTTCTATGCTAGTAACTTGTGTCCTCTGCTCAGCTTTTGTTCTAAAGGACATTGTGACTGCAAATCCTTCCTTGGCTCTTGCTGGGTCTGAGGACATTGTGGTGCTTGGGCACACTTCTGTTCTGCCTGCTGATGGCAATAATCTTCTCTTGTGGTATAACTTGTTGTACATGTGGACAGAAGGTTTCTGTCTTGTTTCTACCCTACCTGAAATGTTCATATTCCCAGAATCATGAAGGTTGGAAGAGACCTCAAAGTTCATCAAGTCCAACCATCCCTAGCACCACCATGCTACTAACCCATGGCCCCAGAAACTTGCCCTGCTCTGATCTTTATTTCTGCTTGTTTCTTGTTGTTCACAACAGAATTAAATTTCCCAGAATATCCTATCTGGTTTTGATTATTCACAATAACTCATAATTGGCCAAAGCTGATCATCTTGTTGAAGTTTTCACTCCTGTTACACTCCTTTTTTTTTACTCCTGATTTGTTTGTGGCTGACAGCATCTGCCTCCTCACTTGAGGATCATTACTCCTATTGAATTCTACCTGCCTTTATTATTATATTTATTATAATATAATAATAATATTTATAATAATATATATAATATTTATTATATATATTATTGTATTTATTATTAGAGATACTGTGCCCTTCCAGGACTCTTAATGAAACATTTTTGTTCAATCTATGGTTTTCCTTCCCTGCAGCCTGCTAGTCCTTAGCTCCTGTCCTATGTCTGATTTCATTTGCCAGAAAATCACCTTCATTGACATTTTCTGGCCCTGACACTAATACTACTCTCTTCCTTATCTCTCATTGCCATTCTTTTGACAGTAAAACTGGCTCTGACATTAGTAGAAGTAAAGCATCTAGGCTGTTGGGTACTTCCCAAAATTTGACTGGAATTCTTCAGTTTTAGATGTCTAAATGTAATCAAAGACTTTGGCCTCTCCATGTTCCATAATAATATGGAGTATACAATAATTTCATAATAATATGGAATTAGTAAATCCCATCTCTTCCCATCTGCTTTTATTTCCTTCATTAGAAGGAGAAAACAATTATTCTTTTGGTTGCTGAATTTCAAGGCAAATAGATCTCATGTAAATAAGGAGTACAATTTAAATGCCCATGCTATCAATTCAGTAATTATGTATTTTCAGTTAAAAAACCCCAAAACAACTCTGCTGGAAGCTAAGCATGAATCTGAGGGCCACATTGAGATGCCTTAGTGGTTCATAGACACTGGCCATGAGGATCCTGCTTAACTTCAAGGTGCTGGAGTCAAGATGCTTCTAAAAATAACTGTGGGCAAGTTTAGCTTTGAGATGTGTGACAAGAGAAAGCACTGAGGAAGGATTAGAAGTGCTGCCTTTTACTCTTTCCTTTCTCCTGTCCTTAGATGTGCTAAGCAGAGCTCAGGAGACCTGGGCTTCTGTAGAGTGACAGGGGGAGGTGTTGCCCTGCAGCATCTCAGACATCATCTGTGTGCTCTGAGAACCTCTGCTGCTTGTCTCTGAGGGCTGAGCATGTTGGTCTTTGTAACTCTGGCTCTGCAGGAATAGTTTTGCTTTGCTTATTTGGGAAATCTAGCAGTAAAAAAAAAACACCAAACCACACAAAACCTGCCTGAAGGAACTAGCTTTAGTGCTTATTTCTGGAGTGTTGATTCAAAAGCAACTCAAACTGGTGTAAAATGGGATCAGCACCTCTGTGAGGCAGGCAGACTTTCAAGGTCAGTTGCTTATGTGCAGCAGGACATGCACTGCTGATCTCTGTCTCTCCAAAAGATGTAGCCCACTTCCCTCCTGCCTTGCTGCTCAGCTCCTCTCCTAGTGTCCCTTTCCCTTTGGAAATCTTTGGCCAACTGTCGGAGCAGCTTGGTCCCAGCTGGGACACATCTGCTGCTGCTGAGCCCTGGCTCAGGGTAATGCTTTCTGACAGGGGGAAGCTGGTTGCAGCTCCCTCCAGCCTTAGCCATGCTGCTCTGCTTGTCTGCATCACACATCCCATGCAGTCATCTCCATGGGCTTCAAGTTAGCTAATTCCTGCTGCATGATCACTTCTGCTCTGCAAATGAGCTTTCTTGCATTGCTTTGTCCTTCAGGCTGCACGAGGTGGCACACACCTCTCCAGGAAGGACCTGGGCTCTGGACCAATCCTTCATGAGACACAGCTCCCTACTACATAGTTTCCAATCCAGAAATGTCTTGTGACATGGGATGAAAACCAATCAGCAGCATACAAGCAAAGGGATTTAATTGGATGTCATCTCTGCAAAAGCCAAAGGGCAGATCCTAGCCTTGTGGAGGTTGCTTGGCTGAGCTCCTGTTGGCTTCAACAGGGCCCAGCTTTTCACCAGGAGCATTTGAGGAGCAAGCATTTGGTATTCTGCTCGTGTTGACCTATTTCAGGTTGAAATTCCCTTCAGGAGTGCTTACTAAGCCATAGGGAGCTTGCTGGTAAACCTTACCATGTTGAGCCAATGCAAACTGACAAGGGCATGACATCATTAGCAGAGTTTCACATCCTCCTGACCTTGCCATCATGACTTAATCCTCTGGGCTCTGTCATCCCTAATGGTTGGGTCTGGCAGTGCTTTGCTGACCTCCTGCAGGCTGTTCAGAGAAGGTGGACATCCAGAGGCTGCTGTCTGTCTCCTGTGAGATGTGGCTTGTAACAAAGTTTGATGATCCTTCAGGTAGTTTGCTGGAGTATTGGCAGCCCTGCTTTGTTTTGTTTCCAGAGAGCTGAGTTGTGGATTGTTAAGCTTGATGTTATGTGAATTGTGGCTTGCTGAAATCACCTGGTTTGGGGAAAACTCAGTATTTCTGTTGAGAGGATGATCTGTTGTATTTTTATGTGTACCACGTTTGTCTTTCAACATTTCTCACTGTTTTATAGGCATAGTTACCCTGAAACTTAACTTAGGGAGAGACAAACAGGTCTGACCAGAAACCATCATCTGCACTGCTTCACCCTCTCTGCCCCAGGAGAAGGAAGAGCAAGTGTCACATCTCCAGTAGAGAGCTGAACTATTGCAGGATGCTCTGCAACCCAACCAGCTTCCCCTGCCCCTAGGAAAAATGGGAGCAAGCACCATCAGTCCCACAGCATCATGTATACTCTTCTCTACATCCCAGCAAAAAACTGAAACCAAGCAGACCAAAAAAACCTAGACAAGAGAAGGATCAACACCCCCTCGGGAGAGAAGAGGGAAGCATATGGTGCTGTTCCTCAGGAACTCCTCTTTGGAACATTTTCCACCTTGCTAGGTATCTCCCCTAGTCCTGCCCAACCTCACATCATGGGGAGGGGAGCAAGCACTTCTCTGTGTAAAAGAACCCAACTGTACAGCTGTTTCACTGAACTCCTTCTGCTCTTTCCATTATGAATTTGTCTCTGTGTGGCTCATCAACAGAATGAATTTAGGAGGAGAGTTTCAAGTACAGCATCCAGTCCTGTGCTCATCCTCAGCTCAAGGCACACGGAAGACACTTCCACTGTGGATTGAGAGTGTCTGCCTGAAGAGTTAGGATGCAATAACTATTGCAGGCTATTTCCCCAGGTAGACAAGCCTAAACATCTGATGAATAGGCCTATTACTTTTTCTCTTAAGCAATTAACTCCTTATTTCAGAAGGATAGAACAAATCCTCCCATTAACTATTCCCCTGCAGTGTGTCTGCCTTAGTCCATTAACAGCAGGCGAGGCAAACTCCTGTCCCCAGCTTGGGAAGGAAGCTATTAGTGTTTTGCATGTAGAAGCTGAGAGATGTCTCTTGACCTCATTATCTTTTGGGTGAAGATGATGATGTATTGTTGTTTTTGCAACACTTCACAGGCATTTCACCAAATAAATCACATAATGGACTGTCATCAGAGCCCCAGCAGCATGACAGGAGAAAAGAATTGGTGGAGCTACACTCCAGTGCACAGTGAAATAGCTCACAATTTGTTAACTATCCCAGGAGTGGATTAAATAGGCATCTGATCAGTCCTGGGGCTGCCAAGCCACAGCAGGAACCAATTAGAATCCACTAAAAATCATTTCAATGGAAACTGATGAATCTATCACCACCTAATTAAATTTATAGGGGGGGGGAAAGGCAAACATCTCATTGATAGATATTATAACCAAGTTTCTCCATAGCCAGTCTCCAAAGGGTGGGCACAGAGAGCAGAGCTGTGCTGTTTGCTCTTGTTTGGGGAGCTATGCTGGGGTTTTAATATTGAATATTCTTTCTCTATCAGTTTCAGGTAAATCATTCCCATGGAAGGGAGTTAGTTGTACCTGAAATAGCACAAATTGTTAACTCTTGTTAATTATTTCATGGCCTGTTTTAGGTGAAACATGGAGGAGTTTGGGGAGGTTTGAGTGGAGAGGAAAGATGCTGTTAGACAAGGAGCTTTTGAAAGGCTCTCACTTGATATCACAAGCAAGAAAAGCTGGGAAACACAATCCCAGAATCACTAAGGTTGGAAGAGACCTCTAAGCTCATCAAGTCCAACCATCCCCATCACTCCCATACCACTAAACCATATCCCTAAGGAGAGCATCTAAGTGCTTCCTAAAGCCCTTGCTCTTTAATCTTGAGGCAGATTCTACAGGCTCATTTTGGGGCAGGGGGATTGTTTTTAGTGAAATGTGTGGAATTTAGCCAGAAAGGTGAACCAAATCTCTGTAAGATCCCAGGAACCAAAGCCAGCAGGCAGAAAGGCAAGATGCCTCTAGGTCCTCATCCACCAGAGTTAGCTATTGCTTTGGAGAGGCACAGATGAATGTAAGAATGCAAATATTGAGTCAGATTTTCTTCCCTTTTGTAATGTGATAAAACTTTGAGCAAGTTTTTGATTTGTTGGAGGGTTGTTGGGGTGGTTTCTTTTTTTGGTTGGAAAACCCAAAGAGATTATTCAGGCATGTTGTATTTAGATGGAATAGCAACTGAAAGCCAAGTGTTTCAATGCTGCCTGTCTGGATCTTTCTTGCTCTTATCTCTACAATGCCCCAGATAAGCAATATTTCCAAAGAAAGGAGGTAGTGGAAGCTTGAGGAGCTCCTGGCCGTGTGTTGTGTGCCACCCAGCACCTTGGGGCATTTTTGGTAAGGGGAAAACCAAAAGAAATGAATGAGATGTTTAGTTTATTTCATTCACACACATTTTTTTTACTGTCTGTGGTGGTTTGTTTGTTTCTCTTTAACAGTTGTAGAAAGTTTCTATCATTTCTTAGCCTCATTTTCTAGAGGGATTACACAGCTAACTGCATCCAAGATTAGCTTCCTATTTCAGGGCTCCCTGTGCATTCAGATTCTCACTTAAGATATTATTCCTGGCTTGATTAGAGCATAAAAGTCCTCCCTGTTCCTCCAAGCAGGTCTGCTAATGCAGTGCTCCCACGGAAGAGGACAGTCACCTGCTAACTGATGGAGAGATGCTGATGGGAACCACTCCAGCCAGCACATCTTTGGCTGCCCTTTAAAAGGAGGGGGGGAAAGTTCCAGATGCAGGGGCTCACACTGATGGAGAAAGGTTTAGGTGCTGGGGCTCACCCTGATGGAAAATGGTTTTGGGGGCTGGGGCACACCCTGATAGAGAAAGGTTGCAGGTGTTGGTGCTTACCCTGATGGAGAATATTCAGGGTGCTGGGGCCATTTACCTGATGGAAAATGGTTTGGGTGTGGGGCCTCATGCTGATGGCAAATGGTTTCAGGTGTTGGTGCTTACCCTGATGGAGAAAGGTTTAGGTGCTGGGGCCATTTTAGTGATGGAAAATGGTTTGGGCTTGGGGGGTCTCAGGCTGATGGCAAATGGTTTCAGGTGTTGGTGCTTACTCTGAGAATGGTTTCAGGTGTTGGTGCTTACCCTGATGGAGAAGGTTCAGGGTGCTGGGGCATACCCTGATGGCAAATGGTTTCAGGTGCTGGGGCACACCCTGCTAGTGAACTTGTGCCCTCGCAGGACGGCAAGGAGATAAGCTAAAGCCCAAGTCGGCTTGGTTTTGGAGGTCTGAGTCACAGAAGCGACACGAAGGCAGCTTGATGCAGCTATTAGGCTGCCTAATAAATATTTATAGTCTCTCACCACGGAGTTGATTGACAGCACGGAGGCAAATCCTCACCCAGCAGCTGCAGGGAAAGGGTTCGCGGGAGGCAGGCAGGGGTGCGCGTAGCCACCGCACTCGCGGAAGAGCTTGGGACAGCGCTCGACACCCTAGAGGTCTTTCATCCCCCACCCCACCAGAGGCTGTGGGCAAGCCTAGGGCAGGGTTTACCCCGCTCCGCGGCGGGACGAGCGGCCGCGGGGCTGTGCGGTGCGGTGCGGTTCGCTTCGCTCCCTCCCTCCCCCGCCGTCCCGGCTCCCCCCGCGGGGCGGGGAGGGGAGGGCGCTGCCGCAGTCACTGCAGTCCCGCGGAGAGCTGCGGAGCCTCCCGCCCCGCCGCAGCCGGGCTGCCTGCAGGTGAAGTGAAAGTCGTCGGGGAGAGGGAGGAGGAGGAGGAGGAAGAAGCACGCACGCCCGCAGCCTGTCCTGCGCGCTGCAGCCGCCGGAGCCTCCGCTCCGCTCCGCGCCGCCCAGCCCGCCTCTCCGCGGCCGCGCAGCTCCGCTCTGCTCCGCGGAAAGTGAGTGCTGCTCAAAGTTTGCTTTCCCGGGGGATGGGAGGGAGTGACCTTGGCGCAGGTAGGGCTGAGCAGGGAGGGGGTGAACGCTATGGGGCTGTGTCTCTCTCTCCCGGCACCGGCAGTGAACTTGGGGAGGGAAGGACGGGGCAGCGTGCCCCGGTCCCGGCGGGGAGCGGAGTGGGGTGCCCTGGTCCCGGGGGAGAAGGCACCGGCAGGCTCCGGGGAGACCTCGGCTGAGCGCACACGGGTGGACTCCGGGGCCGGTCCAGGGTGCTTTGGCATCACTGCATCTTTCGTTGGCTCTGAGCGAGCCTGTGCCTAGCTCTGTGGGGCTTCTGCTTCTGAGTAAACTTAGGAATATGGCAAAGTGAGAAGTTTGTCATTGGGAAGCATGGAGTACCCCCAAAAATGCGAAGGCAAGTGGGTGGGAGTATTTGTGTTGGATGTGTTGACTGTAGTCAGAAGCTTTCAGCAAGAGTTACTGTGCTTTTTGGAGGAGAAAAATCCTAAAGTGTGCTTTGAGTTGAAGCTTTCCTAAGGATCAAAGTGGAGCTGTGCAGGTCCCCAAGTGCAAGGTCCCTGAGCCTCGGCTCACTGCCCTGCTGGCAGGGACCAAGGGAGGGTGGAAGATGCTCAGTAGGGTGTTGTTCTGCCTGTGTCTTTGCCCATATGTGTGCCCTGAGCTATGATCTGCTGGCAGCTGAGGGCCAGCTTCAACTGGAGTTAAAGCAAAACTCTTGTTAACTTCCAGACTAGCAGAATTCTGGCTTGTCCCTGTCAGGCAGAGTTTAGCCCCTGCACACAGAGCTGGTGAGCATGGGGATGTCAGTTCTCCAGAATATCTCAGTGCCTTGTTTAGTGCTTTATGTTTGTGCTGCTGTGATTGATTAGTCATTCTGGATTTGCTTTCATTGCTTGCTCTTGCTCTGCCCTGATGCCTTCCAAACTCCTTGTTGGGAGCTGCATCCTGCCTGGGGAAACCACCAGCTGATGGTTTCATGTCTCAGGTAGGCTGCAGGGCCAACAGCTTTTTCTTCTTGTGAGAGCACAGTTAGACTAAAATATTGCATAATATCAACCATCAGGGTGTGAGCTGGTAGACTGCTGACAAACTGACTTTCTGCAAGTTAGAGATGAAAATGAAAACCTTAGTTATTCTTGACCTTGTGAGCTGTGTGAAGCAAGTATGCAGAAGTCAGGCATCTAAGAGTGATGCTTTTATACAGTGACCAAGCTAGATCTCTGACTAAAGAGAATAACTTCTTTCCTTAACTAGGGGTTTACCAAGACATCCAACTCAAACTTGAATACCCTTGCTAACACCCAAACTAATGGATGCAGGAGGTTCTGTGCACACAGCTTGTGGTCCTTACAGTGTCCAGGGTTCCTAGTGCCTGGCTTCCTGCAGCCAGAGGCATCCTGGGTGTCCCTGGAGCTCTGACTGATGTGCATAGGCCCAAAGACTTTCTCTCATGTCCTAGCTCAGGCTTTTGTGGGCTTTAGAGAATCTTTATCCACTGATCACTGCAAAATTAGAGGAGGAGATTTAGTACTGAGGATTTGAATGCTTCTGTGCCTCAACTATATACTTATTTTTTCCTGGATGGCAGATGAATTATCCTAAAACCATTTTGACAATTTGCTGTAGTTTAGCTGGGCTCTGGATTCTAAAGCATTCAATGGACAACAATGAAACTGCCATGGGAGAAAACTACTGCAGTTACTTTTGATTTTTTTTTTTTTTACTGGAATGTGCTCCCCCTCCTCCATAAAAGCATTGCCTTTATATTCCTATTCATTGTGGCTTTTGTGTTTTGTGGGTGTTTTGTGTTTGTTTGGGGTTTTTTTTTGTGGTTTTGTGCCTTGTTTTGCTTTTTATAAGCAGCTATTCTGAATAGCTAACTCCTTTTCCTCTCTGAAATAGCCATCTCCTCTTTATTGCTTTGTGATGAATTACTCTGCTGTTACTCCAGATGTGTAGCTTTTGGGTTAAGCTATAGGAAGAGATGGGAAAAGTTAACTTGTCCTTTTTTCCCCCCCGACATACTCCTAAGGAAGCAATTCTGCTATGGCAGAATGGTTTCTGGAGGAGAATAAATTCATTTCCCTTCCTTGAAGGTTAAAGCTTGGCAGCTCTCTGGTCTGGAGGCTTGTGTAATAGCTGCTGTCTGGGCAGTGGTTTTTGTTGTCTAGGCTGCTGTGGGGAATAGTTTGGATGTTGTAAGGTTGCCCTTAGCTGAACAGCTTTCTTGTGCTTGACATTTGCTGTGACCTCTTGCTGTAAGCACAGGGAGACAGTTAATGATTTTTGAAGCTTGTCTTTCACTCCCAGTTGAAAATGAGGATGTGGAGTTCTGGTTCCTGTCCTAACTCTCAGAGGTGGTTGAATTTTCACTTTGGGATGTTCTGTTGCATCCCTCTTCCACTTGGGATTTACATGCAGATGGAAAAAAAAAGGATGCATGTCCTCAGAAGCTGAGCTTGGAAAGGTTGGTTTAGACATCCAGGAGGCTTAGAGAGGAGACTTGCTTATTTCTGTAATCATTATCTTGGTTTATCAGCATTTGCAGAGGACTAATAGAAGTTCAGTTGGAAGCAGTGAAGAAAGTAAATATGGGAGTGAGAAAGGAGAACAGACTGAAGCAAGCAGCAGGCTGAGAGGAAGGGATGGGAAAAATGGGATGGAACTAATGTTAGCTGGCAGGGAGAGGGGAGAAATGTGCTCTGTCTTTCTCTGTTTGACCCATCACTTTGATCAAAGTGAACAATCTGATGGAGGGTGAAAGGTTATTTTTGCTGATCATTCCTTGTGCTGATCCTGCTCTTGGCACTGTTGTGTTGGGCAGAAGCTGAAGCCTGTGGAGAGGAAAGGTGCTGCAGAGCCAGCTTAGTTATCTGAGGCTTCACTGAGGGGTGAATTCTGTGCACTGCCTCACTGCTACAATCACAGCATGTCAGGGCTTGGCAGGGCCCTAGAAAGATCATCTAGTGCAACCCCCCTGCCAGAGCAGGAGCACCTAGACCAGCTCACACAGCAATGTGTCCAGGCAGCTCTGCAATGGCTCCAGACAAGGAGACTCCACAGGCTCCTGGGCAGCCTGGGCCAGTGCTCTGGCACCTGAACTGCAAACAAGTTCCTCCTCAGCTTAATACTAAACCTCCTGTGGTCCAACTTGCTCCCATTCCCTCTTGTCCTACCATTGGATGCCATTGAGCAGAGCCTGGCTCTCTCCTCCTCACACTCACCCTTCCCATATTTCTAAGCATTGCTGAGGTCTCCTCTCAGTCTCCTCTTGTCCAGGCTGCAGAGACCCAGCTCTCTCAGCCTGTCCTCCTAGGGCACATGCTCCACTCCTTTCAGGATCTTGCTGGCCCTGGGCTGGACTCTCTCCAGCAGCTCCCTATCCTTCTGGAGCTGAGGGGCCCACAACTGGACACAGCATTCCAGGGGAGGCCTCCCCAGGGCACAGGAGAGGGGAGAAGAACCTCTCTGGCTCTGCTGGCCACGCTCCTCTTCATGCATCCTAGGATGCCATTGGCCTCTTGGCCACAAGGGCACATTGCTGCCTCATGGGCATCCTCCTAGCCACCAGCACTCTGAGAGCTTTTTCCCCAGGGCTGTTCTCCAACAGATCAGTTCCCAGTGTGTACTGATCCATGGGCTTGTTCTTTCCCAGATGCAGTACTTTACACTTGCCCTTGTGCTCTGGTGCCAAGGGATGGTCTGCTGTCAGACCAAACAGCTACATCCTGCTCCCTGAAGAAGGTGAACTCCTTGCTCTTGATCCACTGAAGACTTGCAGATGATGCTTGACATGAGTTTTATCTCTAGGTCTCTCTAGATTTGTATTCACTGAAGGTGTCTGGCTACTTGTATGCATAGTTTATATATGCAAGACTGCTCCTATTTATTTTTTCCTTGCTACAGTTGGATAATAGTGTTTCTTCCATTTTTTCATCTAATATAAGCTGGAATTGGCTCCATTCTTGAATGCCTCAGAATTCATTATAGAATGGAACAGTAGTTTTCCAAGCCAGCATGAAATGAAATAACACTAAACATGGATTAAAAAGAAAATAATCAAATATCTCACTGCTTTCCTTGTTGCTAACACTGAGGTCAGAGCTTGGGGTAATAACATGATTTGTGCCAGGGGTCATGCCAGGAGAAGAAACAGGTTCTGTGGCAGGGATAGGTGGGTTAGGATAGAGCAGTGGGCCCTGCAGAAATAGGCTTTGATGGTAAATGTTTTATTTATATATATCTAAATAATAATAAATATAATTAATAAATATTTGTGTAGTTTTATTGTATATTTATTATATATATTTATATATTTTTATATAGATATTTTTATATATATATGTATTTATTTATATATATATANTGTGTGGTTTTATGGTATATTTATTATATATATTTATATATATTTTTATATAGATATTTTTATATATATATGTATTTATTTATATATATATAAAAATATATATATAGTTGTGGCTGCTCCATCCCTGGTAGGGTTCAAAGCCAGGTTGGATGTAACCTGGGCTAGTGGATGCCATCCTTGCCCATGGCTGGGGGACTGGAACTAGATGATCTCCAAAGTCCTTTCCAACCTAAACCATTCTATGATCCTAGGACCAAGTAGGTAAAGCTGAGGCCTACCTTGGAAACTGCATTCTGTCAGGCAAGCATCTAAATGCTGGGATTAGGAAGTGTTTTCTCTCCTTTATTGCTGTGACTTTGTGTGGAGGTTCCTTGGAAATGTGGTTTCTTTGGTGGAATGATTTGTCTTCATTTTGTAATCCATAAGGAAGGGTTATCCATGTTTGTTGCTTAGTTGGAGTGTGCAATTAGTACTTTAGCTGAACATGTTCTATGCAGTGAGTGAGGGGGGAAAAAACCCTCTCCATTGTAGCATTTATTCCAATAAACCCTATTTTGGGATGGCTAATCCTTGTCACATAATTGGCTCATGCTTCAATATCTTCATTTTAAAGACTGATGGGCTGGTTGGGGTATGAGTAAAGCAAAAGTGAAGCACAAAGGAGTGATGTATTATAAGCAGGAGAGTGAGATGGTTTGTCTGCAGTCTCCTATGTGGTGGCATAGTCCCTGGAAAGACCTGAACTGCCTAACAGCTTTCCCAGGTTGCATTTGCCAACTGTGCTGCAATCCTAGCCAAACTTCCCATGAGCATGCAGTAAGCTGCAGCTGGCTGAGAGCAGTGCTTAGAAATAGCTGACATGCTGCTGAATTACAATTGATTATTGACATTCAGCTAGTAGGTAATATAGCCAGAAAAAGGCAACTTTGTTCCCTAATATGGCACTCTGAATGCAGCATCTTTCTCTCTCTTTTTTTTTTATTTAGCAAAGTTAATGTTTATCACAGCCATAAAACCTGGCTCAGAGTTGCATGACTCTTTGCAAATAACAAGAAAAAGAGTTGTGGCTTGGGAGCTGGTTGGTTTCCAGTTGTAAGAGCTCTTTATTGTATCTTGAGGTTAGGCAAAAGTTGGCTGAAGACAGTAAATGTTATACATAAGTCACTTTTAACCATCCTGCTCCAGAAATCCTAGTGGGGAAGAGTGGTACCTAGCTGATAGTCTTCTCAAAAGGATGTGCATTACCTCCTCCCAATAAGAAAGAATGGTTGGGGCCAGATTGGAACATGAAAAATGGTAAAAGACAAATAAATACTTATTAATGGAATCAGTTGGTCCTAAGCTGTGGTTAAGTCCATTAACAGCATGCTCCAGCCTAGGGTAGCATCAAGGTCCAGTTGCATGGCATGTTGTGGCATATCTTGTAAGGACTCAATCCAGCTAGAAGGCACCTCAGAAGATCTGAATATCACAGCAGGGGCAGCTATGGCTTCAGACCACATTGCTCAGGGCTTGATCCACTCATGCCTTGAACTCCAAGGATGGAGCCTGCACAAGCTCTCAGGATAACCTGTGCTGCTGCTTGACTCTCCTCCCAGGGATGAGAGCTGCAGGGCTTTCTCCAGCCTGGGTGGATGTTAGGTGCTCATGTGTTAGATCTTGCCTTCAGTGTCTGTGCCACCTAAGAGCAGGTTTTGTGTTTTGGGCCAGTTCCCTGGCTGAGGTGTTTCACCTGTGTGCTTGGGCTGTTCCTTTCCCTTGGGCAGGAGGTGCAGGGAGTGAGGGAATGCTGCGTGTGGCTTATGGCTCACATCCTTTCTCCATGGAGCTTAGGCATCTGAGGCAATGCCAAGGATTGGGTGTGGAAGGAGTCCAAAGTCTAACATTTGCAAAGCCATCTGTGAGGCCAACACCAGGACTTAGTTCCTGGAGCTTTGTCTTGCACAGCTAGGAAAGCCAACTGTGGAGTTATTGACCTCCCTCTGCAACTTGCAAGCTGCTTATGAACAGTTTGGGTCATTTTGTGTCAAAGGCAAGCAGGTCCTTGGGAGCAATTTCAGCAGTGTTTCAGGTGATGGTTCTTCTGTGCTAGCTACCATGGGAGTGGTGGCTTCAGCAGTTACTGCTCTTCAACCCAAATCAGCACTTCCAGCCTTGCTTGCCATGAGAATGGGAAAGACATTCAGCAGCTCCTCAGCCTAGGTAGAGTTAAACCCACATCTCCTCTACCCTTGTTCCTTTTGGGTCTTCTGGTGAAACTCTGCAGCTGGATGAACAAACCTCAACATTCATGAGGGCAGGAAAGCATATAAAAAAGGGGGAAATAACTGCTTTTTTTAGTGTGGTGGCAATGATGGGAAAGTGGCCTGAGGAGTGCTGGAGCTCACTGGCTGCAGGTGCAGGCTCTCAGGCTTCCCCTGGGTTACTGGGAGGTTTCTGAGCTCCTGTGTTCACTAATGGTATTAATGATGGATACATCAGCTGTCAGCATGCTAATAAGCACCATTAACTCTCCTCAGAGCAGCTAAATGACACAGCTGCAGGCAAGGCAAAGGTTGCCCACAGCCTTGTGTCTGAGCTCTAATGGGTAGAGCTCAGTGAGGGCAAAAACCCTGGAGGCAGATGAAGCTAACTGTGAGCTTCTCCTTGTGATGCTTGCTTTGGTGTTGCTGGGGCCCAGTGTGCACTGGAATGGTGTTGTTTTGGGGTTTAACTCCCCAGGAGTGTTGATTGGTTTCTGAGGAGATGTTTGAAGTTGCAGTATCATCTCTAAGCTTCACAAATGATGCATTGAGCATGTTAATTCTCTTTTAACTCAAAAAGTGTATCCCTATCATGAGAAATTTCTTCTGTGTCTACCTGACCAAGGTCACTCTGCCTTCTAGGTGCAGATTTATTGGTAGGGTGACTTATTTTTAACTGGTTTCAAGGTGCTGTCTCGTGTGCTAAATGCTGCACATTCTCTTTTTAAGCTAAGTGTCTCCATGGGTAGCCATTAAGTTCCTATTATTTAACTTGTGCAATTTCATAATGCAAGTCTTGTAACCAATTCTTTTATGGGATCCTCTTTATGATCTCTGGCACTGAGCTGGGGCTCTGGATTGCTCAATAAAGACCAGACCTCTGAATGCTTTATATCATTCACAATAAATCAGACTATTCACTAGTAGCTGGCACAGCAATTAACTGGTTTAGGGGGTTTTTTGGCCTAGAAAGGAGCAAATCCTGCTTGTGTTGATGGGAGGAATGAGAAGAGCAATGGCACAGCTTTGAGAGGGAATTTGGGGCAGGAGATCTGTGGCAGGGGTTGGAGTTCAGCATCTGCTGCCCCAGAGTTATGGCTGGGCTGGCCACAACGTGAGGGACAGATGCTCTCTAGGAACCCCTGTGCCTTCCCAAAGGGAATGAGACACCTATGGATTGGAAAAGAAAGCTAAAACAATTTTGATGTAGTAACAATGAAATTAAATGTTTACAAATAGATACAAACCCAGGATGAAACCCAACTCCTCTGATGGCAGCTAGTCACTGTCACCACTGGTTCTGGGGCAGAAGTCCTAGCCTGGTCTCAGTAGCAGACAGGAACCAGGAGCTGGATGCAGGAACTCATGGTTTGGGATGGAAGGCAGAATGGACAGAGTCCTCCTCAGACCCTGGCCAGTGAAGAGGAGACTTGACCCTGTGGCATTAAGGCCCTTGTGACCCCTCAGTTTTGTGCTGACTGTGATGCCCATGGGATGGAATCCCTTGTTGGTCAGTTTAGGGTCCCCTCTCCTGTCCCTTTCTCCCCACAGCAGCAGAGAGGGAGGCACTGAGAGGAGGCTGAGCTGGGAAGCAGCATTGCTGAGCAGAAGGAGCTCTGTTCTAGCTCTGAGCAGGACAGTGTGCTGGGGACAGGCTGGGCTGCTGCTAAAGGCCCAGGAGGGAGCCTGGAGGGCACTGACTGTGCCCCTTGCCACCCACCAGAAAAGACATCTGTGCCTTAGTTCTCTTCTTTGCAGGGCCTTGTTTCTTGGGGCTCTGGGCTCAATGCTATTTTATGTATCCAGCAGAGTTATAAAGGTTAGGCAGGACGTTGGGAGCAGGGCAGGAACAAGAGTCTCTTTCTTAGCCAGGCTGCTGGCATGCAGAAGACCTCAAGAGTTTGCTGGCAACTTTTAATGAAGGATAAAGTTTTTCTGCTTTTTTCCTTTCTAGCTTTTATTTTTATAGCTGACATTTTCCAAAATTCTGAATAAATATCTGCAAAGGGCAGCGAGGAAGCTGAAAATGATTGAGAAGCAAAGATAGGAGAGTGATGTACAGCTTTGAAACACAATTCTCATTTCTCCTTTCCCTCCTTTTTGTGGGGTTATGCTAGGCAGACAATCCTCAGTGGGCTTCTGTTGTTTACCACCCCAAAGGGAACCTCCAGTTCTGCATGCATTTGACTTCTTGTCTTGCTCTCTTATGCAGGAGGAATTCAGTAAAGGTTTTCTTTATCACAAAGAATTTTCTGGAATAGCAGAGACCTGAACCATCTGAATCTCTAATAGCTTTGTAGTTTATCTGGTTGCTGAAAACTCTGCTTTTCTTGACTAGATTTCAAGGCACAACAGCTAAATGTAGATGTTCTTGTGCACAGCAGCTAATGTATGACTTGTGGATGTGACTTGCACATCTGCCTGGAGTCTAGGACCCTTGCCCTACACCTGAGAAGGTGTCAGGGCTGCAGAGCCTTTGAATGCTTTCATCTATCCAAACCAGAAGCTGTTTGGCTTTGCTTTTCCATTGGGAGGAGGAATTAATTTCAAGCAGGAAGCCAGCTAAGAGCTACTTTTGTTTACAAGAGTGTGCATCGTTGCTGAGGAGACTTGTCAGCATTTCAGATCTGCTGCTTGTGTTGGGATCATAGAATCAGGAAGGTTGGAGAAGGCCTCTAAGATCATCACCTAACACTGCTAATTCACCACTAAACCATGTCCCCAAGTGCCACATCTCCATGATTTTTGCTTTCGTCCAGGGCTGGTGACTGCAGCACTGCCCTGGGCAGCCTGGCCCAATGCCTGACCACTCTTTCTGTGAAGGAATTGTTCCTAATATCCAACCTGAACCTCTCCTGGTGCAACTTGAGTCCATTTCCTCTTGTCTCTTGTTACCAGTGTCAAAACCCCCCTGATAAATACGGGGACATAATTCCTTCTGTATTGGAATACAACTATGTTGATGCTTTACCTACAGATTGTTTGGATTAAGAGTATTTCATGTTAACAGTATTTGGTAGTTAACTGTGCAGCTGTCAAACAGAAAGGATATATGTTTTGAAGGTGCAGAAGCTCTTAGTGGTGATTTTAGGAGTTAGGTTAAGCATAGTGAGTCTCTAAGAAAGAATTAATCATAGAATCATAATCCTAGACTGGTTTGGGTTGGAAGGGACCTCTGGAGGTCATCTAGTCCAACCCCCAATCCCTCCCTCCTGAGTTCAGTCTACATGAATTCCCTCCTAGAGCATCCCTGGAGATCCTGCAATACCTTCCAAGCCCAAATTTAAGTGTTTTATCCTTGCTGTAGGCAGTGTGGGGACTTAGGAGAAGGTCCCTTGAGCTCCTGCCCCTGGGGACTGAAGGGTTCATCTCATGCCTGAGACTGAAGAGGTTGGGCCAGGCTGTGGGGTGTGCAACTTCCCTGCTTTCAAGTTGAAACTGAGTTCATGTTTATTCCTTTAAACATGAAGAGTAATTATCTCTAGTGGCTCATGAAATAAACTGCTTTTTTCCCCCCTCTTCAGAACCACTTTTCCCCTGGAGTGCTGAGCAGCAGGAGCAGTGTAATGCAGTTGCTGTGTTCAGGGAATGTGACTTCTTTCCTGGCCTTGCTTTTGCTGTTTTCTTTTTTCCCCCCACCCTGAACTTTTTATCTTGCTAAAAGGAATATTTTACTATTAAGAACACTTGGTCACATCTGGTACTCCTTGAAAATGGCTGCTGCTCCAAGAATAGCATGCAAACATGACAGGAGAATTGCAAGCAGATGTTTGCTAATGTGGCCATAGATAACCTTTCAGCTTCATACTTAATTGCTATAAATCACCAGCAGGAAAGAATGCAGATGACTAGAGAAGCAAGAGAATCTCTGTCAGTGTTAATGTTAGCTTCACCCCATTGCTGGTGTGCTGGTGACTATAAAACAGCTTTATTTTAGTGTGTAAAACTGTCAGCAAACTGACATGTTTGGCATTGCTGTTTTACAACCTGGAAGCACTTCTTGTTGTGTTTTTAGTTGGAAGAACACAAGATGACTACCTAGGTCAATGAGATAGCTAATTCTGGCTGAATTCCTCCCCCAGTCTCTATTATTTGTCAGAGTGCTGCAGAATGGAGGGAATTTTTGGCTGGTTCTCCTTGCTTGCCTTTGCATTTCCTGCATGGCTCTTGCAGCAGGGCTGCTCCAAGTGGGATGTTGGCTCATTTGGCTGCTGGCTTTGATGAAGGTCATTTAAAAAGAGTCATAGAATGGTTTAGGGTTGGAGAAGACCTTTAGAGCTCATCTAGTCCAACCCTACCTGCAGTGAGCAGGGACATCTTCAACTAGAGCCCCAAACAAGTGCCAGGGATGATGCATCCTTCACCTCCTTGGGCAACATGTGCCAGTGTTTCACCACCCTGTTTATAAGGCAGATTCTGACATTAATCCTCCTTTAAATGATAATTCACTTTGGATAGTGCAGGTAACAATAGTTTTCCTTCACTGAAGGGCTCTGCTGTAGCCCCAAGAGCAGGATACAAAGGCAGATGCTATGCTGCCTACTGCCTGTGCCCTTCTGGAAGGGTTAATCAGTGGTAAATGTAGTCAGATGTGATCAGAGGGAAAGCATGACATGGGACAGTGTCAGACATGTCCCCTAAGCAGTAAGAGCCCTGGTGTCTGGATGCTCTAAGCACCTGCTTTGTGCTGAGGTGCCCAGTACCAGGGTAGCTCTTTGGGGCAACTACTTGTGCCCCTGAACAGGAAGTGGTGGCAGAGGCAAGTTTGGAGAGGAATGTGAATTAGCACTGAATTATTCCTTGAATCTTGGCATTCCTCAGAAACACAGATGCAGAGGAGCGCAGAAACTACCTCTTAGCATCCCAATTTGTAGAGGATGTAAAAGGAGTGTTTGGGGAGTCAAACTAGCACAGAGCTGAGAATTGATGAGAGCATTGCTCACATTGTGGTTGAAACACCTTCAAAGAGAAGCTAACAATTAGAATGCTTTCAGAAGCAGAGGAGCCTTGCAGGCACTAGGGAAGGGGTGGGGAGAGCCTTGTGTCTTAACAAACTGTCCCCAGACTGAGGAGGATTTTATATCCCCTGTTCTCTAGTTAGCTCCCTTGGTAATTTCCAAATGGAAAATGAAATTTACAATTAGAGCTGATTAGATATTATGAGTTCCCAACAAAGCCTGTTTGTGTTCTGGAGGCAATTATTACAGAGTTGCTGGGCACAACTGGCTAGTTGAATTTGAGTTATCTTTTGTGTTGAAGCAATTTAGCCTCTTCTGTTTGGTGTGAAGAATGAACCGTGTTCTCCTCAAATTACAGCAATCTTTGGGTAAAGGATATTTTAGATGATTGATTTTTTTTTTTTACCCAATAATTCTTTTCAAACTTCAGAGTGTGAATTAATCTAATTTAATCAAGTACAGCCTATACAAAAGATTTTGATGAGGCCAGTTGTGCTTGTGTAGCCTGCATGCAGGTTTCAATAATAATAATAATCATCAGTTTGGTAGACACAGACCCAAGAACTCCTGGGGTTCCTCTGCCTTGTCCTGGACATGTTCAAGTACATCAGCACTTTTAATCCTAGATGTGAATCTGTGGTGCTTGCTGATGTTTTATCTGGGCTTGGTCACAAAAACTTAAATTCCTGTCAGATGCAAGTTAAAGGGCAAATTGCATCATTATCTCTCAGCCTTCCAGTAGATTCACCTGAATTTTGGTGTACTTCTGATAATGCTCATTATTCAGTTTGAACCTAAATCACATGAATTGCATAGTGAATCTTTAAACTCCTTGTGTTGTTATGGAATGATTGGAAATCATGTTACTCTTCTTTCTAACTTTCTTATTTCCAGATAAAATGTCTTATTTGGAAGGACTAAAAGTAATTTACAACTGGATGAAGCTTGAAAATGAGTATTGGTGAAATAAAGCTGAAAGATGACAAGTGCTGGGAGCTCCGTTTCTTTAGGCCTGTGTCAGCTCTGCCTGGGATGACATGCTGAAGGGCAGCTGATGCTCTAAAAGCTTGAACATCTGCTTGCTAACAAGTGCTGCAGGGCATCACCACTGGTTAAAAATCCCCCCTGTTCTCTTTTGAGATGATTGCAGTATGTTCTGGTGTGCATGGCTGTTCAATTGTGCACACTCCCAGCACTGATTGCATTGTAAGGCACGCTGCCTCAGCCTGGCTGATGTGTTCCTCACAGGCTTTGCAGCTGGGGCAGTGCCACAGCTGCCCGTGGGAAGCTCTTGGTGCCTGTTTCACAAGTGATATTTACTCTGGAATGCCTTTCCCCCTGCTCTAGGTTCCCTGAGGGTGCAGCTCCCCAGCAGCCTGTGTGCTGTGATGCCCTGGCATGCCTCATGGCAGAGGTCCCCGACCACCCCGCTGGAGCCTGGCACTGCCCTCTAGGGAGCTGGGTAAGTGCTGAGGATGCTGCCTGCCCTCATCTCTCCTCTGGGCAGGTACAGCAGAAGCTGTGGCAAAGCTGCTGATGTGGGCTGCTTCCATCAGCCCTTGCTTGTGTGTCTTAGCCTGCTCTCCTGGCTTTGTGTATGTTGGAAGATGAACTGCTGGGTAGTGATGGATGTGTGTGTGTTGTCTTGGGAGATGCTTAGCCTCTGGAGAGGTGCTTCTGTGGTTGATGGATGGGGAGGATGTAGAGGCAGAGTTAACAGGAGTTGGAGATGTTCACTAAGATGTGAGTTGTGCCTTCATGGTCCCTTTTTTTAATACACAAGGTACATGTTGGGGTGGAGAAGGTAGGTTAGAGGAGGTGTGTCTGGAGCATCCTCTTGCTCCCCTCTTTCAAAAATAAGAGTCTGGAGAGCTGTTGCTTTTTCTCCCATGAACAGTGCTGATTTCCTTCAGACAGCGTGAGCCACGTCCATGTATTGCTAACATTTGATAGGAGATGCTGGTATGGAATAATTACTCTCCATGTGATACTCCAGTTGAATCACTTCCCTCTTGCAAAACTACCCTGAGGTCTTCTGTCTGACTCTCTAAAAGACTGCTTCAGTGCCTGAGTTGAAATTGGGCCATTCTTTCTGATTTGATCAGTGTATAGATCAGTATGGCTGCCAGGGAGCTTTGCTGAGCCACAGCAAACTCTCCTCCTGCTTTTCATCTTTGGGAATAAATCAAGATATATACCTGTCAGTGGTTGTGGTTTTATGGATGATGCTCACTTTCAGACAGAGCTGTGGGCTTCTGCAGCTAGATCCTCATCCTAATAGCTCTGGCAAGAAGTCCCAGGGGTCTTAAGGGAATCTGTAGGAATTAATCCAGTTGGGTTTTATGTCCAAGAGGAATGACAAGGGGAATTTTGATAATGAGGCACAGGGAGAATGTCACAGCAGTGGAGTCTGTCAGTGCTGTTCAGGTGCTTTCCTGTACCACTTTTACAGCTCTCTTAAAGACATTGCTCCTGTGATATGTTATCATGACTGCTTTGGATCCAGTGCAACTTGAGGAGAGTTTTCAGTACAGAGATTCCTCCTGGCTCACTTTTTCTGTTACATTAACAAAGGTTTAAAAAGACTGTGTTAAACACAGTACAACACTGAGCCCTCAACCCAAGCCAGGTAGTCCTAGAAGATTTGGCAGCATCTAGGCTGTGCTCCTTTGCAGGAGGAGATTATTATGTTTCCTCTCCAAGGAGAAGATGGTTTGTAGAGACTGTGTCTTGAAAACTGCTTTTTAAACACAACGAAAAATGCTTCTGCTGTTTGTCTCTTTTCCCTGTCTCTTTGTGATCTTTCTTAGTAAATGAGAGGGGGGAAAATCAAATGGGAGTCCCTCAGGAAATAGATGGAGACACACTGAGCAGGGCTAGGGGAACAGTAAATGAAAGCATCTGCTTTTGGTGTTTCTGGGAAATCAAGAAGCTACTGGAGAAAAAAACCTGTTAGCTATTTTTGTCTTGGACTCTACTTCTGTATCTGCTGTCAGCCTTCTCTCTACTCAGTTTCTCCTTTCCTCCCTCTCTCTTTCTCCTCTCCTTGGAACAGTCCCTTCATTGAAAGCAAGACTGAGGCCTACAAAGGCTCCATAGTGAAGGAATAATAAAGGACACAGACTCCAAATGTTTTTTGATCTGGGCTGTGGCTTTTTCTGGAGGGTTTGTGCCTGCTTGAGCTGGGGACATGACCCTGGCCAGCAGAGCTGGAGGTGCCCAGGGAGCCCTGGTGCCTGCAGCAATGCAGCAGCACGTCCCTGCTGCAGAAACACACTGCACTCTGCAGTGTTTGCACAGATGGAATGAGTCTGCAGCACAACCTAGGCATGGAAAGGAGAGGATTGTTCAGCATTTGGCTCCCCTGCCCTCCACCCTCTCTTCACCCACAGCTTAGGTCTCCTGCTGTAGCAGAGGAGCTGATGTGGGACTCTTTGGGATGCTGAAGCTTTCCCTGATCCGAGTGTGCATCCCGTTTTGGAGCTGTGGGCATGGCTGGCAGGCTGGGGAAGGGGCTGCTGGTAAATCCCAAGGGTCCATCTGTAAAGCAGCACTGAGGTTAAGGGCCAGGGAGTGATGTTGGTTTGGAGCCAGGGTGCAATCCTGAGGCAGCTGTGGTCAGTGGTGGGGTGCCCAAATCCTGCTCTTCACTGAGGCTCTTCCCAGTGCTTGCTGAGGTGTGGAGCAGGATGCTTGTGCATGTATAAACCCTGGCTCTCAGACCAAGGCTTGGCACCATGGGGCTAGTGGGGATTCTCTTACTATGCTCTCATTGCCTCTTTGAGGATGGAAAAGACCTCTTAAGATCATCAAGTCCCACTGTGACTTGTGGTATCCTGGAGGTTTATTTGCTATTCCAAGCTTGTCATTCCAAAGAGGATATTCAATTGAAATAAAAATGGAGAAGTTTTGTAAATGTGAAAGAATTTAAGCAAACCTCATCAATCTGTCCACCAGCTTGGAGTTTCTATTCCTTAAATAGTAAGGGCTAGATGTCCATTCTCTGTGAGCTTCTTGAAAGGAGGAGAGGCTCTTCTGCAAAGAGCAGACTTAACAACTAAGCCTCTGAAGTCTTACTTCTTGAACTAAGAATGTTGTAAAGAATGAACTAAGAATGCCAGATGATATTGGGAGGAAAAAATATGCTGCTTATAACATCCATAACATGCTAGCCTTTCAAAGTACTCCCTCTGCTTCCCTATCCCTTCATTCTGGGACATGAAAGAGAAAGCTGAGCCAATGCAGGATTACAGAATAAGGTTGGAAACCTGGAGCTAGGCTATTAAAGCATCAGAAATTTATTTTGGGGTTGAAAAATTCAGTGCTTTTGGAAAACTTCTTCTCCCCCTCAGGAGAGTTCTTCCCTTCAAGTAATTAAAGCAAGACAATGAGCAGCAGAGACAATGAATTGTAGAAATTCATTGCTGGTTACAGCAAGAATTTGAACCTCATCCATCTGCCATCCAAAAATT